>OX336389.2:1407932877-1408532877 GCA_946902985.2 Meconema thalassinum
GAAATAACGTTATCGGAATACATTACTCGAAAAAAATCTCCTAATATCGTTATCTGGACTGATAACGTTATTCGAATATCAGTTAACCAAGGAACGAAATGGTAGTGCCGCCTGAAATAACGTTATCGGAATACATATCTCGAAAAACATTCCTCCAATACCGTTATTAGGATTAATAACATTATTCGGATAATGGTTATTTCAGGAACGAAATGGTAGTGCTCGCTAGAAATAACGTTATTTGAATAGATCTCTCCAAAAAAATCCCCCAATACCGTTATTCGGACTAATAACGTTATTCGGATATCGGTTATCGCGGGAACGAAATGGTAGTGCTCACTATAAATAACGTTATTTGAATACATCTCTCGAACATTATTCCCCCAATACCGTTATTCGGACTAATAACGTTATTCGCATATCGTTTATATATTACAAACGGCATCATCGATTGAGAATGGCACCATTTTGATACATTTTGCGTTGGAGAACTCCATAGAGTAGAAAGAGTGGAAGTGTCACTTTGCGACCTACGTCGTGTTAGGTTCTGTGTTTAGCCGCGAGGTTAATATTGTAAATACTCGGAAGTGCTTACCGTGATAGGGTATTGTATTTTTAGCCTACTTTTCACATTTTGCAAAAATGAGGAAAAAGTAGACTTATGAGATCGATATGGGCAAATGTCTGTCTGTCTGTCTGTCTGTCTGTCTGTGCATGTCTGTCCCCCCCTTATCAACTCCTAAATGGCTGAAGCAATCAAAACCAAATTTGGTATGAGTAAAGATCTATATCTGAATATCTCAAGGCCTTAAAAATGAAGTCAGTGCTACCAACTGCTGAAAAACCGCAATTGAAATTTGAGCTCCATGTTGGATATCGTGGAAGGTATGCATGGGAGCTATTCCAAAATTGGCACATAATTACAGTATATAGACAATAATATTTCAGTTTAATTTCCAGGAGGCCATATATGACAGTGTTGGCAAAATGATTCTAAGCATGCTGATAGGTCAAATTTTTAAATTAAGAGAACTTCTACACTATCAATTGGATTTCAACTAAATTTCGTATGTAGTCTACTATGTGTACATAACCAGATATCACTATGCGTATTCTTAAGAGCAACCAGCTGCTGACAACTGTTGATAATTGCTGTCTCTACTTTTTACCCTTATATTAATATATCAGAATGCATGCAAGCCAACAACTCTAAACTTTGCACACGTATAGAACCTGACATTCTAGATTAATTTGGAGTAACTAATATTATGCTAATGCCGCTAACATGATTCTAAGCCTGATGATAGTGTTACGGCTGTGAGTTTGTGTCACCGCTCGCCGCATGAGTCACAACTGCCCCAGGGCTGGGCTGTGCCCTGCCTCCTGTATTGCGTGCGCCTTATGCAACAGGGCTACTAGGACAAAGGGATAGTCCAGAATATTCGTGACTGGACCAGCGATGGAAACATCGAGAAGCCGTGAACCCTGGATGGATCTAGAAGCATTTATTGAGTCACCGGCCTGCTATATAAGTGCGACCTGTCAAGCAGTGGTGGTTGTTGTGTTTTATGAGCTAGTGCGAGTGTTTATCCTGGGCGACAGAAGTGTGGTGACTTGCGAAATCCCTAGTGAAGCTGATTCTCTTGACACCGAGGAAGTGATTGTGGTGCTTGTGAAACAGTGTATAGTACAGTGACAGACCTAGTGCAGCTATTTCCAGCTAGCGTACGGGACCGGACTCATTAGCGAAGAGGATTAACTGTGGTGTGTTGACAAGTGAAAGGGGAAGTATTCTCGACGTGAGGAAACTGGAGTAAGGTAATAATTGCTGTTGAGTAGTGTATTTTTCTGGCTGCAATAAAATTAATTATTTCTTTAAGCAGTAATTGGTGTTGTGCTTTATACCCACCGTAATCCAGTTAACAAAGGTGCCACTAGGGGTGGCACGTAACAACTGGTGTCAGAAGCGGGATTACGAACTCAAGCACAACACCTGACGGTCCTGGTTTCAAAACCCGAGCAGGTCATTTTCTCTAATTTTCCTGTGAGTGCATGCCCTTTACAAGACAAACAACTAAAATGGAGGAGAAATTGGCAGCATTGCTAGAAAAGTTAAATGGCATGGAGACCAAGATGGAGGACGGCCAGAAGAATTTAACCAAGGAGCTAACTGCCAAATTAGAAGACGGCCAGAAGAAGATGGAGGACGGCCAGAAGAAGTTAGCCGAGGACCTAACTGCCAAACTAGAAGACGGCCAGAAGAAGATGGAAGACGGTCAAAATAAGCTAGCGGAGGACCTGAAGAGGATAGAGGACGGCCAGAAGAAGATGGAAGACGGTCAGAATAAGTTGACACAGGACCTGAAGAAATTAGAACTGGGTCTGCGTGAGGAAGTCACGGCAGTGGAAAAGAAGTTCGACGCCTTACAAGTGGAAGTTGCCGAGCTGCGCCAACGCCCGCTGATGGGGGTGGAGGAGAAATTCAACGTCTTACAAAAGGAAGTTGCCGAGCTGCCCCAACGCCCACTGACGGGGGTGGAGGAGAAATTCAACGCCTTGCAAGTGGAAGTTGCCGAGCTGTGCCAACGACCGCTGATGGGTGTGGAGGAGAAATTCAACGCCTTACAAGTGGAAGTTGCCGAGCTGTGCCAACGCCCGCTGATGGGGGTGGAGGAGAAATTCAACGCCTTACAAAAGGAAGTTGCCGAACTGCGCCAACGCCCACTGACGGGGGTGGAGGAGAAATTCAACGCTCTACGAGAGGAAGTTGCCGAGCTGCGCCAACGCCCGCCCACCGTTACACCGGGAATATCAGGAACGGGACATAGCAGAGTGACGCACCCAACCTTCGACGGAAAGATCCCGTGGAGCACCTACTTACGTCAGTTCGAGGCGGCCTGTTCCATAAATAACTGGAACAACACAGAAAAGGCTACAGCTCTCATTGTAGCGCTGAGAGGTCCTTCAGGCCATCTCGACTGGATCCCAGGACTACGCTTCCCTGATCGCCCATATGGAGTCCCGATATGGAGGTAGCCATCTTCAGCAGGCCTATCAGATGCAGCTCCGGACCCGGGTACAGAAGAACGCGGAAACCCTGCAGGAGTTCGAGATGGACATCGCACGCCTCGTAAGGCTCGCCTACCCAACAGCGCCGGCAGACTTTCTGGAGCAGATAGCGACGCAGACTTTCGCCGACGGGCTACGGGACTCGGACACTCAACAGGCGCTGCGTCTCGCGCGCAATAAGACCCTGGCAGATGCGCTGAGCCACGCACTTGAGTTCGAGACGGCAAAACAGGCATCCAGAATGCACGCGCGGGTGCGTCAAGTGGACGTCGACGAACCAGTAAAAACCAACGAGACCAAGCCCCTGGCCGACGAATTAATGGAGGCGCTAAGCCGTTTCTTCGATAGTCGCGGTACCACCAGCAACGACACAGCCGGAAGACAACCGGAGAGGCGGCCCGGAAAGGACTACCGACCTGCTGGGCCTGCGGTAAGAAAGGCCACCTGAGCAAGCACTGCGGTGATCGCCGCCGCCGAGGGTATCCGACGGGAAATCAGTCGTCTGAAAACCGCGCGGCCCAGGGAAACGAGTATTAGCCAGCCTTGGGTGGCAAAGGTTGGCTTGTGACAGTCGTCAAGCCCCAGCAGTCCAAGTGCGTGTGACGAAGTTACGGAGGGACAATAGCAGCCTGATGGTCGACGGAGTCGTCAACGGAGTGAGCTGGCCCATGCTGATCGACACGGGAGCGTCGAGGACCATCGTCAATCCCACCGTGATCCCGAAGTGGAGAGTGCAACCCACACAAAGGAACCTCCAGCTAATAACCGCGACCGGAGAGACCGCACCGGTACATGGCGAAGCATCACTGGAGCTCGTCATTGGTCGACGGGTGGTGAAGCATCCAGTGCTTGTGGCTGACGTATCAAACGAAGTGATCATCGGACTGGACTTCCTGGACCAGAACAACATCATCTTGGACTTGAGTACCAACACTCTGCACTTCGTAGGTGAGGAACTTGCTTTGCAACCAGCACACGAGGCCGTCACCGCACGACGAGTAAGGCTGAGAGAGGACGTCATCGTTCCTGCCAGGACGGAGGTCAGCGCCGCCGTAATTGTCGACGGAACTGCTGAGGGATTGGCGGCTGTCATCAAGCCAAAATATGAGGACATCCAGACAAAAGGATTGCTAGTTGCCAAGACCCTTATCAACACGACGCCTCGGCCGTACGTCCGCCTGTCCAACCTGAACGACTACGATTTTACGGTTCACCGGGACACCAACCTAGGAGTCTGCGAGCCCGTTACCAAGATTGCCCGCATCACAGAAACGACGGACGGACACCTGCAGACGGACAACCGAAGAAGACGCGCCCTGCCAGAAGAACTACAGAAGCTGTACCAAGGATCCCAGGACCATTTAGACGAAGAGCAATCACGCCAACTTCAGGACCTGCTACGCGAATTCCAGGATGTCTTCTCCGTGGGGAGCAAAGACTTCGGCAGGACAAGCTTGGTCCAGCACAGAATCGACGTTGGGGACAGCGCACCGATTAGGGCCCCATTCCGACGTGTCCCGCTCGCCAAGCAAGCCGAAGTCGACCGGATGGTAGAAGAGATGAAGGAGCAAGGGGTGATCGAGCCATCACATAGTCCTTGGAGTTCTCCGGTCGTGCTTGTGAAGAAGAAGGACGGTTCCACCAGGTTCTGCTGGACTACAGGCGGGTGAACGACGTCATGAAGAAGGATAGCTACCCTCTACCCCGGATCGACGACACGCTGGCCACCATATCAGGGTCAAGATGGTTCTCCACCTTGGATTTGAAGAGTGGCAACTGGCAGGTGGAGGTCCACCCTAAGGACCGCGAGAAAACGGCGTTCTCTGTGGGCAGCGGGCTCTGGCAGTTCACCGTCATGCCATTCGGTCTGTGCAACGCCCCTGCGACCTTCGAAAGGCTAATGGAGTTCATTCTGAGGGGACTACACTGGAAGACCTGCCTGGTATACCTAGACGACGTCATCGTTCTGGGGAGGAGCTTCGAGGAGCACTACAGCAACCTGAAGGAGATCTTGTTGAAGCTACGGGCTGCCCAGCTGAAGTTGAGCCCCATGAAGTGTCAGCTCTTCCAGAAGCGGGTCCAGTACCTTGGGCATATCGTCTCCGAGGAAGGGGTGCGCACCGACCCAGAGAAGTCCGCAGCTGTGAGGGAGTGGCCAGTTCCAAAGGACAAGTCCCAACTACGAAGCTTCCTGGGACTCTGCACTTATTACCGTCGCTTCGTGAGAGGATTCGCCGACATCGCCAAACCTTTATATCGACTGACTGAGAAGGACCAACTCTTCACGTGGACAGCAGAATGCCACAGTGCCTTCGAACAACTCAAGCAGGCTCTGTGCACCGCACCTATTCTGGCCTACCCCAGACCTGGAAGAAGGTTCATCGTCGATACCGATGCCAGCGACTTTGGCATAGGGGGAATCCTGTCGCAAGTAGTGGACGGCGACGAGAAAGTAGTGGCCTACTTCAGCAAGGCCTTGTCAAAGCCAGAAAGGAACTACTGCGTCACCAGGAAGGAGCTGCTCGCCATTGTGAAGACCATTGAACACTTCCACAAGTACCTGTACGGGCAAGAATTTCTCATCAGGACCGACCATGCATCCCTGCGGTGGCTCCTGAACTTCAAGCAGCCCGAGGGTCAACTCGCGGTGGTTAGAGAGGCTTCAACAGTACAACTTTGAGATTCATCACAGGAAAGGCCAGCTGCATTCTAACGCCGACGCCCTGTCACGAAGACCGTGCCCCGAAGACTGCACCTCCTGTGCCCGAAGGGAGGAGAACGCCGGGATACAGTGCCGAAGGACTACCGTGGAACTTCAAGGGAGCTGGAGCCGCGAATCTTTCACGCGGGCACAAGCAGAAGATGATGACCTGGGACTGATAGCCGAATGGAAGGGGGCCTGTGTCCCCAGACCCGGGTGGAACATTGTGAGTGACTGCAGCCCAAAGTTTAAGTCCTACTGGGCGCAGTGGGACTCGCTGATTGTAAGGGATGGCCTCATCTGCCGCGCCTGGGAGAGCACCGACGGGAAGACATATCGGGAACAAGTCGTCGTTCCAAAGGCTATGACGGAAGAAGTCCTGAAGGAAGTTCATGGAGGATCATCTGGTGGACACCTAGGGATAAAGAAGACCCTGGAGAAGCTGAGAGAGCGGTTCTACTGGATCGGATGCCGAACAGACGTGGAGAACCACTGCGCGAGCTGCCACGATTGCGCAGCCAGCAAGGGCCCAGGACGAAGACGATGGGGTCCACTGAAGACCTACAACGTGGGCGGCCCCATGGAGAGAGTGGCCATCGATGTTGCTGGGCCATTCCCGTTAAGCGAGGCAGGGAACCGCTACATATCAGTCGTCAACGACTACTTTACCAAATGGCCGGAGGCGTATGCGCTCCCTAACCAAGAAGCCGCGACGATCGCAGAGACCCTGGTGAAGGAATTCGTCAGCCGGTACGGAGTACCCCTGGAGCTGCACTCCGACCAAGGGAGGAACTTCGAGTCGCAGGTGTTCCAGAACCTATGCCAGCTGCTGGGAATCCGGAAGACAAGGACAACGCCGCAACACCCTCAGTCCGACGGGATGGTAGAGCGATTCAATCGCACCATCGAGAACCATCTCCGAATAGTTGTCAGCGAGCACCAGAGGGATTGGGACAAACATCTTCCACTATTTCTCCTGGCCTACCGCGCCGCCGTGCATGAAGCCACCGGGTGCACACCAGCCCGGGCCATGTTTGGGAGGGAGCTCCGTCTACCTGTCGATCTTGCCTTCGGCCGACCTGGGAATGATCCGATCCCGGTAAGCCAGTATTGTCAAGAACTGGTCGACCAACTGGAGGACGTGCACGCGTTCGCGAGGAGGAAACTGCGGATCGAGACCGACCGAATGAAGACCCGATACGACCAGCAGACGGATGCCGGCGGATTCCACGAGGACGGCCTGGTCTGGCTCTTCAACCCATTACGGAAGAAAGGCCTGTCACCCAAACTTCAGAAGTCCTGGGAGGGCCCGTACCGAGTCGTGAAACGGATCAACGATGTCGTCTACAGGATCAAGCGGAGCCCGAGGGCGAAGATGAAGATCGTGCATCGAGATCGCCTGGCAGCCTACGGAGGGACACAGACGGACCAATGATTGATCGGGACGATCAGCCTTTTTAGAAAGGGGGTGGTGTTACGGCTGTGAGTTTGTGTCACCGCTCGCCGCATGAGTCACAACTGCCCCAGGGCTGGGCTGAGCCCTGCCTCCTGTATTGCGTGCGTCTTATGCAACAGGGCTACTAGGACAAAGGGATAGTCCAGAATATTCGTGACTGGACCAGCGATGGAAACATCGAGAAGCCGTGAACCCTGGATGGATCTGGAAGCATTTATTGAGTCACCGGCCTGCTATATAAGTGCGACCTGTCAAGCAGTGGTGGTTGTTGTGTTTTATGAGCTAGTGCGAGTGTTTATCCTGGGCGACAGAAGTGTGGTGACTTGCGAAATCCCTAGTGAAGCTGATTCTCTTGACACCGAGGAAGTGATTGTGGTGCTTGTGAAACAGTGTATAGTACAGTGACAGACCTAGTGCAGCTATTTCCAGCTAGCGTACGGGACCGGACTCATTAGCGAAGAGGATTAACTGTGGTCTGTTGACAAGTGAAAGGGGAAGTATTCTCGACGTGAGGAAACTGGAGTAAGGTAATAATTGCTGTTGAGTAGTGTATTTTTCTGGCTGCAATAAAATTAATTATTTCTTTAAGCAGTAATTGGTGTTGTGCTTTATACCCACCGTAATCCAGTTAACAAAGGTGCCACTAGGGGGTGGCACGTAACAATAGGTTTAATTCTAAAATGCATGTAACTTCTATACATACAAATGGATTTCGTCCGAAATTGGCACAACAATAGATCATAATATGTCAGATTATTTCTGACCAAGACATGCATGACATTGCAGCCAACATGATTTTACGCGCACTGATAGATCCAATATCTAACTGCATGTAACGTCCAAGTTATCCATTGAACTTCAATCAAATTTTGTATTCTGTACCTTAAGAGATGGAACTAAGAATATATTAAGTCACCAGGGCTTCCAACTAAAGTGCAGGTATATTTCGAATTAATTAGAAATTTTGATATTACCAACTTAATTTCGTCATTAACTTAGATAGTTCCATATAGATTAAACAGTGGCATGAATCTTTAAGTTTAAGAAAAATAGGCTCCCTAGTTTGTCACGGAACTGCTTGTTGAACTTGCGAAAGTGGCGAATGTCCGGAAAACACTCTTAAATGCGCTTTTGAAGAAAGGAACAACAGACCGATACCACTTGAAATACATAGGCCTAGGTGGATAGCAAACGACCTGAAGCTTAATAGTGATCAAGTACTAGCGAATCAACTAGACAATGGGGAAAATTCAGTGTACATTAAATTAGTGTACACCTTACTTTATGAAAACATATTATCTCGACATGAAGGTGTGAAATCCTTCCGGCTAGCTAGCGGTAACACCACAAAGATAACTATCACTGCTTCAGACTCTTTAACAAAACGTGTGCGTGTCTGTTTAATCTCTTCCCGAAGTCAACAATGAAAGGCTCTCCCGCGTGCTTTCTACGCATGGAGTTCTCAAGGACATACGGAACGAGTGCTGGAATGAAGTATACGAATTTTCTGCTGTAAGTAATGGCATACGTATTGTAACAATTGAACTTAAATACCCCATTCCATCATATTTGACGGTCAATGATTGTAAAGTTCTGTTAACGTATGAAGGACAAGCTAAGTATTGCTCTAATTGTAAAGGAACCTCCCACTTACAAATAGACCGTCCGAACAGAAGGAATCGCCCGGTACTTCATGTCAGACAACAAACCTACAGCACGGTGCTGGGCGAGTCAGATGGGAGTAGTAAGCTAAGCAACACTACCGACATGGAAACTGCAGTACCTTCCCCTGAATATCCAGCCATATCAGAGGCCTTTCATAACAGGCCTCATTCTACAAACACATATAGCATTGCGGAAGTAACTCAACCATCAGATAACGTAGCTGAAACATCCCTGACTACTTTACATAGCAATGCAGAGGGAACTGTGACGTCACGATCGGACAGCACGGGAAGGGACACACCAGCAGGCAACACAGCAGTCTGTGCAGCAGCCAGATACTATTAAGACTAAATGTCCCGATTTTTAGTTTGTAATTCTGACACCACGTAGCAGCACCAATGTTAGGCAATTTCTCTTGAATGGAAGCTCGTATTTGCGATGTCAAAACCACTATGTATACTAGAGTGCAATAGAATTGATATCAATTCAATGCATTTTCCAAAATGTGAAAAACAAAGACGTTACTAGCAGTTTTTTATATTTCTGCTTAAAAAATGAAAAAACTGGTAATACGAAAACGGAGATTTATTTCCTGATTCCAATGCATTTTTCATAAATAAAATCGGGTGAATGGAATCGTCGACATTAGTTTGGGAATTGTTTTGAAAAGGGTGGTAGGAGTAGCGGCACGGCTATACAAGATCTCTAGCGCAAGGAAAATGATGAACACGCCGAGTTGACGAATATTGTAGTTCGGCGAGTTACATGTACAAGTGCCTAGGCGTGGAACAATATCTGAGCAATAAAATTATAGTAATGTCACGCTTATGTAACGTTGACACAATGTGTTTATACAGATACTTTCTTACTTCCTCAAACATTCTTGTTCTTGTTCTTGTTGATAGTAATACATTGTAGGGGCTTGGGACATCTTGGTCATCAGTCCCATGTAGTTGACTATGTGTGTTGCTGTATTAGAGCCAGGGATGGGGCAGGTGCCCTGAGTCTTCAAGTAAGGTACTATCTCGGCATTTACCTGGAGGGAGTGTGGAAAACCCTGCGAAACACAAGCCACAACTGAACTTCTGGTGCAACCGCAATGGTAGGTTGATTGACAGGTGAACTAGTCAATGAGAGATGATGGACTGATGACAGTTTCCTAGGAAAAAAAAATCATAAATTAAGAAGGAATTTCTGAATGGCAATAAACATCTGCTGTAAGAAACATTGTTTCCGTTCCTTACCTTTTATTTCTTTCAATACGCCAATACACAAGCTCTGCTGGGACTTTCCCTCGTTTTCTGTGAGCGTACAAAGGAAGTGGATATTTATGCAGGACGCTTGCACCTAGAGAACATGCGCTTGACTGTCGTTAGTATCTATGGAGACCAATTTTCCATTTTCACAATGGCTACGTCTTACTTTTCCACACAACGCATGGTTTCCGTTTGAATACGAACTCTCTTCTCTGAAAAAAGTTGTCACTGAATAGTTCGTGGCCTTGTACTCTTAAAATTATATATTAGAAGTTCAAAAAAAGACTAAACCCGTGGCGCGACAGCCGTTGAAGGACCTAGTTCTACCAAGCAACCGCTGTTCAGCCATGTAGCTTGCAGATTGTGGGGTGACGTTCAGTCATCCAACTTGTACAAATAAATTTAAAGTGAAATCAAAACTGCTCAGTACTTTACACATTCTCTAATGCAAGCGTAATTTCAAATATAAACTAAGGAAAAAATCTTATGTAGGCCTATGTGTAGAGGTTTTTCTTAGGGCCTGGCTTCCTTTTCTTGGTACAGTACTTACTGTCGACCAAAATATTATGTGCACTCGAGTTTGAAGGTTGTTTGTGAAGTAACCAATAGACCTATATAAAATCCACTAACATAATCATTTTCGTCGTTCTATTTTACGTTAGTTCATGTAGGTTTGGAATTTTTTATTTATATTTTAATTTTTTATCGCAGTTGAAACACAAAAGGTGACCGTTTTTAAGCGTGTTTCAACCATGCGTCACATTTAATAATTATTATCTCACAAACCCGTCATCAGATCGAATCCAAATTTTAGCAAAATATACATTGGAATGTTGTATAACAGGTTTATTGATTTCAACATTTTGTGTGTTCAAGAACGAATTTTGTTATCATTTTTGTAAGGTAACTATTTCTAGGCTCGGGGTCGTTGTAAAATGTAGTTCTTGGTTGCGTTGTAATCCTTATACATCAAAAAGTTATGTTGTATGACTGTGAAATACGTAAATTAATTCACTTATTTTATATCGGTTTGTATTTATACGGGGAACTAAGACATGGTTCACCAGCTAGACGCTCCGGGATATTCTGTACAGCGTTGCTGATATGGAGGTCATTACTTCCGAGCGAAGCATGCCTTGACGCGTGATGGAGCCCATCTTGGCAACGCTGTACAGCTTTTACAGGAGCGGCCAACTGGTGAACCATGTCTTAATTCCCCATACAAATACAAACCGATATAAAATAAGTGAATTAATTTACGTATTTCACAATCATACAGCATACCTTTTTGATGTATTAGCATTACAACGCGACCAAGAACTACATTTTCAAACCAACCCGAGCCGAGAAAAAGGTACCTTACCAAAATGATAACAACTTTGTTTCTTGGCCATACAAAATTTTAAAATTAATGAACCAGTCAAACAACATTCCAATGTATATTGTGTTAAAATTTGGATTCGATCTGTTGACGGGTTTGTGAGATAATAATTCTTAAATGTGACGCATGGTTGAAACACGCTTAAAAACGGGCACTTTTTGTGTTCCAACTGCGATAAGAAATATTAAAATATATTTTAAAAAATCCAAACCAACATGAACTAACGTAACACAGAACGACGAAAATGATGATGTTATTGGATTTTATGTAGGTCTATTGGTTACTTCACAAACAACCTTCAAACTCGAATACACATAATATTTTGGTCAATGGTAGTCGCAATTCCCCCTGGGATTTAGTGGTATGCCCTTGAATCAGGGCTGGCATGCGAAACGAAATGTATGGCTGTGGGGGCGAATATATTTGAATTTCGCCGTGAGCACGATACTCGGGAGCGAAATGACAATGATTGTCGGCGGGAAATTAAATCGAAGCGAAACTTAATTAGAAGCGAAATGACATAGCGAAATCAACGCGAAACTTAATAGCAACGCGAAATTACATTGTACAATTGAATAAAATTTCACTCACGGCGCGAAAAAAAAAAAATCGTTACAATCTTTTAATTTCGCTCCCGGCGCGAAATACAATTCATTACAGACATTTAATTTCACTCGCGGCGCAAAATAAAATTCGATACAGACTTTTAATTTCGCTTCCGGTGCGAAATAAAATTCGTTGCAGTCTTTTAATTTCACTCCCGGCACGAAATACAATTCATTACAGACTTTTAATTTTACTCGCGGCGCAAAGTAAAATTCAATACAGACTTTTAATTTCGCTTCCGGTGCGAAATAAAATTCGTTACAGACTTTTAATTTCGCTCCCGGCGCGAAATAAAACTAGGTTACAGACTTTTAATTTCGCTCCCTGCGCGAAATAAAATTCGTTACAGACTTTTAATTTCGCACCCGGCGTGAAATAAAATTCCCAAACGGTATTTAGTTTCGCCCTCCGATGTGAATTTAAAATGAATGGAACATTTCATTTCGTTGTTGAAATTAAAATGTATTCGTTTCGAGAGTGAAATTATGTTCGGAGCGATGTTCAAAGTCCTGATGTTGGCAGCAGTAGCAGTCTTATTACCGTTCACCGCCTGCACAATCTGCAGGGCTGCAACAGCAACGTGAGTCATTCAATGGTCATCACTCCAGTAGAGGAGAAAGTCAGTGCTATGGCATCAACATCACCATCGTCGTTGACAGCACCTCGGACTCGTGGCTGGCCCTCCCTGACGTTCATAACGCAATGGGGCAACAAGTACCTTTACTTGTTCTATAGCGAACAAGAAGACGAATGTGCTGTGTGGACAGACATTCAAGATAAGTGACGAACTCCAATTACAATACAAATTGTCAGTTGTAACTCTTCAGTCAGTCAACACTAATTTGCCCAATAACTGGGAGGGGTACAATGTATATACAGTAATATGTAAATAACATTATATGTATTAGTTTATGGTCACGATTATAATGCAGCAATTTTAGTGATCTTAAATCTAATACATGTATTTTTTTTCAGGAGTGTTACTTACATCTTATATACGTTGTACCCACCCAGTTATCGGGTAAATTAATGTTCACTGACTGAAGAGTTACAAATAACAGAAAATCGTCTGTGGAAGTACCGCGGCGTATATGGAGTTCTGTTTCGGAGGCGGGTTACTCGAACAACAGGGTTGAGGGGTCATTCCTCTCATTTCTACATTCTTTATTCTTACACTTCCGGAAATTTCGAGGGGGGGGGGGGGGGCTTGGCATTCCTTACTACTTCCTTCTTACCCTCAGCGCATTTATACTGACCATGGCACGAAAGTCAAACCCCTGTGCCACGTACAGTATTTCGTTTCGCACTGCAATTAGTTTTGCGTCGCCTTTCACTATGTTATTGTGCTTAGAATTACATTGTGCTTCCATTTTAATTTTCGCGCTTACAATCAATATCATTTCGCACCCGAATATCACGCTCATGGCGAAATTAAAATGTTAACGCGTCCACAACCATTTTGTTTCGCATGCCAGACCAGATTTAATTTCAGACATGAAATGATATGTTCCATGCATTTTAAATTCACGCCGGGGGCGAAACTAAATGCTGTTTGTGAATTTTGTGTCATTAAAATAAACCGTGGCACTACATCCCATGAAAGGCCTAGGCCTACCAAGCGACCGCTGCCCAGGCATCTGCAGATATTGGTCAGCGCATCGGGTTCCCTCGGCCGTTAATCTTGGTTTCCGTGACTTTCAGACAGCTAATCTTGAGGCTGAGTGCACCCCGTTCCAACCCAAACGTCCGTTTCTAAAATCACTAACGGAGCCGGGAATCGAACCCGGGGCCTCCAGGTGAGAAGCAGGCACGCTATCCCCAACACCATGGGGCCAGAAATTTTTGTCATACCAGGAGCAAAATTAACAGTCGTTAAAAATTTTATTTCGCGCCTGGAGCAAAATTAAGAGACTGTAGCGGTTTTCATTTCTTGCCAGGAGCGAAATGAAAAGTCTTGTATCGAATTTTATTTCAGGCCAGGAGCAAAATTAAAAGTCTGTAATGAATTTTATTTCGAGCCGGGAGCGAAATTGAAAGTCTGTAACGAATTTTATTTCGTGCCCGGAGTGAAATTGACAGTCTGTATTTTTTTTATTTCGCGCCGGAAGCGAATTTAAAAGACTAACGGTTTTTATTTTACGCCAAGAGTGAAATGAAAAGTCTTTAATGAATTTTATTTCACATCAGGAGCAAAGTTAAAAGTCTGTTAAGAATTCTGTTTGTAGCCGGGAGCGAAATTAAAAGTCTGTAACGGATTTTATTTCACGCTGGGAGCGAAATTGAAAGTCTGGTACGAATTTTATTTCGCAGCGGGAGCGAAATTAAAAGTCAGTAATGCATTTTATTTCGCGCCGGAAGCGAAATTAAAAGACTAATGAATTTATTTCGCCTCTGCAGCGAAATTAAAATTCTGTTACCAATTTTATTATGCGCCAGGAGTGAAATTTTATTCCTTTGAACAATTTAATTTCGCGACGCTAATTTAAATTGATGATACATTTCGTTTTGCATGCCAGTCCTGCCTTGAATCGGTTTTGGTGGTGGCTCCATTTTTCACCTAAAATGTAAAACTAACTGCACTTGATGACCGTAATGCTCTCCATCACTCGTACCTGTATGTACATCGTTCATGTATATGATCTACCAGAGATACTATCCAAAAATAAATTGCCGAAAATAGAACACCTAACGAACACTAAAAATAATGGTGTTGCAGGTAAAATAAACTAAGTAAAAAGTAATTAAAGAGATCGATGAACTAAAAACAGGAAAAACAACATGGAAAATTAGAAGTCGTAAGTACAAACTGGTGAAATTTCAAAGGATCACTCAGAAATATCCAGAACTGAACAATAATTCAGAACTAGCCATCACAGTCACAGTCAATCGCAACATCGGACTAGGTGCTCAGGAATCCCATACCGTCTGGTAAGGGGTAAAGTCATCACTCTCTCACTTGACTTTCGCTCCCCTTTTCTGCTGCTGCGGTGGCCTTGGTCGAGCTTGTGGCGCGCCGTGGCCGCCTGCTTTAAGCGTGTGTACAATCCTGTATGAAATATTACCTTATAAAAGATGCTGGAAGTGTCGTCCTTCCTGGGTTATACAGGCATTGTATCCGGTAACCACATTTTGGCTCACGCGAGTGAGTTCTGCCACTGTAATATTTCTGATTTTGTATTTTATGTTCTTTATTGAGCACTGAGTCAGTAGGCCTAGTGGAAAACTTATTTACAATTACGTGAATCTGTGCTAGTGAAGGTGACACTTCATCAGGAAATTGCTGAACTTACCCACCGGGCCGACTCGTACTTAAAATAAGTTTTACATACAAAAATACGATGTTGCAATGATAACTGTCTGTACATGTTACCATCTGTGGTTCAGACTGGCGACTGACAACACCTGCACGCTTATTGCAAGGTCGAGTTTGTTCTATGCGCGCGCTTTCAATAATACAGCAGGGGGCCGTGGGGCACCAGAATCTCGGCCAAGCCCGCTGCAGTAGCGAATAACAAAACCGTCACTCGTCGTTCTTACTTAATATGAAAGACCCTATATGTAGACAATAGAGTTATGTACTATTAGATGGCTATTATTGCGTAGGTTCATTATTCAAACGTTGACTTCTATCGCATGATTGGGACACAAGAAAAAAAAAAAATTAAAAATTTTGCACAGCTGCCATCTTGAGTGTATGTGAACAATTTAACAAAATTAGATATCAGTTCATTACAATGTATATAAACAATTGTTGTACCAAATTTCACTGCGTTCGGATGGTTAAATTGCCAGAAAAGTCTATTTAAATGTTCAAATTCACTTGGCCGCCATGTTCGTTTTGTAGTTAACAGGTTTATGAAAGTCACTTAAGTGACTTTTATCACCGTACTGTCCCCGTTTACCTGGATAGTAGGCTGTCAGATATCCGCCCCCTCAATCGGATTGCCAACTATCAATCGCACCGGCATAGCTACATCAATGAAAATGGCACTGACAGATACTATCGAGATAAGAGCACAGAAGTTAACAGGAAATCATTGTGGAACACACCAAAATAGACGGGGGCTCATACTTACCGTTACTTACCTCTTAATTATCTCGGGGTTTGAGTTGACAACAGGATCACTAAAAGTCTGTTCACACAATAACCTCCACCATGACATTTAAAAATGAACCAAGACGAAGACGAGAACTTTGAACTGTACAAAAGCTTTATTTCTAATAAAGGGTATGATTTTACTAACACAACAAAATCAACGTGGCTATCAGTAGCCCAAGTCAATCTGACTACGTCCTCCAGTAGGACTTGCAAATATTATCATACAACATGATATAGAACATTTTAGCTCTCAAGAGCTCCAAATAACGTAATATTCATAACACTATTGGATTGGAAAAGGACGTCAGGGTGTGACATATATATAGAGCATTTGGTTTCCTTTTAATAAACATGAGAATGGTATTTATAGTCGCAAGGCCAGAGTGTGGACGACCTCACTCTCTGAGAACCAGATGTTGGCACAGCTGCGGGCTACCCTCCAGCCTGTTGCATACTGGTCAAATGCACTCCCTTCTCACACGCTATGTTACGTAAGAATACAGCTTGTTCTCTCAAACTTTTAAATGTCTACAAGACAACTCACATTATATTTACGCAAATCTTTCAAGTACTTTGCTCACATCCTATTGGATCATTATGTTAATTTCTTAAACTTGTTAACTTCAATCCAAATGTTTAATTAGCTCTTAAATGTTTATAACAAAATCACATAAATTATTTATAACAATTAGAAATTGTTTATAATATTTGTCAAAGACAATAAAAATATTATAAGCACGCCTTTAACATCACTCTCGTTCTATATTATTTTCAAAAATATTTACAGCAATTATTTACAATATTAACATTTAAATTGTTTAAAATATTAATTTAAGAAATACATTAACCACATGTTCATTCGGTTGGTAATTTTCATAATCGTGTTTAATATAATCGACCAATGAAGGTTAGTTATACATGTTAATGTCACAATCTGGTTTAATAAAGGTTTTAATAATGATTTGTGACGGCAACCTTCATTCAAAATCTTATCTCAAATTCTTTCAAAACTCGTGTTAATTATAACAGTACTTCACTTGATTAATTTTCAACGAACTATGACAATCTTACTCCAGCGGAAAATCCTTCGCTAACAAGTTAATGCACAATCTGCATTAAAAATATGCCCAAAATCATCATATATTAATCTATATGGCATTAAAAACTTCCACATAACTTACAAAACTTCCACAAATAATTCTTTAACATTAATTCCTGTGGGAACTTCCTTCATATTCAAGGGCTTTATACATCAGCGACTTTCAACACGCGCTGCACTAGCGATTATACATTCATAGTTCCACTTAAAAATTTTTATAATCATTAATTGTTTCAAAACTGTTTTTTATTTAACCTTCGTGGATTTCATTCATGAACCGAAATGAAGTCAAAACTTGCCAATCACAAACAAATTTAATAGTGAATACGCTTATATACGCCTGTCTGGTCTATCAAAATTTAAGATTAACATCTTAAAAGAAATGTAGTATAAAAATACTATCTTCAAATAAAGTGCGACTAAAATGCAAAGTAGTCGAATAGAATCCAATTAGACTGGGGAATGCAAACATCGTTATATAAATCTCTAATTGAGAAAAACTCCTAACAAAAGTTCTTGACTTTAATGCATTCAACAATTCATTATTAAAGTTAATCTTTCACAAAAGTGTCTATGATGCAATGTTCATTCATAACTGACGATAAATGTCTGTGTTGCAATCAATACAAATAACGACTAGTATTTCCAAGATCGTCGACAACGTAAGAGATTTTAACGCTCTAAAATCATTTAAATGTTCTTCCTTCTTGATGATGACAGAAAATTGGTCAAAGTAATTAAACTGGGGTAGAATTACTTTAATAAAGTGACACGCTGTCTGAATTTAAATCTGCCATAAAAATCATTAACTTACAATCAAATCGTGACTACAAAAAAAAATATTAATTACTGAAAAATCTAAATATCAGTCTCAACTGATTCAAAATCGTTAACTATGCCCCTGACATAACAATGTCTTAATAAATCGTCGAAAAATGCAAAACTCATCAAGGTGTACTGAGAATAAGAATCTCAACAAGAAAATAGGGCAAAAAACATGAAGATAAAAATATGGGAAAAATGGTTGCTCAAACATCATTAGTAAACTCAAATACAATAAACGTTCACGACTACCTTATCTGCCGATTGACGTTCCAGAGGAAAATTCCCCAAAGAAGACTGCTGATGGATCCATTTCACCACGTTAAAGCTGAGCTCCATCCTCGAAATAGGAAATAGCACCCTCGGAGAATCGAACTGCTTCCTTCTCCGGAAATCGCTCTGCTCCTCGAAGACGAATAGACATCCTTCCGGCAATAATCTTCTTTGTGAGTCGGGATATCCCTGACCTCTCTTGAAAAATTCCCTGAAGTTCCAGTAGACAATCGCCATGAAGTTTTGTAGAAATTTCCGAAGAAATTATTCATATTCAGAGTATGAAATTGTTTCTATGGCTGTTCGATGGTATTCAGCCTTTAATTACGAAACATGGGTGTAGATGGTATTCACCGCATGTTCGCTTGTGTGGAATAGCAATTAGCGAAGTTCCATGTCGCTATCTTACTCCGTTAAATATGTCCCAATTGCAATAAGCCCTTTAGCCTTCCATCTGCTCTTCGGTTGTAGTGTTAGAAGAACAAACTGCCGTATTCAATTGCTCCATTATACTGTATCGTTCTGTAACCAAGCAATCTGAAGTCTTTCTATTCCACTCGCAGCGTCAGCCGTTGCGTTGATTCTGGCTATACAAAAGTGCTTCTCTTGTGGCGAGATAATCACTTTTGTCAGTCGTATAAAACTGCTAATATCTTTCAAATTAATCGGTCGAAATTGTTCAGCTTTTCTCTATAACTGCATGAAGCACAGCACAATACAATTAGCTTATCGGTGACCGCTAACTGTTCAAAGCTAAACTTGTAGAAGCTTTCTAAGGTCCGTTTCAACTTCACCTAGTTTGACTTGGATCTCGTTAATATAGTGGCCTCGCCACGCGTTATAAAGACGATTCTTTTCACTGCTGTTCACTTCGACGTCTCACTATAATGAATGTATAAGAAAAGAACTTTCACAATAGACTTCGATGATCTGAGAATGAGATCTCAGAATAATCGGAGAACGAAAGGAGGCTCCTCTCTTCTGCGCAAGCCCTTTTATTAACTTCTCGAGGGGCGTTTCCATCCCTTCCAAAGCGTGGTACTGCGTCATCGCTAGAACTTCCAACTTCGTTAATACATGACGGATTTTCAAAATTCAAAAACTGAAAATAAATTTCACCAAAATTCCAAATCAATGCTTTTACTGCAAATGGATTTCCACAATTCTGCATTCCAAAAGTAATAAAAATACCATAGTTTCAGCAAACTCCGTCTTCCTTTAAACTATCGTTCATTGGTTCATGCCTCTCCTCCAATAGCATAGTTTCTTCCTCAACAGAATTCCTCGTTTCCTGCGACTGCGTCGTAAATCTTGGAACATTCTCGACAAAATGCTGACGTCACTGAGAATCTCAGCTCAAGTAGCCTGCTGGTATAACATTTACGTCATCCGTGCTTACGTCATGACTACCCACGTCATAACGATGACAACCATAACTTTCCTTATAAATTTCAAATATAGCCACCGTGGTCTCTATATAATTCAATTACGGGGGCATTCTCCTCTCACCACGTTTTAAAAACAGTTGCAAATTGTTTTTAAACTCAGTGTTACAAGTATCTCAACTCTCTTGAACACGAAATTGAATTATTACTGGCTTACTCTAGGATAGTATCTTTTTAAATTTCCAGCATTGAACTTGCCGTAAACGACATTATTCTCATCATCGTAGAGTTCATAACAGTTGTTTCCATAGGCGTTCGTAATCCTAAATGGCCCCAGGAACACTAATCCAAATTTGGGGTATATTTTCTTGGTCATATCAGCTTTGACAGGTCTGCGTACTACGTTCCTCGTGTTAGCTTTCTGCATGGGACTCATTGTAACAAATTTTGAGAAAACATCCACGGTCACCAACAGGTACTGGTTACCCTGGTATCCCTTCGGACAGGGGACAAATATATCCGTCGCCATAAGTTCGTTTGGCTTAGAAGGAATCATCGCCTTCGGTTTTCCCTTTAGTAAAGCAGAAGCATACTTTGCTCTTTGACATTTGTCACAGGATCTAATGACCTTGGCAATGCTGGAACGCATGTTAGTCCAGATAAATCTCTCTTTAAGTGTATTAAGAGTTTTATCTAAACCGGCATGTCCAGTTGCATGATGAGCTACCCACACTAAATTGACAACAAGTTTAGGTGGCACGACTATTCGGAGTTTTGTATGCGCAGAGTCAGCATACTTGCATACGATGTCTCCACTCAAGACAAAGTGTCGTGAATTTCTCCGTGTAGCTTCATAGTCAACATCCGTATTGTCCATGTAACCCTTGAGGAACCTGTACATTTTCCTTATTGGAGCGTGTCTCTTCTGTGACACACCGATTCGGGCTAACCTCCTAACGGTTTCTTCATCTTCTTGCTCCAATTGTACATGGTGTATCTGCACATTTTTAATAGGGTTACGTGATAGAGCATCAGCCAGTAAGTTATCTTTCCCAGGCTGGTGGACGATAGTAGCGTTAAACTGTTGGGTGAACAAAGCCCAACGTGTCAGTCTATCACTTGACATGTCAGTTTGCAACATAAACTGTAGTGCTTTATGGTCAGTAATAATGATGACCTTATGTCCCAGCAGGATTTTCTTCCAGGCTTGTAAAGCTGTCACAAAAGCTAACGCTTCAAGCTCTGTCGTGAAGTAGTTTTCCTCGTGCTTTTTCAACTTCCGACTAGTGAACGCAATGTAGTGCTTGTTGCCTGCCTCGTCTTTCTGGTATAAGACTGCACTAATGCCTATTCTTGATGCATCAGACTCAATATAGAACACCTTCTCAAAGTCTGGGTACTCCAGTTTCACATTATTTTTGAGCATCTCTTTTGCTTTCTCAAAAGCCTCGTCTGCAGCGGTACTCCATTTCCATCTGTTGTTCTTCTTGAGTAAGTCATACAGAGGAGCCATAATTTCCGAGTATCTTGGACAGTGGCTGCTAATAAATTGGCATGCACCTACAAATTCTCTGACTTGTTTTACCTTAGTTGGCTTTGGAAATCTCGTGATCGCATCTACTTTTTTCATGTTTGGATGATATCCATCTTTATCAATAGTATGCCCCAAATAATTTATCTCCTTCTTCAAGAATTGACATTTTCCAAAGTTCACCTTTATATTGGCCTCCCTTAAATTCTTGAACAACTTTCTCAAGTGCACTAAATGTTCTGCGGCGCTGGGTGAAGATACGATTAAATCGTCAATGTAGCAGATTACATTTTCTTTCACTTCGTCAGTGAGCTTACTATCAAGTGCTCGAATAAGTGCTGGTCCACTGTTAACCATTCCAAAAGGCATTCTGGCAAAGACCCATGACGTCTGGTCAAATAGGAATCCAGTGTACTGCATACTATCCTCTTCTAATTGAACTTGATAAAATGAAGACGTCAAGTCAAGAACGCTGAAACATGCTCTCCCTTTGAATTTCCGAAGCAGATCTCTAATCTTGGGTGGTCTGTCATTTTCTGGAAGAATCTTCAAGTTGATGGTCCTGGCATCGAGACAAAGACGTATCTGACCATTACTTTTCTTCACTACTGTGATGGGGTTTATATAAGACGACGCCTGTTTTCTAATAATCCCGTCTACCTCCATTTTTCTGATTAACCCTCGTACTTCTTGATAGTATTTCTCAGGAATGGGGTATATTCTCTTCTGGTAAGGGGTTTCATCTGTCAGTCTTATCTTGTACTTATAATCCTTAATCAATCCAGGCTTTTCATCGAAAATATCTTGGAATTCCTTTATCAGATCCTCAAATTCCCCCTGAATTTCTTCAAATCCTTCAGTTTTTTTACTGGGTATTTCTTCTAAATTTTCCACTTCATTAATTATTGTATTTAAAATTTCTTCCCTAAGGTCTATTTCCAGACTGTTTTTCACGTCCTGTTCTTCTATCTCTTCTGTGATTATGTACCCATCATTAAAGCTAATACTTCTGTTCTTCATGTCAATAATAGCTCCGACCTTCGATATAAAATCGATTCCAAGCACCATATCAAAATTGATCTTGCTCACCACAATGAAGATCTGTTCATAATTCCTTTCATTGATCTCAAAGTTCAATAACACTTGAATCTTGCATTTCACTGCCTTATCTTGGAATATCCCTCTCACTTTGACGGTAGAAACAGGTAGAACTGTCATGTTCTCTCCTCTTAGCAGACTTTGATAACATTCCTCTGAAATGATGGAAATAATAGCACCAGTATCCATCAGGGCTTTGTACTGCTGTCCATCTATCCGTACAGCAATAATAGGTAAGGCACATGGTCTTTCCTCTTTAACAATACCCCTCTCTTCTAGTAAATCTTCATCGGTAACTTCGTATATCTCATTAATCGTAATCAGGTGTGGTGTGGCAATGTATTTACAGGTTCTCACTGACGTTGAGAAATCGGCGTTTTTTTTGGTGTTACCGACCTCAAAATTCTGTTGGCTCGTAGAAGGCCCAGGATCGATTACAACATCCTGCCTTTTCTTTTGATTGTCAGCTTCTTTATCCCTTAATTCTTTTAAGTATTGCTGGCTTTCCTTTTCTCTTTGCTGATACTGATCGGGTGTCATAACCTGACCTTGAGTATTCTGGTTTCTATTTTGGTTTTGGTTATTCCTATTATAGTTACGGTTATACCCATTATTGTTGTAATATCTGCCTCTTCCATTGTAGTTTCCTCGGTTGTAGTTCCAACCTCTTCTCTGTTGATACGGTCGGTAACCTTGTGATCTGTAATTTCTAAACTGATTATTTCTGTGAGGACCTACATTGTCAGTTTTCTCCTCCTCTGGCTTGTCAGTTTGTTGGACTTGGTCCATATATACCGTATTGATTTCTTTAAACTCCTGCCTTTGACCTTTCTGGACTACGTTAGGCATTGGACTTGTGTAGTCTAACCTTCTTAGTAATTCATCCATGCTGGATAAATCCCTGATGTTGGACGAAATTATAAGTCTCCTCACCTCAACTGGCAGCATACGAGAAATCGCATCTATAAGTTGCTCCGTGGACAATGGGGGTTGCAAAAATCTCAAGCGGGACAACTGACTCGTAAAGAAATCAGCGTACCTCGTTGGAAGAGTACCTGAGTATTTTCTTGAATACACCTCCGCTCTTAACGAATTCTGCGCTTCTATGGACCAAAATCGTTTGATTAATGCCTCTGCAAACTCGTCAAAGTTGCTGAATGTGTATCTAAATGCGCGAAACCATTCAAGGGGTCCTCCAATCAGATATCTCTCTACTATCTTCATCTCTCTCTCTCTGGGAATGTGAGCTTCGATGAAATAATCTTTGAGATTCCTTACATACTCTATAGGTGTCAAACTATCAGTGTTACTGAATTTTTGTGGTTTGTCCTCGAAATTCCTGATGACCGTCACGTTCCTCGGATATGAATCCGGATAGTTTTTCCCACTATCTCGATAGTTCCACTCAGGTTCCATATTCCTCTCGTCATCCTCCTCTCTGAATCTGGATACACGTTCTTCAGGAGTCACGTCTCTTTCTTCTGGCTCTAGGTTATGTCTTCTAGCATAATTCCTATTCAATTCGCAAGCTAAGCCTTCTGTATCCTTGTCGGTGATTTCTGTTAATACTTTCTTGACTATCTCTTCTTTGTAGTTCTCCATTAAACTAGCCTCTCCTAACTTCAAATTTTTCAGTTTACTCGTCGTTTCATTTACGTCAGAGACAACTTTATGCATTTGATCCTCTAACGTAGATTTTAAAGTTTGCATATCCTGATCTAGTTGTGTTCTATCGTCAACTTGTTTTTCGGATAACGAATTTATCCTGACGCTTAAATCTTTCCTAATCTGTACTACTTCATTGTTAATTTCTATCTGCGTACTGGCAAGTTTTCTTTCAATCCTTTCCTGAATTTGGGTTACATGTTCCCCACTTGACTTATTCCACTCGTCTTTCCATACCGCTACGTTTGCTGTTAACATTTCGGCTATGTCTACTTCGATATCCTCTTTTAATACTCTATTGTGGTCTAATACCTGGGTTCTCATGACCTCTACATCATACTTCAACTCTGCTAAAGACGTTGTTGTTCTAACTGATTCATCGACTAACCTAGTTGCTAATGCAGTTATATTACGCGTACAAAGAGTTTTTGAGTTTTCGATTTCTTCCCTGACTTTATTTACATCAGTTTGGACTTTAGTCATATCTACGAAAACTGTGTTGACCTCTACCTGAATCTTAGTTATGTCACTTTGCACCTCAGTTATATCCGCACGAATGTTATTAATGTCTACCTGAACATTGGATACATCAGTTCTAGCTTTTTGAATTTCTTTTTGGACTTCCTCGACCTTGTCTTGGACAGTCGCTACATCATTTTTGACAACAACTACTTCGGCTCTAGCACAAGAAATATCCCCTCGGACATTAGCTACATCTAAATTTAACATTGTAAGGTCTTTCTGTACCTTAGACACATCAAATTTAACATCATCAACATTTTTATGCACATTGGATACATCTGTGCGGATGTCAGTTACAGTATTTTCAATTCCTAGGGTATTAATCTGTAAACGCGACATATTATCCTCCAAATTAGCAGCACTAGTTTGGATACCCTTCAAACTTTCACCCATACTAGCTTTCAAATTACTAGCATTCTCCTCCATTCTTGCATTCAAATTAGCAGAAAAATTACTAACATTCTCCTCCATTCTTGCATTCAAATTAGCAGACAAATTACTATTATTCTCCTTCATGCTTTCATTCAACATCTGCTTCATACTGCGATTCATGTTAGCAGACATCTCCTCTAACACCTTCTTCAAACTTTCATCTGCCATTACAATATTATTCAAAAATGGATTGCTGTAGGGACATACATCAAAAGAGCAAAATAACAACATTTGAGCAACACTTTTCACCATATATAATTTTGATCAATTTTCTGTCTTAAATCTAACTTATAACTACCTTATAATTAACCTTCGACGATACTTCATGTTGAAACAAACTCAAGCACATGTTCAAATTTCCCTGGCTCATTTTAAAATATCCTAACACAAATAATTTATATTTACAATCCAAATAATTTAATTTTATCTTTAATATGACTAAAATGTCATAAGCCGGTCAAATAAAATAAGATTCCAGATTATAGGCGATTTTTCTAAGTTTCCTGCCCATTTAACCTTTCTCAAGTTGTATAAGATCTGATCTTTTCTGAGTGTAATTTTCCTAATACAATACAACATTTAATTCCTATATAATCACACTCTTAAATACTACAATTGGCCTAGACATCTAACAAAGAATCAACCTCTTTATTTGAGTCTAATCGAACCTCACGTTTTAGGTTTGCCACTCTTACTGGCGTTCAACCTGGTGATCCAGTTATGTTGAATCGAGCCCCAACGTTTTAGGTGCGCCAATCTTTCTATTGTTCAACCTGGTGATCCAGTGTTGTTGAACATGCCCCACACGTTGACTGCGCCAATCTTTCTGTCCCTGTTTACCTGGATAGTAGGCTGTCAGATATCCGCCCCCTCAATCGGATTGCCAACTATCAATCGCACCGGCATAGCTACATCAATGAAAATGGCACTGACAGATACTATCGAGATAAGAGCACAGAAGTTAACAGGAAATCATTGTGGAACACACCAAAATAGACGGGGGCTCATACTTACCGTTACTTACCTCTTAATTATCTCGGGGTTTGAGTTGACAACAGGATCACTAAAAGTCTGTTCACACAATAACCTCCACCATGACATTTAAAAATGAACCAAGACGAAGACGAGAACTTTGAACTGTACAAAAGCTTTATTTCTAATAAAGGGTATGATTTTACTAACACAACAAAATCAACGTGGCTATCAGTAGCCCAAGTCAATCTGACTACGTCCTCCAGTAGGACTTGCAAATATTATCATACAACATGATATAGAACATTTTAGCTCTCAAGAGCTCCAAATAACGTAATATTCATAACACTATTGGATTGGAAAAGGACGTCAGGGTGTGACATATATATAGAGCATTTGGTTTCCTTTTAATAAACATGAGAATGGTATTTATAGTCGCAAGGCCAGAGTGTGGACGACCTCACTCTCTGAGAACCAGATGTTGGCACAGCTGCGGGCTACCCTCCAGCCTGTTGCATACTGGTCAAATGCACTCCCTTCTCACACGCTATGTTACGTAAGAATACAGCTTGTTCTCTCAAACTTTTAAATGTCTACAAGACAACTCACATTATATTTACGCAAATCTTTCAAGTACTTTGCTCACATCCTATTGGATCATTATGTTAATTTCTTAAACTTGTTAACTTCAATCCAAATGTTTAATTAGCTCTTAAATGTTTATAACAAAATCACATAAATTATTTATAACAATTAGAAATTGTTTATAATATTTGTCAAAGACAATAAAAATATTATAAGCACGCCTTTAACATCACTCTCGTTCTATATTATTTTCAAAAATATTTACAGCAATTATTTACAATATTAACATTTAAATTGTTTAAAATATTAATTTAAGAAATACATTAACCACATGTTCATTCGGTTGGTAATTTTCATAATCGTGTTTAATATAATCGACCAATGAAGGTTAGTTATACATGTTAATGTCACAATCTGGTTTAATAAAGGTTTTAATAATGATTTGTGACGGCAACCTTCATTCAAAATCTTATCTCAAATTCTTTCAAAACTCGTGTTAATTATAACAGTACTTCACTTGATTAATTTTCAACGAAATATGACAATCTTACTCCAGCGGAAAATCCTTCGCTAACAAGTTAATGCACAATCTGCATTAAAAATATGCCCAAAATCATCATATATTAATCTATATGGCATTAAAAACTTCCACATAACTTACAAAACTTCCACAAATAATTCTTTAACATTAATTCCTGTGGGAACTTCCTTCATATTCAAGGGCTTTATACATCAGCGACTTTCAACACGCGCTGCACTAGCGATTATACATTCATAGTTCCACTTAAAAATTTTTATAATCATTAATTGTTTCAAAACTGTTTTTTATTTAACCTTCGTGGATTTCATTCATGAACCGAAATGAAGTCAAAACTTGCCAATCACAAACAAATTTAATAGTGAATACGCTTATATACGCCTGTCTGGTCTATCAAAATTTAAGATTAACATCTTAAAAGAAATGTAGTATAAAAATACTATCTTCAAATAAAGTGCGACTAAAATGCAAAGTAGTCGAATAGAATCCAATTAGACTGGGGAATGCAAACATCGTTATATAAATCTCTAATTGAGAAAAACTCCTAACAAAAGTTCTTGACTTTAATGCATTCAACAATTCATTATTAAAGTTAATCTTTCACAAAATTGTCTATGATGCAATGTTTATTCATAACTGACGATAAATGTCTGTGTTGCAATCAATACAAATAACGACTAGTATTTCCAAGATCGTCGACAACGTAAGAGATTTTAACGCTCTAAAATCATTTAAATGTTCTTCCTTCTTGATGATGACAGAAAATTGGTCAAAGTAATTAAACTGGGGTAGAATTACTTTAATAAAGTGACACGCTGTCTGAATTTAAATCTGCCATAAAAATCATTAACTTACAATCAAATCGTGACTACAAAAAAAAATATTAATTACTGAAAAATCTAAATATCAGTCTCAACTGATTCAAAATCGTTAACTATGCCCCTGACATAACAATGTCTTAATAAATCGTCGAAAAATGCAAAACTCATCAAGGTGTACTGAGAATAAGAATCTCAACAAGAAAATAGGGCAAAAAACATGAAGATAAAAATATGGGAAAAATGGTTGCTCAAACATCATTAGTAAACTCAAATACAATAAACGTTCACGACTACCTTATCTGCCGATTGACGTTCCAGAGGAAAATTCCCCAAAGAAGACTGCTGATGGATCCATTTCACCACGTTAAAGCTGAGCTCCATCCTCGAAATAGGAAATAGCACCCTCGGAGAATCGAACTGCTTCCTTCTCCGGAAATCGCTCTGCTCCTCGAAGACGAATAGACATCCTTCCGGCAATAATCTTCTTTGTGAGTCGGGATATCCCTGACCTCTCTTGAAAAATTCCCTGAAGTTCCAGTAGACAATCGCCATGAAGTTTTGTAGAAATTTCCGAAGAAATTATTCATATTCAGAGTATGAAATTGTTTCTATGGCTGTTCGATGGTATTCAGCCTTTAATTACGAAACATGGGTGTAGATGGTATTCACCGCATGTTCGCTTGTGTGGAATAGCAATTAGCGAAGTTCCATGTCGCTATCTTACTCCGTTGAAATATGTCCCAATTGCAATAAGCCCTTTAGCCTTCCATCTGCTCTTCGGTTGTAGTGTTAGAAGAACAAACTGCCGTATTCAATTGCTCCATTATACTGTATCGTTCTGTAACCAAGCAATCTGAAGTCTTTCTATTCCACTCGCAGCGTCAGCCGTTGCGTTGATTCTGGCTATACAAAAGTGCTTCTCTTGTGGCGAGATAATCACTTTTGTCAGTCGTATAAAACTGCTAATATCTTTCAAATTAATCGGTCGAAATTGTTCAGCTTTTCTCTATAACTGCATGAAGCACAGCACAATACAATTAGCTTATCGGTGACCGCTAACTGTTCAAAGCTAAACTTGTAGAAGCTTTCTAAGGTCCGTTTCAACTTCACCTAGTTTGACTTGGATCTCGTTAATATAGTGGCCTCGCCACGCGTTATAAAGACGATTCTTTTCACTGCTGTTCACTTCGACGTCTCACTATAATGAATGTATAAGAAAAGAACTTTCACAATAGACTTCGATGATCTGAGAATGAGATCTCAGAATAATCGGAGAACGAAAGGAGGCTCCTCTCTTCTGCGCAAGCCCTTTTATTAACTTCTCGAGGGGCGTTTCCATCCCTTCCAAAGCGTGGTACTGCGTCATCGCTAGAACTTCCAACTTCGTTAATACATGACGGATTTTCAAAATTCAAAAACTGAAAATAAATTTCACCAAAATTCCAAATCAATGCTTTTACTGCAAATGGATTTCCACAATTCTGCATTCCAAAAGTAATAAAAATACCATAGTTTCAGCAATCTCCGTCTTCCTTTAAACTATCGTTCATTGGTTCATGCCTCTCCTCCAATAGCATAGTTTCTTCCTCAACAGAATTCCTCGTTTCCTGCGACTGCGTCGTAAATCTTGGAACATTCTCGACAAAATGCTGACGTCACTGAGAATCTCAGCTCAAGTAGCCTGCTGGTATAACATTTACGTCATCCGTGCTTACGTCATGACTACCCACGTCATAACGATGACAACCATAACTTTCCTTATAAATTTCAAATATAGCCACCGTGGTCTCTATATAATTCAATTACGGGGGCAGTACAAAATTTCAGGGTGATATCGGTGACAGTTTCGGAGATATAGAATGCCAGTGAGATATTTCGCACAGCCACCATGTTGAATTGGTGAAACATAATAAGCTTTGAAGGGCACGATCGGGGTCGGCCAAAATAGTAGGCCTACTATGACCATACCGAATTTCATTGAAATCGCTCCAGCCGCTTAGATTTTATTAGGTGGGGGTGTGGGGGAAGAGGGGGGATGCACACCAAGGCCCGGCGTAGGTGCGTGACGTCATGTCATGCCATGTCAGTAGGTAATCTGTGTCCTTGACTCTCCCCGCCTGCCGCTAGCTACGTGTGCGAGTGAGCTGTGTATAGTATGTCGTGGTACCCTGCAAACCAGGCAAGTGCTTTTAGGGCCATATGACCCAGGCGCACACTGTCTACGCTGGAACTCTCAGTTCAGGGGCGCGTGGCCGGCCTGTCGCGGCTGGATTTCTCGAAGTCGTTCTTTTCTTCTCTTCATATTATTATTATTATTATTATTATTATTATTATTATTATTATTATTATTATTAGACTATTATTATTGGCAATAAAATGTTATTTGATACCAATAGACTACGTCTCATACTGTTCCCGAGGACATTGTAGATCAATTCTCTATTATTGAATGGATCCATTTGATAGCAAAATTATGCCATTTACACTTAAGTTAGGCATACCCAAACACGATAAGTTATTAAAAAATGTTGATGTTGTTTCTTTCCCTTATTCGAAACGTACCACAAGCTTTCAATTCTCTTTGAAGCATATCGTTAGCTCTAAACGACCTGTCTTGTTAAGCCGATGGTTACTTCACATCTGATGGTGGGGTCCAGCATAAATCTTGTATCCTTCTTACGGTCAATAACAATTATTATTCTATTGTACTTTTGCTTCTAACACGAGGAAGACACGAAAACATGGATCGCGTAACATTTCTGAAATGTTACAGATGCATCTTAGATCTTTGTCGGTGATTCCATTCTTAATTTTGGTGTTTGAACGGAGCTAGGTTATCAGACACTCCACAGTGGTTGCAGCATACAGTCCCACACAAGAGCAACCTTTGCCTCCACCTATTTGTGCTTGACTACTCCCTTTCATGTGTACTTCTGGATAAGTTGTTTTCCATAAAATATGGTGATTAGACAGACACTTTCGCAATCAACCAGCAAGTTCATTTTGTTTTTTCCATACATCCGCTTCAGGCTCAATTCTCAAGTATTCCTTTGGTTCCTAACTAGTAAATCACCGTCTTCATCGTTACCACCATCTTCATCATCATCACCGTAATGAAAACCTCATTCGTTGTACAAACACAAATTACGCACCATGTCACATTGCCTTCAAGCAATTCTTGCACTCTCTGTATATATGTGGCACTGTGTCCCTACATGATGATTACTATACTTTGGATGTTCATTCACTGAAAATTGCGAAGTTAGCTTCGAGGTTTTCCTATGCCCAGAACATAGAATGCTATGAAAATCAAATGTTCTTAAATACGATGTGTGGATTACATATAAATATGCAATTGGATTAACTCACGACAGCTACTTGTAGCATTGGCCTTTGAGAATATTTTACGGAAGCTATTCTAACAACTCTACGAGGTGAGTTTCTCTCCGAGTTCCCATATGAATGTTCGAATTGCAGAATAAGAATGTAGAAAACAAAAGGAAAACTTGTGCTCACTGACCTGGTGCAAGTCCTCAAAATGAACACCCCTTTGATGACTTAGGTATCATCGCTACCATTTCAGTACCTCAAACCGAAATTAAATTTCTTGGCAGGCCAGGGAATCAAACGCGGACCACCGGGGCGACAGCCAAGAATGTTGGCCGCTACACCACAAGGTGATCTCTTTAATTGTCAGCGCAATCTATTGCACGATGCCATGTAATTTCAGCACAAACTATAATAGTACACCTTTCTTCGTATTTTTGGCATTACAGTGCCCCTGGTAAGTTAGAGAGATGGTTCGCATACCATAACCAAAGAGCCGAATAGTTCCAAAAACCAACAAACAACCGAAAGAAATACCGACAAGCTGGTAGAAAGACAGACAACAGATTTTGTAATTATCAGAGCAAAATTGTTTTACAATGAAGAGCACTCTTGGTCTCCATACTGTTGAAATAATGAAAATTGTCCTAAAACTTCAAAAGTTAGAAGGATTTCATGTCAACTTGCTTATTTCGCCGTATATCTTATGTGTAGGTAAATTCCATGAGTTATTGTTTCAGGCGATGTTGAAAATACGAATAAAAGACATAAATTACCTCAGATTGCGACGGAATATTGTTCAATTTAAAAACCTGATGAATTTACTAACGCACGTTTCTTGAATTCACATATCCCTGAACAGCACCAATCTAATCAGTTGGTGAATTCAGAATCTTGTTATTGAAATACTGTAGACTATAGCTTTATAGTCCTAATGTAGTTTTTTGTTCTACCCGTAATTATTTAGGTTGCTATGAGGAAGGGGATATGGTGAGACAGTTTCCTTGTGGGAATGATATTACGGATAGATGCCCTTCATGACGTCAATCTAATGAGAGGATTTAATGACAAATGAAATTAATGAGGCAAGGTATGAAATGGTTGTGTGTGGTATTTCGAGTTCGGTGTAGTCTGACCATGCACATTACCGTGTGTAGCTACGTCGGCTGGTTTGTGACAGTATGTCAACAAATTTAAAAAATATATTTTAACACTCCTGATTCCATACCGGCCCTGTTACTGTCACATGCATGATTACCAATATGCTTGATTCTATTTTTTTTTATCTCGCTGCACCTGCTACATCACCCAAAAAGTAGGGGCAGATGACCTCGTAGTTCCGCCCCCTAAAACAACAATAACTAACCCAACAAGTAGTTCCGCGAAGAATTATACAGCCTATTTTCATATATCCTACTTATGTTAATTGCCTCTATCAACATACAAAAGTTCAGTTTGATTTCTGTAATAGATTCGCAGATATTGAGAACCGGCTAAATATTGCGCATGGTCGCCATGTTGGATTTTTATATCTGTAGGTCTTAGAGTTATGTACTGTTACGTGAAGTGTATTGTGTACGTGTAGTATTCAAACTTCAATCGCATGATTAGGACACAAGAAGTAAAAACGAGATTTTAAAATGTCGCACAGCTGCCATCTTGTGGTTATGGAAACAAATGAAGAAATTAGATGCCAGTGGATCAACATTTTGTTGAAGGATTTACTGAACCAAGTGTCACTGCACTCCGATGGTTAAATTGCGAGAAACGACCATGTGAATATGTATACTTCGCGTCGCCGCCATGTTGGATTTGTAATCACCAGGTTATTGAAAGTCCTATAGGTGAACGTATGTTCATAGCCCCAATGAAGATTAAAAAATTTAGTTTGATTGCTGTAATAGATTCGTAGATATTGAGATCCATCTAAATATTTCGGATGGTCGCCATGTTGGATTGTTATATGTATAGGCCATAGAGTCACGTACCATTAAAGGAAAATTATTGCAAGGGTTCATTACTCAAACTCTCACTTCGATCGCATGATTTCGACACAAGAAATAAAAACTTAATTTTATAATTCGCACATTCGCCATCTTGAGGTTATGTAAACAATTGAACTAATATAGATACCAGTGCATTACAATGTGTATAAACATTTCCTGTACCAAGTTTCATTGAGTTTGGATAATTAAATCGCGAGAAAGGTCTATTTAAAATTTTCAAATTCGTTTGGCTGCCATATTCGTTTTTTAGTTAACCGGGTTTTTAAAGTATTATAGATGAAATTCCAGTAGTGCCCTTTATCTCCGTACAAAATGTCAGGGTGATATCGCTAATAGTTTCAGAGATATAGAATGCCGGTGAAATATTTCGCACAGTCGCCTCCTTGAGGTTATGTAAACAATTGAATGAAGTTAGATGTCGGTACATTACAATGTGTATAAACATATACTGTACCAAGTTGCATTGCGTTTGGTTGGTTAAATCGTGAGAAACGTCTATTTAAAAGTCGCAACTTTGCTTGGCCGCCATGTTGGTTCTGTAGTTATCAGGTTTTCAAAAATTACATTGGTGAACTTCTAGTAGTTCCCTTTATCACCGTGAAATATTCCAGGGTGATATCGGTAATAGTTTCGTAGATATCGAATGCTGGTGAAATATTTCGCACATCCACCATGTTGGATTTGTGGGGTGTAACAAAATTTGAAGGGCACGGTCGGGGTGGTGTGGAATAGTGCTATGAACTTACCGAGTTTCATTGCAATCGCTCCAGCGGTTTACAAGTTATTAGGGGGGGGGGGGGGGACACACCATATCACACACACACGCGTTCACAGAGACAGACTCACGGACAAAAGGTGATCTCATAAGCTTATTTTTTCATAAATGAAAATAGGCTAAAAAGTATGCAACTTCTTGTATCCTTGCAGATCTGGTTCATGTACGTCCAAATATCATGTTTTATACGTCTTCGGTGTGTTTCTTAGGGTGTGACTTTCCCACTGTGATATTTTTGTGCTCCCCAGGCACAAAAGACGTTATGAGCACGGCAGACCACAAGCATATGACAAAATGTTGGCTCCAGTGCGCCTAGTGTCCAGGCTCTGCGCTCAGTACTAAACGTACTGCAGCACCCCGTCAAATGGACAGTGCTTGTGCGACTAAGCGCTGCAGTGCTAGTGTGATGTCGTGCTGCACTGCTCAGAAATAGGCAGAATAGGGCAGCGCTTCACCTGCTAACACTGCTTCACCTTGCCCATTGCACGGCCCTGGTGCACACACACGGACAAAAGATGATCTCATAAGCCTATTTTTTCATAAATGGAAATAGCGTAAATAAGAGATTTTAAAATTTCGCACAGGCACCATCTTGTGGTTATGAAAACAATTCAGTTTGATTGCTGTCATTGATTAGTTGACATTGAGAATCGTCTAAATATTTCTAAATATGTGTAGACCATTGAGCTATGTACTATTAGATGACGATTATTGCGTACGGTAGGTTCATTGTTCAAACGTTGGCTACGATCGCATGATTAGGACACAAGAAATTAAAACGTAATTTTTAAATTTCACACAGGCACCATCTTGCGGTTATGTAAACAATTGAGTTGAATAAGATATCAGTGCATTACAAGGTGTATAACATTTGCTATACCATTTGACGGCGCTCGAATGGTTTAATCGCGAAAATAAAAGATCTATTTTAATGTATCAACTTCGCTTGGCCCCCATGTTCGTTTGTTACTTCACAGGAATTTGAGTCCCATCTAGTAGTTTATTTTATCACCGTACAAAATGTCAGGGTGATATCTGTAATAGTTTCGGAGATATGGAATGCCAGTGAAATACTTCGCACAGTCGCCATGTTGGATTGGTGAGCTGTAATAAAATTTGAAGATCACGGTCGGGGTCGGACAAAATAGTACTATAACTTTACCGAGTTTCATTGAAATCGCTCCAGCCGTTTATATCTTATTAGGGGACACACACTCACATACGCACACACACAGACTAAATGTGATGTCATAAGCCTATTTTTTCATAAATGAAAATAATAAAGAAAGCTTTTCGTTCGGTCTACGCGACTTTCGTGTTGACCGACTGAATAGTTTTCTTCATTAGAAATAACCATCACTGAAAAATGGCTTCTATCACTACTAAATGAAAATAGGATACCAAGTAAACGAAAAGCAAGAACGGGAGGTTTCATTTAGGAAAGAAATACTCTTATTGGTCACAAAGGAGTGAAAGTTTGGTGTGTAGGTTACACTCTACCTTATATGGCAACACTGGGAGAAGGTGAGTTCGATTCCCATCTTAGCTCTCTTAGAGTGTTTTTCTGGGGTTTCCCACTTCCACTCCAGGAAAATGCGTGGATAGTTCCTAAGTCAAGGCCATTGCCAACTTCAAAAATAACAAAGTTTATCAGACTTCAACTACATGGGACTGATGAACAATAGGCTATGTTCCAAACCCCTATATGAAGCAACAAGAAATATTTCGAATCAATGGGATCCATCGAATTGATTTTAGGAAACATGTTTCTAACGTAGGCTACAATATGACCGCGATCGAAACGAGCCAGGTGCCTTGCCCTGTCTGATGGGGCACGCGCTCAGATTGAAATCATTATGTTGATTATTATTGATATTTCAAGAAGTAATTATCCTATGTTTGAATAAATAATTGGCCTAGAATTACATATGGCCCAGCATCGTCAGTTCACGGTCACCTTCCATGCTTGTCCGGGAAGCGGGCAAATAGACACTTCCATAACGTTATTGACGAGATTCTTTTCTGAAATAACGGAATCAATTTCTCCGCTTAGAATAATGTTACTGATAGCGCATAGCTGGTAAAAATCGCATGTATACCGTTATTAGACTTATAACGTTGTTGGTGGGTTCGCATTTCAAAATAACTGAATTATTTTTTGTGCCCTGAATAACGTTATTGATAGCATATGGCTGGTAAAATTCGCTCGTATACCGTTACTAGACTTATAACGTTATTGGTGGGTTCGCATTTCTAAATCACGGAATTAATTTTCTGCCATGAATAACGTTATTGGCAGCGCAAAGCTCGTAAATATCGCTCGTATACCGTTACAAAGCGTATAACGTTATTGGTGGGTTCACATTTCTAAATAACGGAATTATTTTTTCTGCCCTGAATAACGTTATTGATAGCGTATAACAGGTTAAAATCTCTCGTATACCGTTACTAGGCTTATAACGTTATTAGTAGGTTTGCATTTTGAAATAACCGAATCGATCACTCTGCCTGAATAACGTTATTGATGACGCGCAGCGGGTCAAAATCGCTGTCATACCGTTACTAGACTTATAACGTTAATAACGGGAGCGCATTTTAAAATAACGGAATCTTTTCCTCTGCTGGTTATAACGTTAATAGCACAAACCAGGGAAAATTATAACCCCGTATTTCGTTGCCGCACTAAAAACGTTATTCATATACCATTTGTTTTGGGTACGGAAGCAGTAACGTAACAAAAATTAATTCGTTATTTCTGACAATTCTGTTACGTTATGAAGCCTTGACTCGCATTCGGCCGTCGTTATTGTACGGCATATGCCGTGCGCACTCGTCATCATCATCATCATCTTGCTCAGTTTCCAGCCACTGGTCGGGTCTGTTTCGAACACAAGCCTCTTCAACGTCTTCTTTCTTCCCACCGTCTCTCAGCCTCCACCCTAGTTCAGTCTTCTCCTCTCTTCTTCTCGCTTTCTTCCACCCCCTTCAGCCACCTGTCTCTTGGTCTTCCTCTCGGTCTCTTTCCTTCCCACTTCGTCTCGTGTATCCTCCTGGGTATCCTCTTCTCTAAGTCTAGATTTCTCGATACCCTCCTATAAAGGTTCCTCCATTAATTCTCTGGTCCTCTCATTTCTTATTCTGTCCATATTTGTAGCTCCTATACTGCTTCTCAAGAACCTCATCTCACTGGCCTGTATTTTGCTCTTCTCCCTTCCTTTCATAACCCAGGTCTCCGAGGCATAAGTCAGGATAGGGACATAGTACGTCCGATATATGACCACCTGATGAGTACTGCTGACTGACTTGTATGAATGAGTGTGGAATTGTAAATAAATAGGTTAAAACATAGTTGTTCTGCTTCTTTGTAAGGAGGGAAAGTCTGTAGCGGTACCTCAAGGATTTTAATACACCGAAGGACGCTGTGTATCAAAATACGTTGGAAACCACTGGCCTGCATAATACTGCAAATAAATATAAAAAATAACTATTTTATAACATTATGATAAGTTTTTTCAAACATAACCTTCCAACAATATGTGGTTGGTGTTATGTTATGTTATGTTGGTGTTATGATATGTCACAAAACCAGTAACAGCTTAGCATTCTGTAATAAAATAGAATCAAATAAATAGAAATCTACAAATAAATTACATACCGTAACTGAATACATCATATTTACTTTATAAAAGAACATTTCTGCCATCTCCAAAATATATCATGTATGACCAAAATCAGTTAGGGAATAGTTTGGTTGACACTAGTTTTATACTTTCCACACAAAACATTTTAGCACCAAGATATCGATGTCTTATAATGAGAGAAGAAAACAGGAAAAGATAATTTTGTCAGAAACTTCAGATGAGGCAAGAGTTTCTTGGTTACTGCCATAGGAAATAAACAATACCTGCAATAGCCTTGACAGGAAAAGGTAAGTTTTGCAGAGCACATGGCACAACTAAAGATTAAAATATAAATGAAATGCAATGGTTTCTGTACAGTATTAACCTAAATCTAAGAATGCACTTTTAATAATAGGCTAATAATATTTAATGCAGCCAGAGGCCATTCAATAATAATTCAGTTATAGTCATAGTGATCAATGTATAGTTCTATAGTTCATATAGAACTTAACTATTACCAAAAAAAAATCAGTGAGATTTTCCTGCTTTTGCATTTATCTAACACATTGGTCGCCACAGAGTTTACACTGGCACAGGTCACTTGTCATGGTAGGTATTGTAGCTGCTTTTACTGGGGTGAGTGATGCTAAACCAACACAAGTCCCACGTTTGAGCTAATTGAAATGTCTAATCTGACTAAGATACGTTGAATTATTGGGCGCCAAGACCTCAACACTAAGTTGAAATCTAAATTTATATTTATCAACGACTAGCTCGGGCAGAACACCTTTAAGAATCTTCACACTCAGACCGCGGTATGATTTGATCATTAACCCAACTAACAATTGTATCTGGAGAAGGTATTTGGTCTATATCTAATGCTACCTACTGAGAGCAAAGATTGCATAGTATAGAAATGAATTTATTATATAAAAACAAGTAGTGGCAATTTTAATAATAATAATAATAATAATAATAATAATTTAAAAATGGAGCGTAACGATTTGAATTATACCACTAGAAAAAACGGAGTCGGATGAATTACTGAATTTACTATTATTCCCAAGCTAAAAGTTACTCAAAATCTGATTATGAAACGATGGAGAGAGATTATGTAGTTCTGAGTCATTCGCGCTTACCATTGGAAATAGCCGTAGCTTTTCCCTCGTACGTGATGAATCAAGAGAGCTTCCATCAACCTCTTGGACGTCGCCATCTTCTTCGTTACTTGCGGAGATCGTTGTTAAAATGTCACGTGCTTGATAGTGGTGGATCCAAAATCCGTTAACTACCTACGCTGACTCCCTGTTCACAAGAGATCGCGTATTTGTCATGACTAATGTGTCAGTTGAGAATAGCAGTATTGAAAAGTTCGCCATCGAACACGAGTACGTAGTCCGTAGACTATGCAAATACAATGTACAAGTTACGGCCCGATCACAACGGAACCAACAAAAAAGTACGTCCACTTCGAACAGGTTTCAAAGTAATAGTTCCTCTCTTCACGGCGCGCGATCACTTTATGCACTCGCCGAATCCCCTCTCCAGTGCCGTCACCCAGTGGTCCGGACTCCCCTGATTGGCTGAGCCACCACGCTGACTCCCGACATAAGGGTCATTTTACTCGGCGTGACGAAGTAGATTTGCCGCTCCAGTCTAATTCACCTTTTCTTGATACAGCCAGCTGGAAGTGTTCCTCGGTTGCATCATCGCTTCTCAACAAGAATATTCCTGTATCTGAATTCCCGATGACTCATCTCTCTCACAATAAACCCTAACTGGCTAAAATCCGTAAAATTCCGTAATCATATAATTTTCCGCGATAATGTTGTTCGTAATAATTCGCTTGATAGAGTTTTCTATAACATCGAAAACCTCTCTGTATACTTATAATCTTTAAAGAAAATGCTCCAAAATACATTAATAATAATAATAAGTTAAATGAAAATTATCTTGGCTGAACAAGTTGCCGCGTAAATGAACATTGACTGGCTTCCTACTGACTTATGTCAGTGGCGTAAAATACCTTCGAAAAACACGTTACAGTATCTCTTTTGCAGATTTTGTAGTGGAAAACATGGACCGCAAAGCGAGTCATGGTGTGCCTCAGTTCATAGTTAGCTGTTATCCATTGCCTGTTTATCATCGCGTCTGTGGAGAAGACATCTAGCCATATATTGTATTGTATCTTTTGTATAGTGTTCTTACCCGCGCCTCCCACCATTTGTATTGTATCTGTTATGTAGTGTTCGTACCCGCGCCTCCCACCATTTTGTATTGTATCTGTTATGTTAAGGGTGTTGTTGGTTTGACTAACCCGCGCCTCCCACCATTTGTATTGTATCTGAGAGGGATGCCAATACAAATACTAAATCTAGGGGATGAAATTAATCTAAATTGGGGTTGTAGCTTGGCGAATTTGTAAGAGGTTGGGATTGTTTTAGGAAGAGCTGCGGACACGTTTAGAGAGCAATTTACATACAGGGGAATTGGCGGGAGGAATGAATACTCACCTAGCTCACCTCTAGGCCGCACGCTGGCGGTGCAGTGCCTCCTGCATGTCAGCGTTCCATGTAGATCTTAAAACTAGGTACTAATCTAAAGGGAAGGGCTTCTTAACCTAAACGAAATAAAAAGGTAGTCAATAGACTGTTCAGAAAGGGGGTTTATTAAGAAATAGTGGCAATTGCAATAGGGGAGGATGGAAATAATAATCTAGGGGGAAAAAGGAATTAAGCAGGCACGATGTCACTCACCCCACCGTTAATACCGGTCTTCCATGATGATGGTGGCGTTGGGACTCGATATGGGGCCATCCCCCATATCGGTCCGACGTAGCACAACTCCTATAGAGTGTAGGACTGTCACTGCAGGTTCAGAAGAGTCCACGTTCCTAAGAGCTTAGAGCGTCAAAAGCTTAGAGAGCGCGGCGCGTGTTCGTACCTCTATTTATAAGTAAAAGGTGCGATGTCAGTCCAGTCAGCGGTATGTTGGGAGTGTAATGTCCTCTGTGTCCTGTCCAAGTGCTTGCTATTGGAGCTAGGTCTATGACCTACGGTCTACTCCGTAGTCGCGTTGCCATGTCGCCTTTTACGTAGTTATCTCTTATTATATTTTATGTATTTATAGGCACAGTCCTTTCCTAAAGGGCTGGGGCCAGGACAATATCTTCCCTTTTTGTCCCGAAGTTCTTTTAGTAGGCTCTGGTATGCTCCTAGTGGGCAATGATAATTCAAAGACCAGATATCTTCAATATAGAATGGTTCTCTGGCGCGCAGGTAAACCAATCGCGATAGGATAAACTTAGAGACTCCCAATGCCTTTTTTAAGAAATCTATCCTTTACCGTTTCAATTTCTTTGATATCCCTCTTTTGCAGTTGGTCCCAGATCATTGTCAGACCGTAGGTTAATATCGGTGAGATCTTTCGCTTAAATACTTTCAATGCAGTTTCTAATGAAATTTTCTGTATATTCTGAATGCTGCTCATGGCAGAAGTGGCAATTGCCACTTTTTCTTTGATGTGAAAGCTGAACGCATTTCCGTTTGTCTGCACTGTTAATCCAAGATACTTAAATTGTGAAACAACTGTCAGTGGTTCTCGTCTGTAGTATATTATATCACTGGCTGCTGGCTTACTACCTTTCCTGAAAATCATTGTAACTGTTATCTTCTCATTTAATTGTAATCCATTGTGTATAATCCAAGATGTTAGTTTAATGAATGCTTTTTGAAGTTCTTTTATATCACGAGACACCAGTACCATGTCGTCTGCGTATGCATATATTTTCACATTTCCTGAAGTAACAACCCTGGGAATATCTGCAGTTGCAATATTGAAGAGTAATGGACTGATTGGATCTCCTTGTAATACTCCGATCCTCTGCTCTAGTGGGTCTGACATGTCCACATTGTAATCTATCTGTATCATGTTATAATTCAGAATATTCCTTAAAAGTTTTGTTATGTGGTTTTTACCAGTAATTGCTTCTATTTTCTCAATGATCATAGCCCTATTTAATAAATCAAAAGCTTTCTTGTAATCTACGAATACAGCATGTAACTTTCCTTTAGGAATTCTTAATGCATCTTTAATCTCTTCTAAAAGGCATTTTGTCAATTGGGAAACAACTCTGTACATCGGCATAGTATCAAACAATGTTACATAATTGAAAGTAGCAGTTTGTATTTTGTCTTACTAGAGGGTAACCAAAAATGAATGTTATGAATTTAAACACGTTCACACATTTTTAATACGTATTTATTAAATTGAAATGACAGAAAAAGCATATAAATTTATGGTTTGTTTTGGATAAATTACATTTTCAAAGCTGTATCCACCAATATGGCATGTCTGTCTTTACAGCAGGGATAGGTGAAAATATTGTTACGTGCCACCCCCCTAGTGGCACTTTTGTTAACTGGATTACGGTGGGTAGAGAGCACAATACCAATTACTGCTTAAAGAAATAATTAACTTTATTGTGGCCAGAAAGATACACTACTCAACAGCAAATACAAGCAATTATTACCTTACCCCAGTTTCCTCACGTCGAGAATACTTCCCCTTTCACTTGTCAACAGACCACAGTTAATCCTCTCGCTAATGAGTCCGGTCCGTACGCTGGCTGGAAATAGCTGCACTAGGTCTGTCACTCACTGTTTTGCAACTCACCACAATGACCTCTCTCGCACTAGGTAAGCACACTCGCTCAAAACACAGGCAGTCCCCTGTAAGCTCCTCACTCCCTTCGCTGTCACGAGAATTGGCTTCACTAGGGGTTTCGCAAGTCTCCACACTTCTGTCGCTCAGGATAAGCGCTCGCACTCGCTCGTAAAGCACAACAACAACCCCTGCTTGACAGGTCGCACTTATATAGCAGGCCGGTGACTCAATAAATGCTTCTAGATCCATCCAGGGTTCACGGCTTCTCGAGGTTTCCATCGCTGGCTCAGTCACGAATATTCTGGAACATCCCTTTGTCCTAGTAGCCCTGTTGCATAAGGCGCACGCAATACACGAGGCAGGGCACAGTCCAGCCCTGGGGCAGTTGTGACTCATGCGGCGAGCGATGACACAAACTCACAGCCGTAACAATATGTTAGCCTTGTGTAACTACATACATAGCTTGTATGCCAAAGATAACAATCAATTGTGGTAAAGTGGTTAAGATACAAAATGTCAAACCATTTATGTTTACATATAGGCCTACTATGATACATAATGAGGGACAATCCACACCTTTCAATGTACCTACCTTTATACCAGAATAGAGTACTATGAACTTGAGTCTACACAGCTACTCAGCTTCCTACTTCTCTTTTTCTTTTTCCTCTTGGACTTGCTACTGTGAGAAGGAGAAAGAGACGGACTGCTGGACCTTCTATTCAGCTTCTTCTTTTCGCCTTCTCATCCCTCCTGCCTGACTTGTGTTTCTGCCTGTGACTGCTCGATCTACTGCCACTTCTTTCCAAGAAATGGGAAGGACTACGTGATGGGGATGCCACCGAAGAAACTGAACGTTCCTTAAGCTTCCTTGCTGTTGCTAACCTTGTGATGACAGCAGAACGATCGGCACCAGGAACGTCAACAGTAGTGTTACTGCTAGAACTTTCCACATAGGAGGGTAATCCACCATTGATGATGATGTTCTCTGCTCCCGAGGTACTAGGTGGAGGAGAAAATGATCTTCCACTGTTTACAGTCAAATCTATAGGAGAGTTCTGATTGTCAGTGCCAGTCGGATATGGCAACGATGTACTCCGTGATGTGCTTGGTTCTGGAGATGGCACAATGACATCACTCTCGCTATCTGAACTCGATGCTATCTCAAAAGGGAAGAGACCTTGTCGTCGCCATTCGGAAGTTAGAATGGACCAGGCATGGAAATGATGCACATCAACAGTGACCACATTCAAGAGCGGGTCAGCATCGACTGGTCTAAGGTCATAATCCTCATTTGAGCAGATATTGTGGATGATAAATTTAAAGCTCCACTTGCATACAGGACACTCTACCTTCACTCTAGACCACTCCAAGAGACAGTTTAAACAAAACTTGTGTAAACACCTGCTGGGAAAGCATGTATTTTCGGATTTCCCCATGCAAATAGCACAGTTAGGTTCTGGAGACATTCGTTCATTTTTTGGAGATACATGTACTTTCTCTTCCAGGATGCTCGTGGGAGATGCTGGAGGCTTTGGACTTGAGGCGGAAAGCTGTTCCTCTGCAGTGACTACCTGCAACTCCTGTGCATCTTTCTCCAGGGAAACAGCTTGCTCTGCAACTTCCATCTTCTGCTTGCAGTGGCTTGTGAAACCTCAAATTAAGGTTCTGCTGAGCACTCCCTTGGGCTCTGGATTGTTGTCCCTGGGTCACCTGCAAAGACAAAATAGGAACCCTGTTTTACATACAGTAGTGCTGAAAAAGTGAGGAAAAAATAAAAGTATTTGAACAGCAAAATCAGTACCGGTATTTTTAAAGTTGCGGTTCCATTTAATGGCCTGGAACATGTACAGAACTTCTGGCGTTTGTACTAATGTGTGTTCTTGGAATAGATAGGAGGTGACTGGGCATTGAGCTAGGTATCAAACCAGCAGTCTCCTGGAGAAGGCATGGAAAACCGCATTAGGGTTGCCAAAGAGTAGGATTTGAACAGTTGAGCTCAGAAGGTTTGAACCCTTATATCAAGATTTAAATCTTCCATTGCCGAGTTGTCTGGTCTGAGAGATACTACATACCTGCCAACTTTCAAAATGGGCTTTCAGTACAACTCGCGTGCGCTAAAGAATCTAACGAAATTCAGCATACCCCGGCTTGAAACAATAATCCTCCTGGGCTATATAATACAGTAGTTCTTAAAATGATGGTATATTGGCTTTCACCGCCAGTAAATTAAAACTCAGCAATTTTCCTAGGTTTGTGCCGTGTCTTGTGTGGGGTTTTGCCTATGACACCAAGCTGGTTCCCATCAGCTTTAAAAAGGATATTTCATTGAAATCTTATCTACTTACATCATAAGCCAATTATTTGTAGTCGAGCATGACCCTCAAGAAGCAGCAGGTGTGGCGAATTCTGGTTTGGAGTATAGATATAACAGTACTTTTTTGATATAATATAATACACTCATCACTCAATGGAAATTACTTGCACTTTTAGCCCAATTTTAAATTCATAGCTGTGGCTGTTTGGATAGGTTTGTCAAAACAACAACAAAATATATAAATTTTAAGTTATTCAAATGGAATTAAAGTGATTCTTATTCGTAGAATACTAACGGTAATACTGTATACTCTTCAAACGGTCATCAGTATTAAGCAACCAAGAGCTATCAAATATTCAAACATTTATGTTTTCAATTTGTTAGGAATGAACTGAATTTAGAACCCACAAAGTGAAATAAATCAGTTAGTTTTAAAATCCCGCTAGTCACTCTTTTTGGCAATTTCGTTTTATGCAACAAACTAAGTTGAAGGATACCCCGCAAGTTTGCTGTATACAATGGCAGTGAGGGGATCGTAAATATTTGCTTTGTTTTTGAAACTCCCCAACTCACTAACCTGCGGAGTTTCTCAACGTAACAGTGTTTTACCGCTAGACTGTGTTGCCGGCATCAGCTGTTGGTAACAATAATGTCACTAATCGCCAGAATCACATTGTTTTGCATTTGTTATAGAAGCGTTTCCAATTGTTTAAGTTGCGTAAGCACATCTTCTTCGGGCAATAATGATGTTAGTGCAAAAAAGTTAATTAGAAATACACAAGTATGTACATTAAGTGTACGGTATCAAAATAAAAACAGGCCACTGACTGGGCTGGAGACGATAATGGTTTGTATAAAACAGACAGCCCCAACAATTAAGCCTTATTTGGACAAAAGGAATTAATAGGCGGATGATAAAATCAATAAAGTGAATAAAGCATATTGAATACAGTAATAGAAATAGATATGAACACAATAAATACATAAAACAGACTAAAACTAAACTAAAAGTCTTAAACTATAAGGTGCGTTCAAAAAGTAACGAGCCGGAGGCATAATTACAGAAACCAGTACCTGTAAGTTATGTTAGAAGTATTGGCCCTGGCTGTTGAGGCACTTGTCCCACTGTGACACGAGGTGGTGAATGGCTGTCTCATAAAATTCCCTGGCCTGCGATGTGAACCAGTACCGCACGTGCAGCTGGACGTCGGCGTCCGAGGTGAATCGTTGGCCCCGCAGAGCCCTTTTCGGGGGACCAAACATGGCGTAATCACAGGGAGAGGGGTCAGGACTTTATGGAGGGTGGCCGAGAACCTCCCATTTTAATTTCTGCAGGAGTGCCGCGACTGTGTTGGCCGTATGAGGTCGTGCATTGTCGTGGAGCGGCCACGGCGGCTATGGCATTCATTGTCACTCGGCGGTCCTGGGTAATGAGTGCATCAACCAGCTGGATGTTGTCACCGGTAATGCAGGGGGGGTCCCAGACCGAGCATCATCGGCTAACGACACCCGTCCTTCCCTGAAGCGCTTGTGCCATGCCTTGACACATGCAAGGGACATGCAGTGTTCGCCGTACACTTGTGAAATTCGGCGATGAATGTCCGTTCCCCCTACTCCTTCCGCTTTCAGAAACGGAACAACACCTCTTTGCTCTTCGGTTGACGCCTCCATGTCACTGTTTGCAATGCGACTGGCAGCGTTGGACTATTGATGCATGCTGCTGCTCGCTTTGTATCGTCACGTGACGTGCACGCGTGCCCTCTAGCGACGAGCTGTGACCTTCCACGCTCTGGTCGGAACCACACCTCGTTACAAACGCCACGATTAGCCGATGTAGTCACCGGTTTGCGCATTCCAGCCTCCGGCTCGTTACTTTTTGAATGCCCCTTACACATTAAAACTTAAAAAAGTAGCCACTCTCTGTCACGAACAAGTGGGTCATTATTGGCCATTGTAGTGCAGCCTTAGGTTTTTGTATGTATCTACCGACCTAGCCTGTGGCGGTGTTTTTGAAAATCCAACCAGCCTCTGGGCTGACTACCTAACAGGCAGATCTTCGTATTCACTAACTGGTAATTCGCCTGTCCACCACTTGGATTGGCAGTTTTATACAGTATCTATTTTGAATGAAGTTGCTTACGGGTGTTTGGAACATCTTGGTCATCAGCCGCATGCACTTAGGAACTTGGAACATCTTGGTCATCACAGCCCCGTGTAGTTGGATTTGTATAGGAACTTCGAACAGCTTGGCCATCAGCCTCGTAATTTTGGATGTGCGAGGACTTGGAACATCTTCGTCATCAGCACTTTTTCTCAGGGCATAGAATACCTGAAGGTAATTCTTGTTGGTTTCCAGTCAATCAACACATTTATTTTTCATGTCACGTTCTGTGCAGGGTTTGCTGAATGGCTTTTGTTGTTGTTAGGTATAGTTGAGAGCGTATAGGAACATGGGACATCTCGGTCATCAGCCCTGTATGTAAATTGGGAGCAGAATAATTGGGAAGGAGGTGGCCGTGACCTTGGTCTTAATTTAGGAACTATCCTGGCATCCGTCTTGAGTAGAAGTGTAAACCCACGGAAAGCGACTTCAAAGATATTTGACATTTGAAGCTACCCCGCTCGGCTAACCATCCCATCCACACCCTACCCAACACACACATGCAGCGCATGACCGCCATCATCTTTGGTTGATCGACTGAAGATACTCCGCTCGGCCACCCTGCTCGTCACCGCACGTGCATATTTGATGGATTTTAGGGAATTTGGGTTAAATCTGTGGAATTTTGGAATCATCTGGGGTGGAATTTGGGTACATTTGGGTGATTTTTGAAACTTCTGTTAAATTTTAGGTAATTTGGGTAAATTTGTTGGAAATCTGGAAATTTTGCAAAAATCTGTTTGGAATTTGGGAAATCAAGGGGGATCTGAGGAAATCTTGGTGAATTTCAAACTTACAGCTCGGCAAGAACTCTCTTCATGTGATGTCATACGCTGTCTCACTACAGGTTTTAGAACCATGTTTCCCACACTCTGTTTCTTGGTAACTCTACACTTCTCTTCCCGTAAGGTCAGCTTGTTCGTACAGTCACGTGGTCTTCCTTCTCGCATACCCCCACTCCTCCAACGTGATGATCTCTCTTTTCAGGTCTCTTCCAGCTTTGGCTATGTGATGGAAGGTAGAGGTTGTGGCTGCCATCCCGTTATTTGCGTAGAGCAACCTCGGAAAACGACTTCTAAGAAAGTTGACGTAGCTTCCTATAACGTCATATGCTGCCCCATGACAGGTTTTATCTTGTCTCCGCAAGAACCATCTTTCCCACACTCTGTTTCCTGGTGAAGTAGTTCAAGGTTTTCTTTGTATGTAATTTCGATGACGCATGCTTTACAGCTCGGTCATGAAGATGTTGCAGGTCACTCACACCATTCTTTGTCCATGAACCTACACCCCCAAATAAAATATATGGGATCACTTCACAGCCACACATTGTCATATTTATCCCACACGTCAGGATGAAGACCTCCTCATGGTGTAGCTTCTAGCATTCTTGGATGTAGCCCTGGAGGTCCGGGTTTGATTCCCAGCTTTGCAAAGAAACGAATTCTGATGGGAGGGCTGGAACGGGGTACAGTCAGCCTTGTGAGGAAAAACTGAGAAGAGGAGGGTTCAGATTCCCACCTCAGCCATACTGGAAGAGGTTTTTCGCGGCTTCTAACTTCTGCTCCAGGCAAAATGATGGGATGGTTCCAAACATAAGGCCACGGCCACCTCCTTCCGAATTCTACCCTTAATTCACAAATACACATACACTAGTACAGCCATCACAATAACACAGGCTATCACAGAATTTACACACCCTCAAGTACATGGGGAACAGGACCACAAGGTCGCAAAACCCCTAAAAAAAAAGAAAAAAAGAAAACGAAAGCAAGGAAAACGGTTACCCTAAGAGTGAGTGGACTGAATTCATCATGTGATGATTAATGCAAAGCTGTACATAATTATATAGAGTACACAACTATAAAAAAAAAACCATCATCGCCCGTCTAAACTTTGAAGCCAGATATTGCAAAACTACTAAATTATGCACGAAACAACAATGCAGCTTCGCACACTTCCGAACATAGACAGTAGAATGAGACAAATTGCTATGTATTGCGCATTTCAACAGAAATGCACATTCATTTCATTCTGACTACCATTAATGCTATTGTCAAACTACTACTGTTATTATTAATATAATATTTTGTTGTTGTTGTTGTGTGGCCTCCTAAGAGGCCGAGTGCAGGTCTTTCTAGTCGACGCCCGTGGGCGACCAGCGCGTCGGGAAGAGAGATGGAATGGATGAAGATGAATTTGGGTAAGGGTGTGGAAGGAAGCGGCCATGGCCTATCAGAAGGTACTGTCCCAGCTTTTGCCTGGGGTTGAAAATGGGAAACCACGGAAAACCATTTCAAGGACGGCCGACGGTGGGGCTCGAACCCACGCGTCTACCGAGTCAGCAGAGAGCTTGGCCCCATGACCTAACGCTGCGCTTTAGCCAGCGTAGCCACTGCTGTCGGTATAATAATAATAATAATAATAATGTTATTGGTTTTACGTCCCTTTCAACTACTGAGGTTTTTAGAGACGCCGGGGTGCCAGAAGCTTCCCCCAAAGGGGAAAGGCTCATTCGTATTTGTGCAACCTCAAATGCCAACTAACTGCACCAGAATTCGATCCTTCAACCTTGAGCACAGCAGGCGAGAACATTACAGATGCACTACGCAGCCAGTCAATATCGAACTAAATACGCTTTAAAGGATGTGCATATTATAAAAACAATAAAATGACAACTGTGAAATTCACTACAAACTTAAGTGTTGAACACCTCACAATCGGCTTCCACAATGCAGTTGCCAGACTTTAGCAATAACAGCAATAATGAGCCTATATTATGGAACTGGCAAAGAAATGATATTCCGGACACAGCTTCTATGTGTTTCACCAGGTAGGGCAATCCACGATCACCAATTTCTCACAACAGAAGAGATCACAAGCCAAATCTATAGGAACTAAGACGTGGCGAACCGGTCAGTAAGAAAATACAACATATATTCTTTGGCAAACATGAACCTTGTCATAGTAACGATGGAGCAGGGGCGTATATAAGGGGGTTCCCCCACCGAAATTTTTGGCACATATATTATTATCATTTTAAATGATCTTGTCGACTTCATCGTTACGCTGGGGTCTGGCGTTACGTTACGGTGACGGAACGAAATGTACCCAAATGCACTGAGGTGTGTGACGCCATAGTACTGCTTGGTACATGTGTTCCCCGTCAATCTCTACTTCGTTAGTATAAGACCAAAATCCCCGATTCTTGGATGTCACGGGTAATCTCGAGAACCACTGGATGGATTTTGATGCGGTTTTCACCATTCTGTGAAGGATATCTCGAGGAATGATTCTGTAGAAAATAATTTATGTATGATCAAAGGAAGACAAGCAGTAACGATTTCAGTGAAAAAGTCGAAAACAAACTTGGCGTCCGTGCGCTTCTTAAGCTTACGCTGGGCAAACCGTTTAAAATATCAATATACTATGAGCGTAAGAATTGGTCAGCATTAAAAGTTCTACAAGAAAGTTCGCGAGAGCATATCACTATCTTCAATACATCTCCCACTATAAGTGTTTTTAGACTGGATGGAAGGGGCACGTCCCCGCGCACTCTGGTGGGCGTAACGGCATCCCGCGCACTTGACCTTGCTTTGCCCTTGGTTTGCACTTGCCGTTCGCGAGTAATTTGAAACAAGATAAGCAAGATAAGAATTATGCAGATAATTTTCTAACATGTCAAGAGTCTTTGGCTTCTCCCCCCTGTGGGTGGGGGGTTTAGAATACACCCACGGTATCCCCTGCCTGTCGTACGAGGCGACTAAAAGGGGCGACCTTGGCTATTCTTTTAGGTTTCCGGCTTGTCTTGCGAATTGGACCTCCCGTGGGTGGGAGGGATGGAATACACTCACAGGTATACCCTGCCAGTCGAAGAAGGCGACGAAAAGGGTTTCTTGGCCCAGGTCCCCTTGACGGGTATGACAGCCAGCTCTAAAAGCCCCACTTTGTGCGATATAACTCTCATTAGGTTATATCGCACGCCTTTTCCGTTCATGTTTTTGAGGTCTGGCACTCAAAATTATATGTGCATGCTGTCAGGGGAAGGGCCACCTAAGTGTGCGACTACGCTCGAGAGCCTGTTCGGTCTGGCCACACCGACAGGTGGGTGCGCCATGTACCCTGCAGTAGTATCCGCCTAACAACGCAGGTCCCCGCACAGCTGCATGCCTGTGCTGGAAAACTCTCTAGTATATGCCAAGGGGTACATGCCTGTATGGCATGTCCATCATCGGACCCCAGGGCAATGCCTTCCGAGCTATAGAGCATCCAGCGTTGAGAAAGGACTGTGGCGCCTCATGGCGACAGTGTTGCTAACTCTAGGCAGAGGTAGCGCTGACGTCATACGCGCTTCGAGTACTGCGCTTTCATAAGTTAGTACACAACACAACCCCTGAAATAGAACACGCCCAGGAAGGAGCAGTTTTCCAGGCGTTAACGTATTGGATAAGCGAACAGAACCAATAACGACATTCGGTTTGCATTACTGATTGACAGATGTCCAGAGTACAACTCTTCCTTCCGTTCTTCCTTCCTTCTCGGATGTATGCTGATGATGTTAACAATTTTTACGTCAGTAATACTGTAGATCATCGCCTCTTTTTTATTAGTTAGGCTTAATTTAGTTTCTTTCAATTTTATTATTGTTGTTTTGATTAATATTTGTAATATTGTAGCGAGTTAGTCGAGCGGGTTGGAGCGCGTAGCTGTGAGCTTGCATTTGGGAGTCACAAGTTCCATAAGATGTTTCTTGAGCATGTAGTCTTCATAAGTTCAAACTGCGCAGTGAATCGGCTCGTGGCCCCCTGGTGACACCTAATAAGAAGCAGGAGAGAAAAGTGAAAAGAAAAGACAATAGACTTACGAAATTTAGTGATTTAGTTAAAAGTGCTATAAGGCGCAAGGTGCATGGTTTCTTTTTATGAAATCAGCCATCGACATTATCATCTGTGTTAACGGCCGTGAATACAGACCCCGAAATTCCGAATTTTAAAAGAAGCACGTTTCATGATCTTCTAAAATATCTATGTTTCGTTTACGAAAAGCGTGGTAACAAAGCTCTTATGTTGGAAAGAGATGATCTAGTTGCTTGGCGCCAAAAGTATTTATATCAAATAAAGAAATTACGAGCGGAGGAGAGGAATATCGTGTACACAGACGAAACCTGGGTAAATACGGGACATTGCATTGAAAGACACTGGCAAGACAGTACAGTTAAGTCATCAAGGCAGGCTTTTCTGGCTGGACTTTCCCCTGGCTTAAAGGCACCAACAGCACGTGAGCCCCGCTTCGCTATTGTCCATACAGGTAACGAAAGCGGATTTGTGAACGACGCAAAGTTAGTATTCCTGTGTAAAAAGAATACCGCCGATGCGCACGACGAAATGGATGGAGATTGTTACGAACATTATTTTATACACCAGTTACTCCCCAATCTCCCGCCTCGGTCAGTAATTGTGCTTGACAATGCATCGTATCACAGTAGGAAGAAAGAGCGCATTCCGACAATGTCATGGAAACGGCAAAGCATGCGAGAATGGCTTACGTCCAAAGGTGTCCATAATTTAACGCTCTGGATGTACCTGTAGCAAGAGCAGTTTCTTCGGCGATCCAACTCACACTTTGGCCGGGATTTCTGCTCTTTAAAAAATTGAAAACGTTTACAACTATTGTCCTCTCCTTACTTCTCAGCGTCTCACCTCGTTTTCGTTTCACCAAAACACCAGCAAATTCGATTCGATCGAACAGAAAAGAAAACAAAACAAAAACAGACACATTACAGTAACACCAATGGCAGATAGTGCTTCAAAACTTATGTTGGTGTCGGAACTGAGCACGTGCTCCACTCCGGGCGAGCATGCAGCGCGGGCCGTGGCTCTTCTTTTCAGCGTACAAACCTCGAAAATTTTTAAATAACTAAGACGTAATATAAACGTTACTTGTATGCAATAACAATTGTAATCAATTGGCAGATAATTGTAGGAAGCTATTATGACGAAAAATATACATGTTCAGAGTTCCTTTATGATAAAAGGTGAGGTAACAAAACCAGTGAAGGGGGGGGGGTTCCGTTAAAAGTAAAAGCCCATAAGGCCCACAGTCTTTTCTAAACGCTGGATGCTCTATAGGCGGGCCTTGCCTTGGCTGGGTAGCACCTACAGAGACAGCCCGTGATTGGAGTCGGTGGCATTCAGGGAGGATGAAATGGCCATGGGACAGAAAAGGAATATCTCCCAACAGGGTGGTCCGCCATCCAAGTCTTTAACTTTTGATTCCCTACGGGGATCAACCCCCTGGGAACAGTCTGTTCGTGAGAAGTTGAGAACACTCTCAAGTTTCTGGTTGCAACCAGAACGGATGGGGGTGATTTCCAGATGGTAAAGTCTATTTTGTTTTCTCGCCACATAGAAGGGGTCTATGGTGAGCTTGAGAAGGTACAAAAGATGAGAAACGGTAGCTTGTTGCTCAAGACTAGGACTGGTGAGCAGGTTGAACAACTTCTGAATGAGACCACTTTGGCGATATCCCTGTCAAAGTGGAAAAGCACACGTCTCTGAATCTGGTCCGAGGAGTTATTTTCCACCGGGACCTGATTATGAACACTGACGAGGAGCTCAAGGAGGATATGCAGCACCGTCACGTGACTGATGTCCGGCGCATTACGCGCAAGGTCAATGGTCAAATCGTGGATACTGGTGCTTTCATTATTTCCTTTGAGCTTTCGGTGCTCCCGGAGAAAGTCAAGGTTACAAGTTACCGTTGTGACGTACGGCCTTATATTCATCCACCAATGAGGTGTTATAAGTGCCAGGAGTTCGAGAACATGTTATCCCGATGCTCAAGCCCTCAAATCTGCGGTACATGCGGTAAGGTACCCCACGAAACGGAAGAGTGCACTACACCCTATCAGTGCACTAATTGCCCTGGATTTCATTCTCCTCGGGACAGGAACTGCCCTGTCTTCCTGAGTGAGAAGAAAATCCAGGAGATCAAAACCCTGGATGGTCTCACCTACCAGGAGGTCCGCAAGAAGTACCATACCACGATTTCGCCTTCTCCAAAGATTGATTATAGAGCTATAATACCCAATTTGGTCCCGGCTACCTCACCTTTTGTCTCAGTTGTGAAACCTTCTAATGTACCACCGCCATCTACATCTGTATCTACACCCCAGAATCGGAAAGAGAGCCCGAAGGTGACTTCAACCCCACCTTCGGCTCCAAAGAAGGCTGTGCGAGCGAAGGCTGCTCCGCCCGCACAGCAAGGGAGGAAGTTGAAGACTTACTCCCCACCCAAACGGTCGGCGAAAGCCGCGCCGAAGCCGGCGGAGGCGGCATCGTCGACCAGGGTCAGGAATAAGTCTCTTGACCCGTCTAAATATCTGAAAGAGGGTGGGGGGAGAAGGGAGCCCGCACTACGCGTTCCCTTTCTCTTCCAAATGATGCTTCTGCGCCTGGGGACGTTTTGGTCCCCAGATCTTCGCGCTCCCCACGGAGATCCCCCCGCCGCCAAATTGCGTCCAGGAAATCTTCCGCTGAGTCGATTCACTCCACGACCTCGCCTGAGGACATGGAGATTATAGTCGACGTAGTGGGTGAAGATCCTCCAGAGGATAAGTTGTAGCTTGCTGCTCCAACTTATTCCCTAGTTTATAAGTTCACACTATGGCACTGTTACAGTGGAATTGTAACAGTTATGACAGGCATTTGACAGAGCTCCGTCAGCTCATTGCACAATACGCAGCGAGTATAGTCTGCCTACAGGAAACAAACCTCAGACCTGATCACGAGACTGTTCCGAGAGGTTTCAGACTACTAAAGAGCGACAAGACGCCGCCCAGGCTTCCGTGGGGCGTTTGTACCTTCGTTCGCTCTGACTGCTACAGTGAAGTTTCCACTCGCCACTCCTCTGGAAGCTATTGCAGTTCGCGTGTCCTTGCCTGCTATGACAACTGTTTGTAACGTGTACCTTCCACCGAACCAGCCCCTTGATATTAATGACGTCTTTGATCTTGTTGATCAACTTCCAGCCCCTTTCCTTATCGTGGGTGATTTCAAGTCGCATCACCCCCAATGGGGATCACCATCTTCCTGCCCCAGAGGAAGGGACGTGGAGGGCTTAATACAGGGGATGGATTTATCTCTATTAAATACAAGGGAAGCTACACATTTTAGCTTAGCGCACGGCACGTACTCACACATTGACTTGAGTGTGTGTAGCCGTGCGTTGGTCCCCCTATTTGGTTGGTATGTACACGACGACCTCTGTGACAGTGACCATTTCCCGATCGTTCTTACACTTCTGAACCAGACGCCCGTGGAGTTCCCCAGTCGTTGGGTGCTTAAGCGGGAAAATTGACCCTCGTTTCAAGAACGAGCTGTGTTCGTTGATCTTGGTTGCCGGAGCGTCGATGACGAGGTACAGCACATCACCGATGTGCTTCTTGCTGCCGACGAAGAGTTCATTCCATCCTTTTCTGGGACTCCTCGTCGCAAACTCGTCCCTTGGTGGACAGAGGATATTGCAGCGGCAATAAGAGACCGTCGTCGAGCTCATAAGCACTACCGTCGGCGTCCAACCATGGCCAATTAGGTGGCGTTTAAGAAATTTCGTGCCAAGCCACGGATTCTTATTCGCCAGAGTAAGAAAAAATCCTGGGAACGGTATGTGTCGTCTATTACGGCACATACCCCCTCCTCTCAAGTGTGGACTAAACTACGACGCATTTCGGGAATTCAGACATCTTCTACTGTACCGGGAATTTCCATTGATAATGAATTGGTTACAGATCCTTATCGCGTTGCAAACCATCTCGCCTCGTATTTTGCGGATATATCCGGTTCCGATAACTATAACCCTGCCTTCGTGGCCCTGAAGCGCGAAGCGGAACGTTTCCAGCTTAGTTTTGCTTCCCGCGCTTCGGAGGAGTACAACGTGCCCTTTACGGAGTGGGAACTCCGCGGAGCGCTGGCGATCTGCATGGACACGTCTCCCGGCCCTGATAATATTCACAACCAGATGCTTAAACACCTTAACGATGAGAGCATTCGTTATTTGCTCAGGGTGTTTAATCGTATCTGGTTGGAAGGTGTGTTTCCAGCGCAATGGCAGGAAGGTATCATTATACCTATCCTGAAGCACGATAAGGATCCCAATTTGACAGGGAGTTACAGACCTATTTATCTCACTAACGGTCTGTGCAAGCTCTTTGAGAGGATGGTCAATCGGCGCCTGGTGTGGGTCCTGGAGAAGCGAGGACTCCTGTCTGAATAACAGTGTGGATTCAGGGCGTCTCGGTGTACCAACGACCATCTGGTATGCCCGGAGACCGCCATACAAGACGCTTTTCTCCGGAGACAGCACCTAGTCGCCGTCTTCTTTGACCTCGAGAAGGCCTATGACACCACTTGGCGTTACGGCATCCTCTCTACCCTGCATCAATGGAAATTCCGAGGTAACTTGCCGGTTTTTATTGCGAATTTTCTGTCCCTTCGCCTGTTCCGTGTCCGAATAGGGGGGACATATTCGCAATATCATATACAGGAAAACGGAGTCCCACAGGGATCGGTGCTTAGCGTAACATTATTTGCGATTGCCATAAACGGTATAGTCGCTGCTGCTGGTCCAGCAGTGGTACCGTCGCTATATGTAGACGACTTCGCTCTACATTATAGTGCGCAAAATATGGCGGTCGCTGAACGACAGCTACAACAAGCTATTCGGAGAGTGGAACGCTGGACACTAGAGCATGGCTTTCGGTTCTCAACCGCAAAGGCCTCGGTTTTCCATTTCTGCCGAAAGCGCACTCTCCATCCTGATCCTGAGCTTTATCTGGGCGATGTAGCTTTGCCTGTTGTTGCTACGTACTGGTTCCTTGGGCTCCTTTTCGATCAGAAATTGACGTGGGAACCACACGTGCGGTGTTTGAAAACTGCCTGTGCTAAGAAACTCAACATGTTGCGGTTTTTAGCGGCACATCGTGGGGGGCGGACCGCGCGGTGCTCCTACGTTTTTATAAGGCCCTGATTTTATCTAGATTCGATTATGGCAGTGTAGCATATGGTTCGGCCCGTAAGTCAGTGCTTGTTAAACTGGATAGTGTCCACCACGGCGGTGTGAGGCTGGCGACGGGAGCCTTTCGGACGAGCCCAGTCGTCAGCTTCCTAGCCGAGGCTGGAGTACCTCCTTTACACCTGAGGCGCCAACAAGTACTGCTGACCTATGCTGCAACTATTCGACAGATGCCACTTCATCCAAGCTATCCATGTTTGTTTACCAATCCGAATCGCCGGCTGTATGATGCGTTCGCCCGAGCCACTCGGCCGGCGGGGAATCGCTTGGATGACTTATACCGTCAGTTCCGATTTCTTTCTGTCTCCTGTATCGTCCGAGTACCTAGCAAGGCCCCTCCGTGGATGGTCTCTCGCTCTGATATCATCCTGGATCTGCACACCGGCCGCAAGTCGGACACGGAATCCTCCGTCCATCGGAGGCTGTTCCAGTCCGTGGTGAGCCGGTATCCAGGATCAGGGCTTCTATTCATGGATGGTTCGAGGGTAAACGAGAAAGTAGGCTGTGCATTTGTGGTTGAGGATCGTCGGTTTCTCTTTTCACTTCCCGAGGCTTGTGGCGTGTACACCGCGGAGCTCTATGCCATCTTAGATGCTCTGCGGTACACGTTATCAGACGATCACCAGCACTTTCTTGTGTGTACAGACTCTCTGAGTGCGCTGCAAGTGATCGATGTGTGTTCCCCGAAGCACCCGTTGGTCCAGCGTGTGCACGACCTGCTCGTCTGTTCGTGTAACGCTGGAACCTGGGTGACCTTTGTGTGGCTTCCTAGCCACATGGGTATCGTTTTATCCCTGTGTTGGGGGATGTGATAAACAGGGTAGTGTAGATGTATTAATTTTGGGGTAGTTACCGAAAAGGGGTAGTTTCCCGTAATTGGGGGAGACTACTAGTGTATTGTGTTGGTGAGAGGATGTGATCTGTTGGGGTGCGTTCTTACAGGGTGCGTCTGCATGTTAGGGGATGAATGTCTAAGACTGATCTATTAACTTAGCCTGCCAATTAAGTATGAGCGAGCGTTAGTGAGCTCATGTGCAGAGTCGAAAACTCGGCACGCTGCAGTCTGGCTGCTTGCTCGAATACAATGAGATCCCTGACGGTGCAGTTCCTGGCCTTCACGGTCAGGGGCAATTAGGACGAAGGTCAGGTTGGGTTTAGGGATGTAAAACTAGGTGAAATGAGTAGTAGATGTATGTGTTTACTGACCAAGTATTTATTGGTCAGTGGCGATAATGTACTGTCTCTTTAAGTGGAGAACGAGTATGAAACAAAGTACAAAGTGTATGAATACAAAAGTGTTCTGGGTTAGGTGTTACAATAATTAGGAATCTGAGCACACGGCTAGTTCTCACCTGGTGACGTCGTGATGGGCTGGAACGGACCTGGGGGAGTGGAGCCGCCGGCCACGAATAGATAGATGGGCTCTCCTGGGTCTAGCTTTTAAGGCTTCCCCCGCCGCTTACTCGGCATTTCCTCACTGTTGCTGCTCCAGATAGTGTGTTTGTTTGTGAGTTGTGCAAGCGTGGCTGTCAGCGATACCACTGTGCCTGCTCGTGTCAAAGAAGTGTGTAAGGCTTATGGCATGCCTGTGAGGGTGGTTTGTGGTGAAAGATGAAGGGGTGGGTTAGGTCCTAGGTCCTAGGGGTACTGCCCCCGGGCTGTACAAGACCTCCTCGGCCTTTGTTCGCGGCCTCGCGAACGGAAAATAGAGTAGGTGTGTCGGTGCAGTGGTTGTTGTTGTTCTTCTTCTTATTATTATTATTGTCCCTCTTCTTCTTCTTCTTCTTCTTCTTCTTTGGTGTCGTGTGGATGTGTAGACGTCGTCTCGTCCTTCTGATGGGTGATGTGAGTTTAGCGTGTGCTCAGAGAGGGTGGGTTTTGGGTGTGTACATATACATAGTTATTATTATCATTATTATTCTCTTGATGTTATTGCTGTTGTAGAAAAAAACCATAGATATATGCATATTGGTGCCATGCAGGAAGGAAAAAAACATGGTTGGACGGGTGGTTGTGTCGTCCGTCGTTGTGTGGGAAAAAATTGCTCCCTGCATGTACCTCGTGTTTATAAAGTATAGGTAAATATTGAAATAAAAGATGGAAGAAAATAGAAAAACAGGTGCCCCAGGGTGTAAGTTAAAGGTATATATCAGAATGGTTTATTGTTGTCGGGATGAAACAGGGCACCTTCACAAATTTTAACGTTAGTAGAAAGAAATGAAAGAGACAAAAGCGTAATCAGTGTGCGTGTATATATATGCATTGTTGAATGTGGAGTTACAATGTGAGCTATAGTGACATTTTCCAGAATTATTACAGTGATATTAACAATGATAATGATAACAATGGTGGTGGTGTTCATTAGAATGGCCATTAGTAATGGTCGTTTCACTTATGATTAGGGCCCGGATTTTTTTAAAATGCATATGCGCATATGCATATGCATATTTTGACATATTTTGAGGATTAGTGCATATTTTAGACGTAACAGCATATTCCGGTATATATGTCTGAATTTAAGGACAATTACTACTAAAACAAATCTGTTTTGTGCATCCCTAGCTAGTTGCCTATATTATGTGCATCCCTCACTAATTGGTGTTTTCGACTCTCTGTGTAACGGCACTTTACTTTCACAACTGACAATGGCAACAGATAGCTTAGGTATGAGTAGGCAGGCTGGCTGGACTTCCCGGAATTCCTTTCTCTACCACAGTAGATAATAATCTCAGGGGGTTGGGCAATTGGTCAGGACAGAAGTATCTTCAGTTCACTAGTTACGTTCCAGTTTAATGCCCTGCATCTCAAGTGTTAGTTTCTAAAAATGCCTAAGGAAACGAGCAGGAGAAGAGATTTACTAAATCAGTGGGTGTCGGGTAATAGGGACTATTCAACAGATGGTGTCATCGTGTACTGTCAAGTTTGCTCAAAGGAAGTAAAATGTGAAAAGAAATTTCAGCTTGAACAGCATTCAAAAACAACTGCACATATTAAAGCAAAGGGGGAGAAGAACAGCACACCACAACTACTACTTCTTACGCAGGTAAAGCCTAAGTCCGCTATTCTTAATACATTTTCAAATGATCTTTGTAGGGCTTTCGTATGCAGCAACATTCCATGGAATAAATTAAACAATCCAGTTCTGCGATCTTTTCTTGAAAAATATTGTGTAAATCAAAAAATACCAGATGAATCAACTCTTAGGAAAAATTACCTACCTCCACTATATGAATCTACCCTGGAATTGATCCGTTCTGATATCGGAAGGAACTATGTCTGGATATCGGTGGATGAGACAGCGGATTCATGTGGCCGTTACATGGCAAATTTCGTGGTTGGTAAATTATATCTAGACGAACCCGGTAAGCCGCATCTTCTTGCTTGTAAAGTACTAGAGAAAACCAACCATAGCACAATAGCAAGATTTGTAAATGACTCTCCGACTATTGTGGCCATCTCAAACTGAGGATAATTGTTGTAAAGTGCTTGTACTGCTCACAGATGCAGCTTCGTATATGTTGAAAGCAGCAAAGGCCCTCCAAGTATTTTATCCGAAACTCATACATGTAACCTGTTTAGCGCACGGATTACACCGCGTTGCAGATGAAATACGCACACAGTTTCCAGCTGTTAACAATTTAATTGGATGTGGGAAGAAGCTGTTTCTGAAAGCACCAGCTCGTGTCCAGTTCTACAAAGATTGCCTACCTAAAGTTCCTTTGCCACCTGAACCTGTCCTGACTAGGTGGGGGACATGGTTATCTGCAGTATCATTTTATCAGGAGAATTTTAATGAAGTGAAAGAAGTGGTTACAAAACTTGAAGATGAGCATATTGCGTGTGTCCGTGACGCAAAAGTTGTGTTTGAAACCGCTACTGTTTATCAAGATGTGAATTTCATTCATGCACATTTTTCTAAACTTCCAAAAGCCATTGAGAGCTTAGAATCTTCTGGTACTCCCCTCCATGAATCACTTGATCTCGTTGAGAAAGTTGCATCTTCATTGAATTCCGTTCCAGGCGAAATTGGAAAGAAGATTAAATGCAAGTTAGAAAAGGTGTTGAATTCGAACCCAGGACTGAAGAAGATTAAGTTAATTAGTCAATACTTGAGTGGAACTAGGGTATCCTTGCCAGATGTATGCTCCGAAACTTTGGTGCCCTTGTATAAGTACTGTCCAATCACGTTAGTTGATGTAGAACGATCATTCTCAGCCTATAAACTCATTTTGACGGACAATAGACATAGTTTGTCTCCAGAAAACATTGAAAGACTACTAAAAGACTATTAGTTACCTATTGTGATGCTTCTTTTTGCAACAAATGATACCTGTAAATAGGTAAGTGAATAAAATTGCATGTTTTAAGTGCATATTTCATTATTTTCCATGCATATATTCTAACATTTTAGTGCATATTTTCAGGTTTTTAGTGCATATATATCCGGGCCCTACTTATGATATGATAATAATACTGCTAATGATAATAGTGATAACCACAGACATAATAAAATATAACCATGTTTTGGTATTCAAAATATGTTTGTCCCTTGGCGTTCTTCATCTGCCATATTTTTCTCTGTTTATCTATATTCTATTTACATATATTTTCTTATGCGGCCCCTATGATCTATAATCTACTTATGTACTATTTTGGCCGTTGTTCCACTGCGGTTTAGTGATTATTTTGTTGGTCTATACCCTAATGGTCTTCCTGCCGTGAGTAGGAATTCCATCCTGATGATGAGGCACGGCACTTACAAAATCTGTGCCGCCCCTGGTCATCGTATTATCGCTCCTTTCCTCGAGCATTTTTGTGTTAGCGTCAACGGCTTTCAGCATCTCACGGCTCCTGACTGCCCTTGGGCGCTGGCGTCATCACTTTATTAGTGTGACTAGGCTGATGAGTATCGTGTATTTCTGTGCTAGAATGAGAGAGTGTGTTACATTTGTGTTGGAAAATATATATACAAAGGACATGTGTACAATATGTTTTCATCTGTGGAACAAAATTCGTTAGTGGATATGCTGATGTCCCCGTCGAATTTTCGTAATCTGAAAGAGAACGCATTGTCATTATTACCTCGATGGTACATTGTTGTCATCGTACATTCATATACCTTTTGATCGCCATTGGTGCATGTAAATACAGTACTAATCTCCCTTTGTGCGCCTTATTCTATTCTTTGCCTATGCCGGCTATAACCTTGTCTTAGCTTACTTATGTCTATTGTGTTCTTTTGAGTATCGTGTATTTCTGTGCTAGAATGAGAGAGTGTGTTACATTTGTGTTGGAAAATATATATACAAAGGACATGTGTACAATATACAGTATACAGGTGTATAAGTGTGTGTGTGTGTGTGTGTGAGTGTCACCTTTACCTGATTATGATCATGTTGTCAGCGTTCCCATGATGCTGCAATGAAGGAGCTATTTGCTGAAAATACAAAGACATGGTGAATATGCCCTTGGCCAGATATTACTAATATGCGCCTATACCGCGCAGCGCTGTTTAAGGGTCGGCTTGGATGGTGCCACCGCCCTTGAGACCTCTTCGGACGTCTCGCGTATTACTGCGGTTGGTCAGCCGCGGTTGCTGCACCGTTTATTGTTGACATGTTATCGGACTTACCCTAGACGGTGCCGAACGCCCTACGTCGCGTTCGCATATCAGTATCAATTAAACCTATATGGTGTCGGTCTTACCCTATAGGGTGCCGAGCGCCCTGTGTCGCGTTCGCATAGCAACACTACTTAAATCTACGTGGTGTCGGTCTTACCCTATACGGTGCCGAACGCCCTGTGTTGCGTTCGCGTGTCAATACTACTTAAATCTACGTGGTGTCGGTCTTACCTTTCTTGGTGCCGAACGCCCAGTGTCGCGTTCGCGTGTCAATACTACTTAAATCTACGTGGTGTCGGTCTTACCCTATATGGTGCCGAACTATTGTCGCTATGTGAATTGTAAATAATCTAGATTATACTAATTAATGCTATTAGGCGAAAAAAATATTTGTATATGCATGCCGACATAGTCCTTAACCTAATGCCGAAATATGCTGTAGCTACTGTTTTACAACAGTGCTTGTTAAATTTGCTTAAATCTAAGTTGCCTTCCAAATGCAACTACCTGACATACTAGAATTTTGATGGCGTGCAATGCGTAGAGGGGTATTGGGATTACGGGTGCCTAATAGGGCTTACACTGCGCCTTTGACTGTCGAAATACGCGAGCATGCGTATAGTACCCAGGGACCTTCGTCCAATTTGCAATGTGGTATCGGTAACCCGAGTGACTACGAATGCAGATTGTGGTTTGGGCACTACGTTTCTTGCTCAACACGGCTCCTCCATTGGACCCGTACGTATAGTAGTTTGGAATTACCTTTCGCCTAGAAGGAGTTACCCCTACCTAGTGACCTCCCTTGCACGTTGTCACCCATGTGTTTCGTGGGGTTCTCCCCTTAATGGCTAATGTGTAGTGTGTAGGCCCGTGTGATTGCGTTGCTAGGTGCAAACGCTGCGCTCGGATATCCATTTCGTTTATAATTGTATAGCTAGTTGTTGGTCTTACCTTTCTTGGTGCCAAACGCCCAGTGTCGCGTTCGCGTGTCAATACTACTTAAATCTACGTGGTGTCGGTCTTACCCTATATGGTGCCGAACTATTGTCGCTATGCTTTATTCGCCATTTTATATTTATTAATCGGTTGCCCAAGCCGCTGTGAGAGCCCGCCGCATTCCTCATTTAATAACTCTGGCCGCTCGTTGCGTTACCATTTAAGCTCTGGAGACTTGGTGTCATCCATTTATGTGGGCACGGACCCGAATGATCGCATTCATTCCATACGCATTATTTATTATTCATTATTTATTATAGATCATTTATTAAATCATCTTCACCCCACTGTCCGGAATGAGGACTTGGCGTGCTCCAGGGTTGGTCCCGTTGAATCCTGAGGCACTTCTTCACTTCACGCGAATGGAAGACTATCCTCTACGCCTCCGAGGATGGACCTAGCTTACATCTAACTATGGGTCTAGTCCTAAATGTGGTCGCCTCTAGGCTTGTCTCCTGAGTCTAATATTGAGCTGGCTAATTCTCCCATTAGACGTCAAAAGTCTCCCCTGCAGGTCTGGCTTCGACGACCGCAGTGCATAATGGGTGTAACATTTCTTTGTCCCGGGGACTGGCTAGATACTCCCAAGATTCCGAAGTTTGCCCGCACTGAGTCATCGGCGCTTCGACCTTACGTCAATCCGTCATTAAGCTGGGTCAGGATCCATCGCCGCCTTCTCCAGCTCTGTCCTCGTGTGGCGGTCCTGCTCCCATCAATATACCTGTTTGTCACCATCTAGTGTGACCTCAGATTCCTTTAATAAATAAGTGTGATACTGTATACTGTAGTGTTTAGTGTGATTTTAGGTATATTTTCGTGTACTGTGTGATTAGGTAAACTTCTTAGTGTTTTGGGGCTGTAGAATCTTCGAAATGCAGTGACTACTTTAGGCCTCTTATTGCCGTGTCGGATCTCCAGCACTGATGCCTTGTTACGTTTCTGGAGATATTAGTAGGTTTATGGGGTGTCTGGTCCCTTATTATTAGGATCCGCGAGGGTGTTATTTTCTGAGTAGGGTTAAAGCGTGGTGGGAGGGGGGTTGTTTATGGTGGCCCGGAGCCGGTGATGCTACTAAGATGAGTTTACTATGAGTGGATGGGGTGGGTTTTTCCCAGGTGTCCAAAATTGGAAATATCATGCAGTAATGATAGTAATACAACCCTTGGTGTGTGGGCGGGATATGTCATGCAGTGAGATGGATATGAGGCGTGTCTGCTCTCATTTAAGGATAAGGCATGTGCTAGGGTATAATAAGTCTATGTCCCCTGCATGCGGGATTATTTAATAAAATATTTGTTGGTATCAGTATGGCCTCATCTCTCTATATAGAGATGTGCATCGCCGCTTAATATTTGTTTCCGAATCACCTCTAATATTCAGGTGTTGGCATTCTGGTCCAAGGTGTAGTAAACCTTAATTTGAAAAGAGCATGAAGTCTACCAACCCCTATGTATAATTTGCAATGTAGTGTAGGTGTTTTTATGTGTCTGTATGTCTGTGCTGGATAGTGTTTTAGGTATTGGGGTGCATAGGAGGGAGGGTATGGGGATGTTAGCCCGTAGCTTGTACTATGGCCATCCTGATGGCATTATCCACCTCTACTCCTATTGTGGTGTGTCAGCCTCTCTTGGCCGTTATGTGTTTTCCTCCCCTCTTTGGGGATTTACGCTCGCCGAGTTGAGATGCCATATAGCATCTAGTGTCTACCAAAATACTAATCCGTGTAGCGCCCGTGGGCCTGTCATTCCTACGTCGTGTAAAAATGTCTATGTCTCTGGGCACCGCCCTCTGGCTGTCCCTATGATCTCTAAGTGTGGTGACGCTGTGTCCTTCATGGTTTTATCTGGTCCCCTGTCTATGATGTGGGAGGGGGTTTTATGCCTTAGGCCTATATGTCTGGTTTTAAATGTAGCTGTACCTTTATGTGACTACTGTGTACTATCCTCTATGTCTGTGTTCATATGAAAAATGTTTGCCCTATGGCGGGAGTTCGCCTGTCCGTCAGCGCGTGGGCTGAATAGTTTTCCAATGCCTGTTGTATGCTAGGCCTTTTAATAGAAATTGGGGTGTGTTTTATATGTATGTGCCTCTGTGTCGCGATAATGAGCATGTGGCTTGCGAATATAAGCCGGTATAGCATAATTGTCTGTAGTAGTTTAAAAAAAACAACCAAAAAGAAATTATTAGGGGGGGTTGTTTCTCCATGGAATCTGTCTGTACCCGCCCTGAGTTAGTTTGTGTGTTCGCGTGTAATTGCCTGTCCGCCCCTAAGTGCTGGGCGCGTGTGGGAGGGAAGCGGCCGTGGCTTTAATTGGTGTGCGCTTGTATGTACGAAGCCGCCTGCCGGCTGGCTATCTCGCCGGCGCGTGTTCTGTTATCGGAGCGGGCTTATCAATGTCGCGTGCTATCGGCACGCGCCTTCTAGTGTTACCTTGTCTCAGCGGTACATATGTTCCCGTTGTCTTGATGGCTGGTCAGGAATAGTGTAGTCTACCAGAATGAAATCTGTTCTACAATGTATGTGAAATGTTTTGGCAGAACCTAATGTTATACTGTTCTCATTTCCTGTGTTAATATCCGTGTTGTCACTGTATGACTTCCTAGTATTGTTAGTGCTCATGTCATCATGTTTGTGCTAGTTTGCTGGTGCAAAAAATTTCTTCCGCCAACAGTGTGTGGCGTCATGTTGGAATTTGCTGTGCTAGCAATGCGCGCAAATCCTATGTTTTTGTTTACCGCTCTCTGTGTAACGAATGTCTTTAGCGACATGCCGGAAGAATAACAGTTGTGTTGTCGCTTATTGCCCGTGTGCCAATATATGTTTGTATTATAAAAGGACAATGTGCTAACTTGTAACATTTCCGTTACGCAGCTTGTTTGGGAATTTATTTCCGTGATTACTTCCCTTTGTGCCTTGATCTATTATTTTATGTGTCCGGGGTAATCTACCTGCCCCTTGTATTGAATATCCACGATTTTCGGCCGTAGAGATGTGGTGTTACTTATTTTGAGTGAGCGTTTATCTGTGCCCCTAATATTTCCCGTGTTCAAGGAATATGTCAGCCCTGGTGTATTTTCGTATGCCAGAGCGCGATTTTGCCCCAGGATTTTCCGGGCTGTTCTGCCTGTATTTCCTAATTTATTTACTCTCTATCATTGTGCCTGTTGTCTCCCTTTTTGGAGCGTATCATGGCCTATTTCTGGGGCATTTCTAAGTGTCCCGCACTGATTAGTCATACTGTTCAGTGTTGAAATGTGGTCTTCCCGTCCTTATCCAAAATGCGGACCCTAGATTGCGTATCGCTAACGTTTGTGCCTGTGTGGCTTCTGGTAACGTAATACGAAACTAAGTGTCATTGGGTAACTGGTATTAGCCCCGTACACTCTACCAGAGTTTGTAGACTGTCTATTGTATTTGTGTTTACCTAGTGTTGGTGCTCCGTGTACTCTTGGACGTCCCTCGTATTCATATTTCGGGCGCTATGGTCCAAAAGAGTATTTTGTGGTCTTCATAGAGGCTTGGTGTTCCCGGTACGTCCCCTATTGGTAGTCCCGGGGTCGCTAATGCCCTAAGTAGGTTGCTATAGCAAATACAATGGAACGGGCCTACGCACCTGTAAGTATGACCCGTGTATGTCGTCTGTGTGAGTTTTGGATGGCCCTGGTCTTAATTTGTGGGCGTAGTGTGGTTTTGAATCCCTAGTGAATGATTCTTGGCCAGCCGTAATGCTACTAGATCTGTAGGCTGTCTCTGGTCACCCAGTGTGTCACGTATTCGCGCTGAGTGTGCAAAGTATTAGGTTACCTCATGTGATAACGCCTGCTGTTACTACCGTGTTTCCTGTCCGGTTGTTGACATTTGAAGTGCACATCACTCATGTCGTAATCTTGCCATAAGTGGTGTGAGCGTTTTAAAATATGTTTTCTACAAGGTCCTCCGTTTCTTTATAATTACCGTGCCTTATATTTTGGCCTTCCTGTTATGATGACGCTACACGTGTCAGATTTGTGTAGTGTAGCCTTTATGTCATCAGTGCCCGCTGTCTGTCCGTGTGGCATCTGGTGTTATGTCTCGCATCTACGTGTCAGTGTCTCCGCCTGTGTAATTTATGTGTTTGTGTCCTCGTAGTTTTGTGTTTCAGGGCTTTCCTTTCTCTCTCTCTCTCTCTACGTTCTCTTGCTGGTACATGTATTCCCTGTATGTAAAAGAACCTCCCCGTGTTCATGTTTGTGTGGCTCAATCGTTCTTGTGCTTGTATGTCCTGACCTCTGCTTGCATGTGTGGCAGCTACGTGTCTGTGGCGGGTTCGTATCCTGGTGAGGTCCTCGGGGTTCGAGGGCTATCTCTTGGCTTTCTTGCCCTGTCTGCAAGTGGAGCCACTTCCTTTCCTTTTTGCGGCGTTTCCGCCCTTATTTGTGAGTGTTGTTTTCCGAGTGTGGTACGCCTTCATACGGCGGGCGTGTATAGTGTCCTTAATGAGTTTGTGTCCATGCCGCACGTTTACGATATAATTTAGATCAGATACCTTCCTGCAGACCTTGAAGGGACCTGTCCAACGTGGTAGCAGGAACTCGGACACGTTCTTTTTGCGGGCGGAATTGGAAACCATAACAAATTGCCCGGGCGTGTATTCCACGCTCTTGCGTTGACGATCGTACCGTTCTTTTTGTTTTTTCTGTGCCTCGGTTATGTTCTTCCTTGCGTTCATGCGCGCTATCTGAAAATACTCTAATCGGGCCGCGTTGTCTGTGAGAGTGTCCTGGGGGATGCATATATTGTCTTTTGGACTTCTGGGCGTGTAGCCGTGTAACAGGAAGTGTGGAGAGTGTTTTGTGGCTGTGGATATCGAAGTATTGTAACTGAATGTGATAGGCTGTAGATAATTATTCCAGTCTGTCCCTGTGTCCCCCGTGAACTTGGCTAGCGCTGTCCCGATAATTTTATTCATGCTTTCTGTGAGCCCATTGGTCTGTGGAGAAAAACTCGTAGTTTGTGTATGCCCTTATCCTTAGTATCTCCAGAAACTGTTGGAGTACTCTCGAGGTGAAAATAGTCCCTCTGTCGGATAATAGGGTTTGGAATAGGCCATATCGCGTGACTATTTCAAATAGAAACTCCGTTATGCTATTCGTGTCTGCCTTGGGAATAGCCTTCGTAATCATGTACCGCGTTAGATACTCTGTAGCCACAAGAATTTATTTATTACCCTTTTCAGATGTGGAGATGGGGCCTTTAACATCTATCCCCATTCTGTGGAATAGTTCTCCTACCGGAATATGGTTTAGTTATCCATGAGGTTTGCCAGGTCTTGTTTTAAATCGCTGACAGGTGTGACATGTCTTACGAAGGTGTCCATGTCGCCCTTCATGTTTACCCAGTAATATTTGTCTCGGATTCTATGGTATGTTTTATGCGTACCCAAATATGCCCCTGTCATTGGACTATTATGGTGTCCGGTCATGATATTTTCTTTCAATGAGTCCGGAATCGCTATAGGTGCATTATCGTGTATGGCTGTGGGTTTAAATTTCAGTACCCCGTCTTTGTCTAGGAAAAATCGTCTAGACAGCCGTGCTGTCTTGGAATCTACCTTGTCCAAGTTTTCTAGTGCCATTAGAATCTGTTTCAGGTATGGATCACGCTCTTGCTCCTGCTTCATGTTTACCAGCGTCAGGGCAAAAGTAGGCATATCATCCCATTCGTGGTCCTTACTGTCATCTGGTTGGTCGGCTACTGGCAGCCTAGACAACCCATCTGCATCTAGGTGTGTAGCGCCCTTCTTGTGCTTGACAACGAAGCTTTATTCGTAAAGACGGAATATAAACATATTGAGGCGCGGATTTGGGTTTTTGAATTTGTCCCAAAAAGCAGGCTCGCGTGGTCAGTCATTACCGTGAACTGGATACCATAGAGGTATACCCGGAAGTGGTTCACTCCCCATGAAAATGCCAGCATTTCGCGTTCTGTGGCAGAGTATCGGGTTTCAACGGCCATTAATTTTCTGCTGGCATAAGCCACTGGCCGTTTGCGCCCCTCAGTGTCTTCCTGTAATAGGGCGGCTCCCAGTCCATACTGGCTTGCGTCCACGTGTAGAAATGTGGGCCTATCGCTACGAAAGTGTTGCAGTAATGGCGGGGTGGTCAATAGTTGGTTAAGTGTGTTAAAGGCATCTATGTGTTTTTGTGTGATGTGGAAGGGCGTCTTTTCGCGTGTGAGTTTTGTTAGGGGTGGGCGATGTGTGTGAACCTATAGATGTACTTCCTGTAATAAGAAGCCAGGCCCATGAAGCTACGCAATTGTTTCAAATTTGTAGGCATCTGGATGCCCGTTATTGCGTCTGTCTTCTCTGGGTCGGGGATAATCCCTTCTCTGTTAACAATATGGCCCAGGATATTAATCTGCTGCCTGGCAAATTGACACTTCGCAGGTTTAAGCCTTAATTTGGCTTCTCTAATCCTTGTGAAAGCCTCCTCCAAGTGTACGAGATGCTCGTCTAAGGTTTGGGAGAAGACTGTTATGTTGTCCATGTAGACGAGAACCGACCGCCACTTTAGCCCTGAAAATGCCTTATCCACTAGTTTTTGGAAGGTCTGGCTGGGGTTGCGGAGGCCCATGGGCAACACTTTATAGGAGAAGGGACCGTTTTCTGTAACGAACGCCAGCTTGTGCCTGTCCGGCTCATAAATAGCGATTGAATAGAAGCCACTGTAAGAATCCATCGAGCTATACCAGTTGGCCCCTCCGAGGGCATCCAAATAGGTGTCGGCCCGTGGAAGTGGATAGCTGTCATTTTCTATTAATTTGTTGAGCCTATGGTAATCTGTACAGAACCTATGGGAACCGTCCTTCTTCCTGGTCAGCAAGACCGGGGCACTGTAGTTCGAAATCACTGGTTCGATTACCCCCGCCTCGAGCAACTCTTTAATTTGAGTATCGATAGCGTGTCTTTCCTTCTGACTCACCCTGAAGGGGGGGGGGGGGCTGGTGTACTGGCCGGTCACTGGTGAGTGTGACATGATGTTCGATAAGATCTGTCACCGCGAGATCTCTTAGCGAGTGGGCAAAGATAACTCTATTGTTTTCTGGGATCTCTGTGAGCCTCCTATCCTGTTCTGGTGTTAGGTCCTGTCTGTGAGTGTGATTGAGTGTCTTATCTGTGTGTGTGTCTGTGTGTTTGTCGATTGTGTTCAGTGTAGAGGCCTGGTGCTGGTGCCTGTGTTCTTGGTGTATACCATGGGATGTGTAGTGAGCCTCTGGTTATGCATTAAATGCATCTTGCCGCTAGCAAAATTTGTGCTAGCTTCATACTTAGCGAGGAAATCCATGCCAATTATTGCTGACGCAGAAAGATGTTCTATCACGAACATGGGGTGTGTTGTTGCAAAATGGTCTAGCCTTATGTGCATGTTTGCCACCCCCGAGTTCTCTAGCGTCTGAGCATTGGCCACTACCAGCCGGATGTCACCCGTGACACCGCGTATCTGCCCTTCGGTGACGTGTTTGCTGTTTACGCAGCTTACCGCTGCACCTGTGTCAATGAGGACTTGCACTCTGTGCCCATTTATGCTGGCGTATATTGTCAATGCCGCTAATTTGTGTCCTTCCCCCTGTAGAGATGTGTTATAGAGTGTGTATGTTGTTGTTGTTGTTGATGCCTTAGTGTCCTTGTCCTTGTGTGCGTCACTGCTTGTTCCCTGCGTTACATTTGTGCTGAAGAGGCATGGCGCTCGCCGCTCATCGTACTTGACACGCTTGGCTGCGCGACTCATTTCCTGGCTCAACTTCTTTGTCTCGCTCAGCGAAATGTGCTCAGTCTGTACATTGCATGCTCTCTTGATTGTCCGCGCTGTTAAAATACTCGAATTCTTGTAGCCGTTAATATGTCTTCACTTCCCAGTTTCTGTGTGGGTGTGTTGTTCCTCTCCCCATCCTGTGAGGGTGTGTCTGCAAATCTAACCCTTCGTTTCCATGTATGACCCCGTTTCTTGTTCCAGGCGGTTGTGAGTTCGATTCCTGTCGCTGCCTCTCCTATGACAACTGTGTTCGTGTCCTGCGCCTGTGTAGGGTCACTTCCCGCCCCGTGTTGTGGTGTAGGGGGTATGTTTTCCCTTCTGCATGGTGTGGGTTTGCTTTTTCCCCCCGTTTCTCTGTTGGTGATGTGTTCATGTCTGGCGATGTTGTGGGCTTATTTTTCGCATTTTGTTCGCGTGTATTTGTGAGGGGAGTGTAGTGTCCCGCCCTAGGGTTCCCTGTGAATAGTATGTGAGGGCCCTATCGAATCCTGTGGTGGTGAACAGTGGCGGTGAGTGTATGTCAGTGTATACATGTATGTTGGCCTTAAGTATCTTGCCGAGAGCGGTCACTTCTACGGCGCCGGCATAGATACCATCCCTACTCATGTATCGTTCGTAATCTTTCCTGGTCTGGAATGGGTTTTCCTGCTCGTCCGCCACGAAATCCCGGTACTCTTCCCAGTTGTCCAGGATGTGATTGACCGTTTCCAGCCTGTATTCTCTATGGTGGTTTCCGCTATGGCGGACTAAGAAGCTGATGGCCCTAAACAGACAGTTGCCATCCCCTTTTACGGGGTGTGTTTGGAAACGGTTCGGGGGCGGATAGTCAGCCATTTTTTATTTGGCTGCTTCTTCCCCCTACTCTTGCGAGTCTGTGTAGGTGAGGGGCCTCTCTGGTGTTGTGTTAGGGGAGGAACCTCCGCCGCTCTTCTAGCTGGCCGAACCTCCCCGTCTAGAAGTTTTTTGGAAACGTAGGTGTGCGTCGCCCCGTGTTGTATGCCTGTCCCCCCCTCGGGGGAGGCTGCGCCAACTCCTCGCTTGCGGTGGGTAACCGGGTGAGGGAAGCATTGCCCTCCTGTCTGTTCGCTGGGGTGCCTCGTCCCTGAACTCCCTCGGGTATTCGTCGAGGAGCGGATATTGTTCCGGCCCCTTCGTGTATGTGTTACGAGCCTCCCGCCCTTTCTGCGGGGCTGTTTTGCCGCATGTTCTGTGGCCCGTTTTCTTGTCTTCGATAGGGGGGAGTGTATGTCTGTTGCTTCGGGGGCGGTTTTTCCCGGCGATTCCCCTTTCCCCTGTACTGCGGGGATGCATACCCCTATCTGCCTGGGGGTGGGTTTCTCCGATAGTCCCCGTTTCCCCTGTACTGTGGGGAAGCATAGCCTTGCCTGCTTGGGGGTGGGTTTTCCCGATAGTCCCCGTTTCCCCTATATTGTGGTGAAGCATAGCCTTGCATGCTTGGGGGTGGGGTTTCCCGATAGTCCCCAATTCCCCTATATTGTGGGGATGCATAGGCCTGTCTACTTGGTGGCGGGCTGCTTCGTCGGGGAATACTGTGGTCGTACTCCGAAGGTTAGTAATCTGGTGTGTATGGGGATGACGGTCGCCGTGAGGGGTAGGTTGGCTCTACATGTGTGTATGTGACCGGTGAATATCGTGGAGGGTAATGTGGCCTCTCCTGCGCATACGGTGTTGTTCGCCACTGTGGAGGGTAGTATGATTTCTCCCGCTCGTAGTGTCTCCCCTCCGTGTATCCCCTTTCCCTCTCGGGATAGTATAGTTCCTCTGTGTCAGTGTTTTCTCTCCTGAGTGGTCCCCCGCCTGCCTGGATGGCAGCTATCGTTAGCTTCTCCATCCTGACCACTAACTTATCCATCTTTTGGCTGGTGTCCCCCTTTTCTGGATGAAAATGCTGATTCACGGCTTTCTCCGTAGCTTTTTCCGTGATCTTTCTCCCAGCCTCTATTGTCTTTATGTTGTTTAGCATGTGTTGAACCGTAGGATTATTCATTATGCATAATTTGTCCACGATTGATGGCCTAAGGCCTTGCATTAGCACCTTAACTTTCTGCTTATTAGGCATTCGCCTGCGCGCTCTCTGTGGGCCCCTGTGACCTCTGTCTGATTTCATCATATAGATCCTCATCGTCTGGTATGAGCTGGAATTCACTCTTCAGCAAAAAAGTGATTTCGTCCCATGTGGCGTCTTCTAGATTGTCCTCATGGAGCTCGTACCATGTCATGGCCGATTTCGTTAGGTATGCAGGTAGGAGCCGTTTCCTGACTTCGTCGCTCCAGCCATTGATCCGAACCGTTCTATTGAAGGCCTTGAGGTATTCCTCCGGATCCTGGCCCTCCCCCGTGAACTTTATGGGGTGGATCATTGGATATTCCGTGTGCCTATTCATATCCCGCTCGTTTACTTCTCCTTGGCTATGTAACGATTCTAGTCCGTTTATGCTGTCTGCACTTCTGTCGTGTGATGAGGTGTTTGAATTTGTGTTGTTCTGACGGGGGTTATCCTCACTCCCTGTGTATGAAACGTGTGTTACGTTGCCAGGGGTCTCGTCGCCTGATATATCGTCACTGATCGGGGGTGTAATGTCGTACTGTGTGGACTTCACTACTTCCACCGTCCTGTCCAAATCCTGTTTTACTGCCTCTAGAATAGTATGTATATCTAGAACCGTCTCTGTCGTGTGGATGTCTGCTTTAACAGCGTCAGTGTCCAATAATTGTGTTATGCGCGCGAGCAGGCTATCAGTCTTTCGCTCTGTGATTTGGAGTTGCTGTAACAATAGGGGATGGAGTGTTGGTAAGCAATCTGCCTCACTAGCGCTGGTTACTGGTGACTGTTGTCCCTGCGAACCGGTCTGGGCCTGGGATCGTGTAAAATGTGTGACTTGTGCTGCCGCTGCAGGGTATTGAGCGTGGATGTCTAATGCCTGTAATTCGAGTTCCTGAAGGAGGCGTGGTGCAGTGTGTTCGGATATTAAGTCCCTATTCTTGATTCTCAACTTGGGTAGTAGTGGAGTTGTGCTAGCCGACAAATGGTGCGCGAAGTCCCTTAGTGTGGTTCTAAATGTGGTCATTTGATTTCTACCAACCTTGCACTATGGGGTGGGTGGGGTCGGGTGTAATAATATAAATACAAATCCTCGTACAATAAAAACAAAAATGTGGGGTGTATTCTAGGAGAAAAAAATCTAGTTTCGCTTGGCTACTTTCAGTATGGATCGCTCTACCACGAGGGCTCGTTGTTTGAGTCCCTTACCCTTATTTTGCGTGGTAGTGGCGCCTCCACTAATCTGTTTTATCCCTGTGTTGGGGGATGGGATAAACAGGGTAGTGTAGATGTATTAATTTAGGGGTAGTTACCGAAAAGGGGTAGTTTCCCGTAATTGGGGGAGACTACTAGTGTAATGTGTTGGTGAGAGGATGTGATCTGTTGGGGTGCGTTCCTACAGGGTGCGACTGCCTGTAGGGGATGAATGCCTAAGACTGAGCTATTAACTTAGCCTGCCAATTAAGTATGAGCGAGCGTTAGTGAGCTCATGTGCAGAGTCGACAACTCGGCACGCTGCTGTCTGGCTGCTTGCTCGAATACAATGAGATCCCTGACGGTGCAGTTCCTGGCCTTCACGGTCAGGGGCAATTAGGACTAAGGTCAGGTTGGGTGTAGGGATGTAAAACTAGGTGAAATGAGTAGTAAATGTATGTGTTTACTGACCAAGTATTTATTGGTCAGTGGCGATAATGTACTGTCCCTTTAAGTGGAGGACGAGTATGAAACAAAGTACAAAGTGTATGAATACAAAAGTGTTCTGGGTTAGGTGTTACAATAATTAGGAATCTGAGCACACGGCTAGTTCTCACCTGGTGACGTCGTGATGGGCTGGAACGGATCTAGAGGAGTAGAGCCGCCGACCACGAATAGATAGATGGGCTCTCCTGGGTCTAGCTTTAAAGGCTTCCCCCGCCGCTTACTCGGCGTTTCCTCACTGTTGCTGTTCCAGATAGTGTGTTTGTTTGTGAATTGTGCAAGCGTGGCTGTCAGCGATGCCGCTGTGCCTGCTCGTGTCAAAGAAGTGTGTAAGGCTTATGGCATGCCTGTGAAGGTGGTTTATGGTGAAAGATGAAGGGGTGGGTTAGGTCCTAGGTCTTAGGGGTACTGCCCCTGGGCTGTACAGTATTGCGGGAAACGAGCTTGCTGATCAGGCGGCGAGAGAGGCAGTCGCACTGCCCTAGCTACCGTATAAGGTGCCTGCTAGTGATGTGCGCTCTCAGTTGCGGCATTCGATCCTGTCACATTGGGAGGAAGCGTGGCGTGCCACGCCTCCACCCAACAAACTGAGAGGCATCAAGGAGACAACGAAGGTGTGGAAATCTTCCTTCCGATCTCTCCGGAAGGAAGCTGTGGTACTCTGTCGACTCCGGATCGGCTATGGGATTGCTACGCACTCCCACTTGCTAAAGAGAGAAGATCCCCCTGTGTGTACTTGCGGTGCCCATCTAACTGTGGCACACATTCTCTTGGAGTGTGTGGATCTGGCCGATCTGCGAAGGACTCTTAAACTGCCTAATACCCTCTCCCTTATTCTCCGTGATGACGGGCCGTCAGTAGACCTCGTCATCCGGTTCATGAGGGAGAGTGGTTACTTTTTTAAGTTTTAATGTGTAGTTACGACTTTTAATTCAGGTTAAGTCTGTTTTATGTTTTTATTGTGTTCATCTATTTTATTGTTCACTATGCCTTATTTGTTTTATTCTTTTTTACCATCCGCCTTTTATTCTTTTTATTCAAATAAGGCATACTTTTGGGGCTCACTGTCTGTTTTATATACACCATTTTCGTTTCATCCATGGCAGTGAGGTGTTTTTATCTACATCCTTTCATTTCACGCCATTTCATTTCATTAGGGGCCAATAACCTCGATGTTAGGCCCCTTAAAACAACAATTATCATTATCATCATCTTTGGCTTCGAGCGAAGCGAGAAGCATCCAGCCTTTCTAGCATTTTTCATCATTTGTAGCATTTGAAATAATACAAAGTCTAGTCTTTCAGACTGACTGTCACTTTTTTGTATATGAATACACAGACATTAAAAACTTATATACTCGTACTTTGGGTTGCCTAAGAGTAGGATTTGAACAGTGTTACTAAGCGACGTATGGCAACGTTGCAAAGCAAGGCGACGGTAGGGCGATGTGAACAGTGTGACAATCAGTTTGCTCTGATCTTATGTGTAACAACATAACCTCTTATTACTCTGCAGTGCCTTCGCTCTTATGAACTTACCAAGAGCAGCAGCACGTGCCCTTGAAGCGTATGACAAACGTTTTTCCCTAACTTTTATGCCCTTATCAAACTTTTGGCAAATTTGCCTCTCTCTCTCTGTAGCTACCGGTACTGTCGAGCGGAGTTTGAGTTGGTTGAAAAAATACTTAAGAAATTCTACTTCTGAAAACAGACTCAACGGTCTAGTATTGTTATCTATTCACCGAGACATACATCTCACTGACGATGAAGTTATAAACCGATTTGGTAATGCTTCAAGAAACCTTGACTTTATATAATAGTGTAAGTAGTAAATAAAACACTATCATGTGAGCAAGAAGATTGAATTAATGAAAAGTAACATAAAATGGTCTTAGTTGTGTTTGACATTAACCAAACATAAAACATCACAACAAATTGGTTGAAAAAGTGATGCCAGATAGCCTTAAAATTCATCATTTTGCACCAAATTATACAAAAATTGCCGGGGAGACCCCCTATTCTTTGGGGCCTATACCATGCCCCGTAACCCCCGTTTTGGCACCTCCCCGAAATAAAACAATATATACACCCCTGCGATGGACGGAACATCTGTAGTAGTAGCCACTCGTTTTAGTTTGATTAAACTGTATGTTTCAAATACATTTTATCTGATATCAAATACAGACATCTGTAGAAGATTTATACTGTATTGTTGTTCAATCATGTAAACACTGTGCATATATTAAGTTCAGCGGAGCGTGCTAACGTTGACGCGCTATCTGCTGCCTGTGAGCCGAATATATCGCAACTACTTTTGAAGTCTATGGATTGTGTTGACCAACCCATGTTGCTCCTACCCCACCCATCCCCAACATGCACCCGCTGCACTCCCTAGGTTCGTCTTTGCGTATACCAGCCTGTACAAGTTGCCTGGGTTGCAGCGAGGAGTGAACTACACACATCAAAAAAAGTTTTGCATCACCTCGGTTCCCAGATCTCCGGCATATAGACGTTGACTGTGTATATTGTATCAAAGATACAGTCCCTTTGACTGTTCATAGATGTCACTAAAACTGCTCAAAGATGTAAACAACCATGCATGAGCAGGGCCTATTAGACGGAGGGGGTACGACAGCCGATCAGTTCCAGCATTCCACCAGGACGAAGGTACGCTGCTCATGTTGTCTGTAGTTCTACCATGCCTAGAAGGTCAATACCGCAGTTCGATCGCGTCCGCATTGTTACTTTGTGTCAAGAAGGGCTCTCAACAAGGGAAGTTTCCAGGCGTCTCAGAGTGAACCAAAGCGATGTTGTTCGGACATGGAGGAGGTACAGAGATACAGGAACTGTCGATGACAGGCCTCGCTCAGGCCGCCCAAGGGCTACTACTGTAGTGGATGACCGCTACTTACGGATTGCCGCTCGGAGGAACCCTGACAGCAATGCCACCATGTTGAATAATGCGTTTCGTTCAGCCACAGGACGTCGTGTTTCAACTCAAACTGTGCGCAATAGGCTGCATGATGCGCAACTTCACTCCCGACGTCCATGGCGAGGTCCAGCTTTGCAACCCCGACACCATGCAGCGCGGTACAGATGGGCCCAACAACATGCTGAATGGACCCCACAGAATTGGCATCACGTTCTCTTCACCGATGAGTGTCGCATATGCCTTCAACCAGACAATCGTCGGAGACGTGTTTGGAGGCACCCTGGTCAGGCTGAACGTCTTAGACACACTGTCCAGCGAGTGCAGCAAGGTGGTGGTTCCCTGATGTTTTGGGGTGGCATTATGTGGGGCCGACGTACGCCACTGGTGGTCATGGAAGGCTCCGAAACGGCTTTACGATACCTGAATGACATCCTCCGACCCATAGTGCACCCATATCGGCAGAATATTGGAGAGGCATTTGTCTTCATGGACGACAATTCTCGACCTCATCGTGCACATCTTGTGAATGCGTTCCTTCAAGATAACGACATCGCTCGACTACAGTGGCCAGCATGTTCGCCAGACATGAACCCTATCGAACATGCCTGGGATATGTTGAAAAGGGCTGTTTATGGACGTCTTGACCCACCAACCACTCTGAGAGATTTACGCCGAATTGTCGTTGAGGAGTGGGACAATTTGGACCAACAGTGTCTTGATGAACTTGTGGATAGTATGCCACGACGAATACAGGCATGCATCAATGCAAGAGGACGTGCTACTGGGTATTAGAGGTAGTGGTGTGTACTGCAATCTGGACCACAAATGCTGAAAGTCTAGCTGTATGATGGTACAACATGCAATGTGTGGGTCTCATGAGCAATAAAAAGAGCTGAAATGTTGTTTGTGTTGATCTCTATTCCCTTTGTATTTAAAGGTTCCGGAACTCTTGGAACCGAGGTGATGCAAAATTTTTTTATGTGTGTATATAAGGCAGAGTCACATAGAACTGCGCTCGTCCTGACCCACTGTGAGTGATGAGATTCAATACATCACGCCTCCATTTAAGCAAATATATTATTTGAATCAATAAAGGTCCAGAATTTTGGTTGTAGCGCAAACTTGCTACCATGGCAAGGAGCCGCCCCTGGTCAAGACTAGGTTTGGGTGTAGATGAAATGATGTGCAAGAAAGAAGCACTGTGGAAAACCAGTCTGGAGGCAGATGACAATATCTGCAGCTTATTTCAGAATTCCTACTGATTTTAATGGCCGGTCCAAGTACCAACTTAAGTGCAGATGACCTTGATGTTCTGCTCCTTAAAACAACTTCCATCTAAGTACAAGCTTAGCTAAGTGCACTGTGTCACGCCTCAAGTCCGCGTTGGGGAGCTGCTGCAAGATCAAAGACTCGAATCCCAGCATTGAAAGCTGGAATCCTGAGAGGTTTTCTTCTGTCAACTTCATCCATGCAAATGCTGGGATGGTATCCAATTCCAATCTAATCATTACTATTACACACAAAACGATAATTATCTCAGGGACACAGGTTAGTAGGAGCTATATTTCGGACATGTTCTTGTAGTCAATTCTGAGGAACACATTTTCTATTAGAGAGCCTGAGAACAATGCAACATTTTACTACTTACTTCCGACCTGTTAAAAAGGTTTTGGGACAGGGAGGAACCACTTGTACACCAAATGTCTTGTTAAAATCATCCCTGAGGTATTACTTCGCTGGTAACATTCAAGTTAAAACTGGTGATTTTGTCTAGAGTTGCGCCATTGTATTGGAACCGTCATGCACTGGTATATTTAATTTCTTAAAATCGGATGTAAAGTGTGCACAGGTGAAAAAATAATACAGAGCAGTCGCAATTCCACGGCGAACTTAAAGATGCATGTGCAGGTAAGATATTGGTAATTCGATAGCTTGGTATTATTATTATTATTATTATTATTGTTCTGATTACAAAATATTTTATAGTTCGTCTAAGTACTATTCACTTGTCATGAACTGAATTACTTCTAAGGCATGCGGTGTGCTACCACACGTCAAGCGCCAGGTTGTTGTGATAGTTCACTTAGTTTTTCCATGTTACTGGAATCCACTATTCCGTTCAAATCAACTAAATTATAGTAGCGGGGGAAATGTTTTTAAGCAACTATATTTTTTACTCAAACATAACGATTCATTACTTTGACAAGTAACTGTAACACTAACTTCGTTACTATTTATGGCAACAAAGTTACTTTGGAAAGTAACTCACCCACTCTGGCAAAATGGATTGAGGAACCAGCACAATACTATAGTTTCTTTGTAAATTGTACCAATATATATAATATATAAGTTAAACCCGCCAACCTGGGCCCAATGTCTAGGAAGCCAGGCTCTGCCTGTCACAAGCCAGGACAAAGTGGTGAGTGATAGAGGAGTAACACCTCTTCAAAAAACCTAGGTCCAGCTGACCCAGCTGGTAGTACCTTGTGAGGGTCCCTTGCCAGGGTTACGGTGAAGTCCTCAACGGTTTTGATAGTGGATCGGATGTACTGCGGAACAGTGTCAATGGCGGAAGAGGCCTCCTCGTGCTCAGGAGATTACGAGTAAAAGGTCTATGGCTTACATATATCAGAAAAAAAGCCAGAAGTGTCTGTCTCATATTGAGCGACTTCCTGGTTGGGGTCTGTTCACCATGTAAGGTGCGACCACATTTTATACATCTTACCTTCAAAAATAAGAGGTGAATCCAATTAGCCTCGGCTAATCTCCTAACATATAATCAATATGGACAGGAAAATCTTATGTAACAAAACTACCCCAGGGAGACAATCTCCCATCATACCCAACGGTACGAGGCTTAGTGATCATTCGGATTCTGGGGGATCACAACGTAAGGTGTGTAATGATTTGGGTGAGTCGGAGCACCCTGTAAGTCACGTAAACAAGATTCGCTTCAAACAACTAAATTCCATAGCAACTTTAAATGTTCAGTCTTTGATGAAATTGGGGAAATTGAAAACGATTACAGATTTTCTTGATTAAAAAAAACATTATGATAACAGCCATACAGGAAACTCGATAGGTGGATAATGAGCCGTTCGAATCAAATGGCTACAGAATATACAAGAGTAAATCTACTAGCAGGATATTAAAAGGCACACCTTTATTTGGCTGTGGATTCATAGTTTCAAATAAAATAACAGACTCAATATTGAAGTTTGATCCAATCGATGAAAGGACATCTTCTTTGACATTTAAAACTACAAATAAAGTGTACACTCTATTAAATATACACGCGCCAACGAATGACAAAAACAAGAAGAAAACTAGACATATTGTCGACGAATACTGGGAAAGAATTGATAATTATTTGAGTAAAGTACCAGCGAATCACACCATTATTTTATTGGGTGATTTCAACGCACAAATCGGAAAAGAGAGGAAATACCAAAAAATTGTGGGTTACCATCCAGCTCATTTGCTCACAAATAAGAATGGTGAAAGATTAATAGAACTTTGTGCTAACCACAATATAATAGTCAAATCAACATCTTTTGAAAGAAAACCAAAGAAGTTAATGGCATGGGTATCGCCAAACCCACTATGTGGGGAGAAACAACTTGATCACATAGCAATAAGCAAGAAGTCATCTAAAGAAATAATGAATGTACGAGTAATAAAGTCTGCAAATATTGAATCTGGTCACTACATTTCGGTAGCTAAGTTTAAAATTAAACCTGACATCCGAAAATTTAAAAAACACTCAAAAATTCCTAAATATGATACTAATAAATTGGAGAAAGATAAATTAACAACCGAGATTCAACAACAGAACTTTCATACGTGGAATGATTTGAAAAATGGCATAATTACAGCAGCAATTAAAACAGCACCTCCAACGAACAAGAAAAAACAAATCTGGTGGAATGAACACTGTAATAAGGTTCTAGAAGAACGACAAAAAGCGTGGGAGAAATGGAATTCAAACAAAAATCAAGACAACAGAAATAATCTAATAGAAAAAAGAAGAATAGCTACTCAAACTTTTAAAAGGGAAAGAAAACTGTTTTTTCTGAAGGAACTACAACAAATAGAAGATGAATTTAAAAACAACAATGTGAGAAATTTCTACCAGCTATTTCGAAAACAATTGAATAAATTTGAAGCCCCCACATTATTACTTGTAAATCCAAAGACAAACAAATATCACATTCTAATCAAGAGAATTGTAATATAATGGCAGTGTATTTTGACCTACACAATTGTCATAATCCGTAAGACAAGTTTATCACCAACACGACTAATATTCAAAATGAAAATTCTATAGCACCAGACTTGGACGAAATTAAAGAAATTTTACGCAACTTGAAAAACAACAAAGCCGCTGGTGAAGATGGGATTAGGGCAGAGTGGCTGAAAGCCCTTAATGATGATATAATCAAACAATTGAAAGATATAATTGATAAGATCTGGGAAAATGAAAAAGTTCCTGAGGAATAGAAAGTCGCCATAATACACCCTATCCACAAGAAGGGGTCTAAATCTGACCCGAATAATTATAGAGGCATATCGCTTGTGTCAGTAGCCTATAAAATTCTTTCCAAAGCTTTACTCAATCGTGAAGAACCCCAATTAGACGTACAAATAGGAGAGTATCAAAATGGCTTTCGTAAACATAGATCTTGTGTTGAACAGATATGGAATCTTAAAACTATTTTGCAAATGAGACAATTAAGAAATAAAGACAAGACAGTTACTTTTATAGATTTTGCAAAAGCCTACGATTTCATTGACAGAGAATCTCTCATCAACATTCTAAAAGAATTTGGTTTGGATTCTAAAACTACTAACATTATTCAGGATACACTAACAAGTACCACGTCCAAAGTCCGATTTCGTGGGGAGTTCTCCAAGGCTTTTGAAATAAACATAGAAGTCAGAGAAGGTGATGGATTGTCACCATTACTTTTTAACTGTGCCTTGGAAAAGGTGATCCGCAAGTGGAGGAAAACAGACACCAAAGGGGTTAAACTAGGATATCAACGAGATAACATCTATATAGATTATTTGGCTTTTGCTGACGACATTGCTTTAATTACTGATTCACCGGAAAATGCCAAAAAACAAATTGATAATTTAATAAAACAAGCAAATAAAATAGGTCTACAAATTTCCTTCACAAAGACAGAATTTATATCCAATGTCAAAAATAGTCCTGATAAAATATGTATTCAACAAAACGAAATCAAAAGAGTGAATTCTTTCAAATATCTCGGTGAATGGATTACAATAACTAATAATGAGAAAAACAGCCTAACAGTTAGAACAAAGAAAATGAATATAGCTTTCCAGCTCACCAGGAACATTTATAAGAAAAAAGCATTACCTAATTCTATTAAAATTAAACATTATAATACTGTTGTGAAACCAGAGGCCTTATATGGATCTGAAACACTCAAATTAATGAATAAAGGTGAAATTAACAAAATCATGGTCATGGAAAGGAAAATAATTAGAAGTATACTTGGCCCTAGGAAAGTAGGAGCAGATTACAACAGACCTAGACCAAATGTAGAAATGTATGAGCATGTAGAAAACATACTACATACCATGCGAAAAAGAAGATTATCCTTTTTGGACATTTACAAAGAATGAACGATGATAGATTGACAAAGAAAATTTTCAATAAAATTATAAAACTTAAGATACAGCCAGCTTGGTTTCAACAGACCTTGAGTGACCTTAAAGAGGCCAATATACAAATTGAAGACATACCTAATAGACAACTCTTTCGGAACAAAATTAAAACAGTCACCTTCAAGGAGGAACTAGGGAGAAGCAGAAAACAGCCACACAACATTGAGGAGCTCCGGCGACAACAATCTGAAAGAATGAAGCAATTTTGGGTGACCAAGAAGAAATCTTATAGCAAAACTTGATGTATTGATTTAACGTGCTCTATTAAGGGCTATTCGATTAAATAAGTAAAAATATATATGGTGCGTCCAAAAAATAACGAGCCGGAGGCTCTAATGCGCAATCCGGTTACGACATCGGCTAATCGTGGCGTGTGTAACGACGTGTGGTTCCGACCAGAGCGTGGATGGTCACAGCCCGTCGCTAGAGGGCGCGCGTGCACGTCACGTGACGATACAAAGCGAGCAGCAGCATGCATCAATCGTCCAACCAAGACCAAGACAGTAGGCCATTCGACATGCTTCCTGGTGTGGTTGAAGACTGTGGGGCACCCATTGGCACACACTTTTCGCAAATGCAGTCGTTCCTTCATGATTGTGTGCACATTTCCGACGCTCAATCCGACCACGGCGGCTATGGCGTTCACTGTCACTCGGCGGTCCTGGGTAATGAGTGCATCAACCAGCTGGACGTTTTCATCGGTAATGCAAGGGGGGGGGGGGGGGGTGCCCCAGACCGGACATCATCGGTTAACGACACCCGCCCTTCCCTGAAGCGCTTGTGCCACGCCTTGACCCTTGCAAGGCACATGCAGTGTTCGCCGTACACGTGTGACATTCGGCGATGAATGTCCGTTCCCCCTACTCCTTTCGATGTCAGAAACCGAACAACACCTCTTTGCTCTTCGTTTGACGCCTCCATGTCACTGTTTGCAATGCGACTGGCAGCGTTGGACGATTGATGCACGCTGCTGCTCGCTTTGTATCGTCACGTGACGTGCACGCGTGCCCTCTAGCGACGGGCTGTGACCTTCCACGCTCTGGTCGGAACCACACCTCTTTACACAGGCCACGATTAGCCGATGTCGTCACCGGTTTGCGCATTACAGCCTCCGGCTTGTTACTTTTTGAATGCACCTTATAATTATTCACAATCCAGGCCACTTATCCAAATAATTACAGTTACTTTAATATAGACATCACAATAATATGTTATCATTCTGGTTTTACACAAAAGTACATAATCACAATATGATAGCCCCTGAAATAAATCAAATCAAAGACAGCTAATTGCAGATAATTATCCATTTGAGATAGGATTGATGCTGTTACAGTTTTGCCAAACCCTCGTCCTGTCCCAGCCTGACTATGGTTCTACGGTATATGGTTTAGCAAGGCTATCAACCTTGAAAATGCTGGACAGTATCCACCATTGTGGTTAGGCTCACAACCGGTGCTTTCTGGACCCACCCGATTTTCAACCTACTCGCCAAATCAGTTCGACCTCTTTGCTTTCAGCATATGCTGCCAATGTGCTTCAAATGCCACATTATCCTAGCTCTGTTCAGTACCTGATCCCACCAGAGAGGCATGCTAACTAGCTTCGTGCTATCCAGCCGGTTGGTATTAGACTTGACAGCTTATGGAATCAAATAGGAGTGGCTGTAGGCCTCTGTATGATCCAGACACCTAGCAAGGTGCCTCCTTGGCAATTTCCACGTATTGAAATTCGGTTACATCTACACTCGAGGTTCTAAGGTGAACAGCATAGTTCACCAATTTCCGGATGCTCATTGATGGTTCAAAGTTGGGTTGTGCTTCCATCATCAACGGAGATCTGCTTGCCACAAACTTGTATTCCCTTCACTGCGGAGCTTGTTGCCATCTATGATGTTCTGCAGTTTGCACCACAGGATGCATGACTCCATCTTCTTTTGAATACCAACTCCTTGAGTTCATTGTAGTCAATTGCTTCTTATTGCCCGCAACACCTCTTACGAGGGAAGTACCCCAGCTCGAACGGCGAAAACCAACTGGAAGTGGGTTTAAAGTATACAGTTGTACCCCTGTCAATAGCTATCAATGCCATTCATCTGTAAAAGTACGTGTTTGGTCGCCAGCGCCATCTGAGTATGTGATAATGTGATCACCGTGGCATTTGAGTTTGGACTATTACAATGTGAGAACATTGTAAATAATGGAGTATGTCTACATGTTGCCCTTGTTAAGGGTGCATACTGTTCCATTCCGCTGTGTTTTAATCACTTCATTGAAACTCCACATTTACACTTCGACGTCGAATGAAGGACAACACAGTATCTTCTATTGTGGGAAAGATGACTATGTCAACACGGTACTGCATGTATTAAGATTTCTTGTTGCAAGCAAGTGTTCAACCTTTTGCCAGATGATACTGCACCACATCTGATTCTTGTTAATATAATGGTCTGAATTTCCAGTTGCACGGTAGTTTCTGCTGCGAATTGTGTTCCTGCAATCTTTTTGTAATATTACCACATATATGCTAAAGGTCTAACCAATTTCTAGGAATGGTTTTTCCCTAATATAGCCTAATGGTCCGAATTGCCTGTTGCACAGTAGTTTCTGCTCCAAATTTTGTTTTTGCAATCTTTGGACGCCGTAACTTCCAAACATTGATTGTTCACTAATGCGGGGTTTTACAGATAAATACCCTGATCGGTAATAGAACAGACATATCTTCGTATATAAAGCGCACTGCCAGTCGGTTTTAGCCGTTCGAGCTGGGGTACTTCCCTCGTTAGTGTAGTGAACCCATAACCTTCTAGCCAGGGTATGCAGGGCTGATAGTAGAATCACTTTTCTGTGGCTACCCAACCACATGGGAATTGTGGGAAATGAGTTAATGGATCAAGCTGCATCACTTCCATGTCGACCAACGGATATACTCCCCAGGGGCTCACAGCTAGTGGGTTGGAGACCACGGAACAACAGGTGAATCCGGCATTACTTCCACTTACCTGTGCCAGGCACCTCCCTGTCATCTTTCCTGTCCACCTCCCTTGGTCAACCCTCGTTCTCTTCCAACCCCGACGGTATTAGGATATCCAAGGCCTAGAGTGTCTTCCACTTTCCCGCCTTAATTGGCCCTTATCTCATCTTTCCTAATACACTCATTCTTCGAGGGTTGAGGACATTTCTTTTCTTGTCTTTTATTTCCCTTATTCTTCTTTTGTTTTCCATTTCTTCTAGCATGTAAGTCAGTAGTTATTTTTAGTTCGCTTACAGTTTCCATTTCATTTTCCCATCACCCAAACCATTAGGGGGCAGTAACCTAGATGTTAAGCCCCTTAAAACAACAATTATCATCATCATCATCATCATCATCATCATCATCATCAATAGAGGTACCAGCTAGGGATATTCACTGTCAGTTATTCTGACAAGTACTGGCATTCTGGGAAACTGAATGGCTAGCTGACCCAAGGCCCAGTAAATGGACAGTGATAAAGGGCTGCATGTGGCAGAGTTCTTTTTTGGTCATGGAGGGAGGCCATTACAGTATTTTGTGCTCACTGAGGATAGGTCATGCAAGATCCACCCATTCGAATCAAATCAAAGTTTATTGTCGTTAAACAACTTTGTGTTGTAATAGGCAACATCAAAAATACAAATATAGGCTACAAGTAAAATACAAATACAATCCAATACAAATACACAAGCTATTCATAAAGGTTAAGGATATACCAAGAAAAGGAAGAATATCTCAATTGTACATCTGATTAAATACAAATTTATTACAAGATATGTTTCGGCCTATGTTCTCCTACCTGCTATAATCATTCATTCTGGAGCTGCCCAAAGTTCGAATTCCAGTCAGCCAATTTTTTAGTTTCTTCCCTAGCTGCTGTACTGGCATTTCTCTCATTGTTATAGGCAGTTTCTTGAATTGCTTGATGCCTGTATAATTATGGTAGTTTTGGGTTTCCTTTAGCCTTACCTGGGGTGTGTCGATATAATGTTTATTTCTTGTGTTATGTTGATGTACCTCCCCCCTTACATTCAAACCCAGTGAGAAGGAAAGACCGGCACCCACTACTTGTGGAGCCTTAATCACCATAGCCTATATTTTAACCAAGTGTGTGGATCTTGCTGATCTAAGAGGAAGCCTCGGTCTGCACAATAAGCTTGATATTATGTTAGCCGATGATGCAGTGGCTGTTGATCGTGTCATCCGTGTGAGTGGTGAGAGTGGGTTAGGGCCAGCAATCTAAATTTTCAAGTGTAATTTGACTCCTTTTTTGAATTTGAAATTCTGATTTTGTATTCCACATATTTTTGTTCGTTATTATAATTCATCATCATCATCATCATCATCATCATCTTTTACAGTTGCCAGCCCCAGGCTGGGTCTGTTTGGAACATAAGCCTCGCCACTTAGTCCTTTCTTCCCACCACCTCTCCGCTGTCACTCTTGTCCAGTCCTCGCCTCTCTTCTTGACACATTCCTCCACTCCTTTCAGCCATCTATCTCTTGGTCTTCCCCTTGGTCGTTCCTTCTGCATCTGCAGCTCATGTATCCTCTTGGGAATCTTCTTCTCTTCCATTCTCTTTAAGTGTCCATACAATCTCAGTCTTGAGGTCTCAATCCTACCTTGCAAGGGCTCCTCTTTCACTATTTCCCTGACCTTTTCATTCCTCACCCTGTCTCTTCTTGTTACTCCGATCCTACTTCGCAGGAACTTCATTTCACTTGCCTGTATTCTGCTTATGTCTCTTTTCTTCATTGTCCACGTTTCTAAAGCATAGGTCAATATCGGGATATAGTAGCTTCTGTACAACTCTTCCTTGCTTTTTTGTGGGACATCTTTATTCCACACTAAGCTCCTAATGCTTCTCAGATATGCTTCTGCCTGTCTGCCACGTTCCGTAATCTCTTTGTCATTTCTCCCATTTTCCTCCACTATACTTCCCAAGTATTTGAGGCTTTCCACCTTCTTCTGCTGTCCACCTCCAAGTGTTATCCCACTCATTGGTCTGTCCTTTTTCCTGGTCGTTAACAGGATCTCACATTTACTGATGTTGAACTTCCATCCGTACTCTCCCACTGTTTCTTCCCAAGCCTTCAGTTGTTCCTGAATTTCCTCCTCCTTGTTTCCTCAGACCATGAGATCATCTGCAAACACCATTGCTTTCATCTTATCTTCTCCTATCTTTCCTGCTACCCGTGTCATTACCTCGTCCATAACCACAATAAAGAGAAGGGGTGACAGTGCACTACCCTGTTTCAGGCCACTCATTTGTCTGAACCAGTCTGTTCTTTCCCCTCCAACTGTCACACAACTCACACTTCCACAATACATCTCCTTCACTCTGCCTACAGCCCCTTTTTCCACTCCCATGTTTTCCATTGCTTCCCAAACCTTCTCCCTTATTATAATTATCAGTTTTATTTTATCTTTTGGTTTATTAATAATAGACTGTTTTCATTTGTAGGCATCCACTTCCAAATTTTAATTCAACTAAATTTGCATTCTCAACCTATGTAACAAGTGGTAAATGATCTCGTTATCCCATCGAAATAGGATTGCTGCAGAGCTAGGCTATGCAACAGTTTGTTTAGCCAAGCGAGAGCAAGGGGAGACCACTTAGCCAATACAAGCGTAGTTCCTAATTTGACTGTTGGCAATGGTATCTCCAACAGATAATAAAAGGGGGACAAGCAACAAAAATGAAAAGTTCTACAAATAAGAAATATTAACACTAATTCACCATTTCATTTAGCCTATTTCAGAAACAACTGAATTCAGTACTATACTGAAGGCCTTTTATAAATTAGCATCTATCCCTTATTATTCCCATATCAATGGGGTCGGGGATGTAATGTAATGACTGTATGTAGGGGCAAAACACACAAATTTGTTCCCAATAAACAAAAATCCACTTGTATTCTCACAAAACTACATTCAGTAAAAAAGTGGATTAAGGACAACAAGAAAACAATAATTGAAACACACACCTATGAAACCTGCCAGTTATCTGAACATGAGGGTGAGTAGACGAAAAAAGGAGTTAGCTCTCTGGTACATGTTTGGAAGGTTGTTTTCACGGAAATTCTAATGGGACTCATTTTGTCTTCCACAGTTCTGGGCCACGAAAAAACAGTTTTATAAGAAAACAAAACATCAAGTATTTTTTAAACAGACGAACGATTTTAACTCCAGATTTTTAATATAGAATTTGTATTTTAAGAATTTTATATCTGAAAATGATGATGAAATACCATTATTTTACGCATATAGTAGGATTTTAGCTTGTACAATAAGATGGTTTCATAATGTGTAAATAATATTGTAACAATTATGAACGACTGATGAGGGCGATGTGCCGAAACATGTATCGTTGTGAACTAAGATAAAAGGATCGAAACAATTTTGTATTGAAAAGTGGGAGTTGGATTTAGTAATTAGAGACTTCAATACGGGCCAAATACAATAACTATGACGAAAGTCTTAGACATACAGTACATTAAGTAGGGGGGGGGGGGTCCTTCTCCGGATACTAACCTTAGAAGAGGAATTAAAACGAAAACGAAAATCCACAGCCTGCGTCCAGTCTCCGACCGGGTCAGGAATGGAATGAATGAAGCCCCTATCTAGCGGCGAGGATATGAACTGTGCCGGCTGCCGAGGCCTGACGCACTCCTCTGGGGCATTGATTAAATGAATGACAGATGAAATGAAATGATAGTGGAGAGTGTTGCTGGAATGAAATTTTGACAGGGAAAACCGGAGTACCTGGAGAAAAACCTGTCTGCCTCCGTTTTGTCCAGCACAGGTCTCACATGGAGTGACCGGGATTTGAACCACGGACCCAGCGGTGAGAGGCTGGCGTGCTGCCGCCTAAGCCACGGAGGCTAAGAGGAATTAAAGAGAGATGAAATGAATGAACCTGGGCAAGGAGTTGGAAGGTAACATCCCAAAATTTGTCTGGAGTCAAAATTGGAATACGATGAAAGACCATTTCAAGGACGGCCAACAGGGTTCAAACCTATTCATCTACTGAGTCTGGAGATTTCTTGATCCAATGGTCTTGCACTGCACCTAAGTTGGTAAAATACCGTACTCCTAAAATATAAATTAAAATAGAGGAAAAAAAAACACATTGTAATAAAGTTGATCCTGGAAGCTGCATAAATAGCTTTATTATTAGAAGCTTTTCAGTCAGCCAACTTTAGTCTGCCCAGTTTGATTGGATGGGGAATTACAATTAACAAAATAAATTACATGACTTGTTTAAACCCTTACAGCCTTGGAGGTTGGATTTAGACAGCTCCTTAACCCGGTCCATGAGTCAATTAAAATTTACTACATGGATAATTCTTGCCAGGCACGTCCCCGTCGCGGTGGTTGGCAATGGTACTGTAATATTCCATGGAACTACAGTAACGGCTAAGTTCTTGTGAGGACCCAGTCCTATGGGGTATAACATAGGTCCCGTGCACAGGGTTATGTGCGAAGACCTCAACGGCATCTGCAGTGGAGAAGATAGACTTCGGTATAGTGGAGATGGTGGAAGAGGCAACCCAGTACTCAGGGGTTAAATATGAGTACAACCTCAACGGAATCTTCAGCGGAGGAGATGGACTTCGGAATGGTATAGATTGCGGACGAGGTAGCCCTTGCCCAGAGTTACGGGTGAAGTCCATAACGGCACCTTTGGCAGAGATGGCGGATGTGGCAACCCATCCTCTATGGGGTTAATTAGAAGGGGATACCAACGCTGCTGCCTTGTAGAAGTGGCAGGGGACTGCCTAAGGCTAAGGGAGAAAACCCTAACAGAAACTCCTCCCTGGTGTTAGGCTTAGCAAACCAGCTGAAGTGTAATTTGAATTTCAATCAAAACTAAAATGAGCCTCGGAAAGAAAAACAAATACCGGTCTGACAAATCTTCTCAAACATTTGTAACGTATGATGACCGAAAGGCTGATGATCTTTTACAATGTTATGCGAAGAAATCCCAAACCATGAAAATCAAACACAGGATTGGAATTCTAAACATCCTTACATTGACAAGTAAATGTGAAGAACTGGTGGATTTGATGGAGAGGAGAAAACTTTGCATCTTTGGCATAAGTGAGACAAAATGGAAAGGCACAGGAGTAAAACAACTGAGGAAAGGATATAAACTTCACTGGATGGGTAAAAAAAAGAAGCTAGGAATTGTGTCGGATTTGTATTGAGAGAAGATAAGATGCTGTAAGTGAAGTGATCTATGTAAATGACAGAATCATTAAACTGGATGTATCTTTCAATAAGGAGGTGTTAACAGGTATATGCCCCACAGTCTGGATGTGATGAAGAAGAAAAGGAGCAATTTCGATCTGACCTGGAGGAAGTTACTGAAGGAGTGAAAAATTATTAGTGATGGGTGATCTGAATGTACAAGTGGGAACAGACAGACTTGGGTATGAAAATGTGTTGGGCCTGCATGGTTTTGGTACCAGGAACCAGGAAGGTGAACAACTTCTAGATTTTTGTGTGCGAAATGGCTTAAAAATAAATAACACCTGGTTTCAAAAACAATTATTTCACAAAATAACAAGGTATAGTTGGGATGGACAATCCAAATCCTTAATAGATTACATACTATCTGATGAAAAAGCTGGCCAAACTATTTGTGATGTTAAGGTTGTGCCAAGTGAGAGCTTAGATAGCGACCACAGACTGCGTCTTGCAATCATCAAAAATGTAAAAACGGAAAACCAAAGATTAAAACCTGGGAACTAAAAAAAGTAGAAAACAAAATGATTTATACAAAAACTGTGGCCTCCCAAATACCTAGAGGCAGAACACAAGGAGAAAATACAAAGTGGAACAGATTCAAAGAATGTCTTGTTGGAGCTGCTGTAGAAATATGTGGCAAAACTAGTAGTAAAGTAAAAGAAAGATTAACAGCCTGGTGGAATGATGAAGTAAAGAGTGCAGTTCAGAAGAAAAATGAAGCAAGAAAGGCTCTAGATAAAGAAATTCAGAAAGGAGATGGAGAAGATGAATTAAAAATGAGTGAATTACAACAGACATACAGAGATTGTAGACTGCGAGTGAAACGAATAGTAGCAGAAGAAAAGCAAAAGACTTGGATTGAATTTACAAATAAATTGGAAGAAGATAATAAAGCAAATTCCAAATTGCTGTACAGTGTTACCGTATTGAAATACGAGGAGTAGTTATGAGCAAATAACAGCTTTACAGAAACCAAATGGGAGCATCACTAGGGAAGACACAGAAATAAGAGAAATTATGAAATTATATTTTGAGAATTTGTACAATGGTATAAAGAAGGACTCCAGTCATAATGCACAGATTCAGTCAAATGATAATATATCTGAAGAAACGCCACCAACTTGGAGTGAAGTAGAATCAGCCCTAAAAGTATGCGCAATGAACGAGCTACTGGCTTTGATGAACTAAGTGCAGACATGGTTAAAGCTGCTGGCCCACAAGGAATTCAATGACTATACAGGGTGATATGGGTAATATGGAAGGATAAAATAATACCAGATGACTGGAAGAAGGGAGTTATAGTTCCCCTGTTTAAGAAAGGAAGTCGAAAAAAGTGCAACAACTATAGAGGTATTACTTTACTGTCTCGTGGTTTAAAAATATTTGAGAAGATTCTTGAGAAAAGATTAAGGAAAATTATTGAACCCCAACTGCAAGAAGAACAATATGGATTTAGGAAAGATATATCAACTATAGACCTCATATTCACACTGAAAATGATATTAGAAAAGCACTGGGAGAAAGATCGTAATTTGACATTTGTGTTTCTAGACATCGAAAAAGCATTAGATAGTGTCCCTAGAACAACTGTATGGGAGTGTCTTAAAAAGAAGAATGTGTCTATGGAACTCATTCAGAGAGTAAAAATGCTTTACGATTACTGCTACAGCTGTGTTCAAGTAGGAAATGGATATTCAGATTGGTTCCAGACATCCAGAGGAGTGCAATAAGGCAGTGCCCTTTCACCATTACTATTCATCACCATCATGGATGAAATCATATTGGAAGTGAAGCAGAACACCAATATGGATCTTAAAGCATTTGCTTTTGCAGATGATATAGTTATCTGGGGAAATAGTGAGCTGGAAGTCCAGGAAAGGCTGAACGTCTGGAATGATCATTTGAAAAAATATGGACTGAAAGTAAGTGCTACAAAAACTGCTGCAATGTCTGTTAACAGACAGAGAAGTAAAGATAATATAATGCTGGAGGGTGTACAATTGGAAACAGTAAACCAGTATCAGTCAAGCCTCCGTGGCTTAGGCGGCAGCACGCCGGCCTCTCACCGCTGGGTCCGTGGTTCAAATCCCGGTCACTCCATGTGAGATCTGTGCTGGACAAAACGGAGGCAGACAGGTTTTTCTCCGGGTACTCCGGTTTTCCCTGTCAACATTTCATTCCAGCAACACTCTCCACTATCATGTCATTTCATGTGTCATTCATTTAATCATTGCCCCAGAAGAGTGCGCCAGGCCCCGGCAGCCGGCACAGTTCATATCCTCGCCGCTAGATGGGGGCTTCATTCATTCCATTCCTGACCCGGTCGGAGACTGGAAGCAGGCTGTGGATTTTCATTTCAAACCAGTATCAGTACCTTGGATGCTTAATATCAAGTGACAACAGAATACAGCTTGAATTAAATAACCGTATTCAGAAATCAAGTCAATTTTATCAGCAAGTTCGATATCTACTCTGGAATAACCAAGTGGCACTAAGATCAAAACAATCTCTGTTTCGAACATACTTTGTCCCTATATTGACTTATGGGTTGGAAACATTCACAACTACCAAAAAAGACGACAGCAAACTTCAGGCTTCAGAAATGAAGTTTCTAAGAAGCATGCTTCAAAAAACTAGGAAAGACAAGATAAGAAATGAGAAGATAATATAATGCTGGAGGGTGTACAATTGGAAACAGTAAACCAGTATCAGTACCTTGGATGTTTAATATCAAGTGACAACAGAATACAGCTGGAATGAATCAGTCCCTGAAGGAGACCATAACTAGGGCACGTTTGCGATGGTTTGGTCACGTCAAATGTATGACAGAAGGAAGAATTGCAAAACAATGGTTACATACTAAGATTACTGGAAAGAGACCTGTTGGACGATCTAAGAGGAGATGGCTGGACTAAGTGAAGGAAGATATCAATCCAAGGGAATCAACTGGGATGAAGTCTTGAAGGAGCAGTGGTACATGAGTCTACTAAAATGGAGAGCGCTCGTAAACCACACCCGGGAAACTGGAGTGGGAACTTGATGATGATGAGGATGATGAATAAAACATTTTTGTATAAATGGGGGGCAACTCCTTATCCCTTTGTACCTTCATGGAAAAAGCAGACAAGTCACAGTGGGTCATAAATGGGATGAGTCAACAGTCCTCTCTACTGTACCTAATCTGCTCATTGGTATGAATCTGACAGGTTTTTCAGCAATTAAATACAATTCCAATGGAAGTTGCAACACCATGAAGGAATTGGTTGTGTTGATTATCAACAGATGGAATGATGCTATGCAGGTATGTATACAATAACATTTTCAGCCCCATTGAATTATCTATACAGGTCTCCCCACATGATTGGTCACAGAGGAACCTCCTCCCATATACAGACCATAGTGTAGCATAGTTGACTTGCAATCTGTACAGTGAACTGTTCCCCATCAAACATGCTTCCGCAACAGAAAACAGCAGGCTATCAGCCATTGTTGCAGTTTGAGAGAGCTCAGATAGTTTGTCTGTGAGTGAGTGGGTTATCCCTATGGACTGTAGCTGCATGTGTTGCCCAACAGGCATCTTATGTACAAGAGAAATGGCAGCTGTGGTCAAATGAAGGTATGCACACTCATAGACCTAACACTGGCCCAACTCAACAACTGTGAGGGAGGATTGGTGCATCATTTGGATGACCCGCATCAACTCCCATGCCATAGCAGCACAGATTTGTACAATAGTGGCACCCTGCATTACATAACAAACCATGTGCAGGTGACTTGCAAGCCCGTGTTTCTACAGAAGGTGTTCCGTTAATCAACAGAATTGCTCTTTGGTCGGTAACACAGTAAATACTGAAAAATGGCCTCTAAGAAATGACATAGTATCATCATTAGTGATGAATCGTGCTTCTGTCTTGCCCACAACGATTGCCATAATCGTGTGCGACAGCCTACCGGAGAGGGAGGTGGCCAGGCACACAGGGCCAACACCCACCATTATGGTCTAGGAAGCTATTGACTTTAATGTAAAATCACAATTAGCAATTGTTGAGTATAGTTTGCTTGACATCTGTGCAGGAAACCTTCGTCATCCAAATTTATTTTCTACATTCCGACATCCTCAAAACCTGAAGCTTTTTAATTTATTTAAAAGAAACGAAAAGAAATATAAAGGTGAAAAGACTTAAAATTGAGGATCTTATTGTAACAGTATCGCTAGCCCACACTGTTGGGAGAAAATGTAATTGTTTACCTTTGCCTAAGCTATGTTGTTTTAATGGGCGCCAAGACTTCAACGCAATGCTGAAATCTAAATTTGTATTTAACAACGTCTAGCTCTGGCAGAACACATTCAAGACTCTATTCACTCAGATCGTGGTATGATTTGATCATTAACCCAACAAACAATTGTATCAGGAGAAGGAATTGGTCCATATCTAATGCTACCTACTGAAAGCAAAGATTGCATTGTAAAAGAAATGAATTTATTATATAAAACAAGTATAGCAAAATTAATAATAATAATAAGTACAAAATTTAAATTGGAGCGTTGTGATTTGAATATTACCAATAGAAAATTACGTGAAAACGGAGTCTGATAAATTGATTTTACTCTTATTTCCAAGCTATGAAGTTACTGAAATATGAAATATAAAACAAAGAAAAATGAGAGATTGCGTATTTCTGCGTCATATGCGCTTACCACTGGAAATTGCCAAAGCATTTCCCTCGTACTTGATGATGCTGTGAGCTTCCCACAGTCTCCTGGACGTCGTCATCTCCGTCGGAATTTGATGATATTCTGGTAGATTAGATAATTCTATGGTCCGTACCTCGGACCCAAACACTCGTACAACCGCACTGGTTAAGTTTTGCAAAAGTTAGTCTTCAACTCCACTGAACATCGGAGCGACTCTCACTTCCAACCGTACTCCGCAAGTTCTACACAGATAGTCCACGTTTCACGGCGCGTCGAACGATATATATGCACACGTTGGCTCCCCCACTCTTCAGCCGGCTTCAGCTTGCGTGGTCCTCACTGATTGGTTGAGCACGCCGCTAGTTCCCCTCCTCTGCCTCATTACACTCGGCGCGCGAGAGGGAGAAGTCGTATTCCGTTCCAGCAATTCGCCTTTTCTAGACCTTGCGACCCAGCCTTGCGTAATACTTCTCGACAGGAATCAGCTTGTACTTGAAATCCCAGTGAGTCACGTCTCTCGATATACCCTAACTGACGAAAACTCCGTAAAATTCCGTAATCACATAATTTTCTATGATATTGTCGTTCGTAATAATTTGCTTGATAGCGTTTTCTAAGACATAGAAAACCTATCTGAATGCTTATAATTTTTATAAAATGCTCCGAAAATACCTTAATAATAATTATAATAAATTAATAATAATAATAAATTACCATGAAAAATTCTCTTGGCTGAACAATTTGCCGCGTAAATAAATATAGAATGGCTTCCTACTGACTTATGCCAGTTGCATAAAACCCCTCGAAAAACACGTTACATTATGGCGAAGTAGTTTTACTTTCTTCAATTACTTACTGATAAGAATGCCTTACTGATGAACCAGTACGTAATACATGACTGAACAAGTCTAATCTAAATCATGCATGTACCCACTTCCAAAGTAGCAAAATCATTAACCACAATTCCAAGAGCTATCTAAGTTATTTAAATAACTCCAACAATTGGTCTACTTCTGCCTCTTGTTGTTTATTAATTTAGGGACTTTTGACATTGCAGGCTTGCAGCCCTGTGTACTTGGGTGTGTGTAGGCTCTGATAACATGTGACATTGTGATAGCTGTACCAGTATATATATTTGTAATTGATGATGATAATTGTTGTTTTAAGGTGCCTAACATCTTGGTTATCAGCCCCTAATGATATAGGTGAAAGTGAATTATGAAAATTAAATGAACCTACTACTACTACTGCTACATCTACTTCTAACTACAGATTTATAATTAACATACATACTAGCAGTAGGAATGGAAAACAAAAAGAGAAAGGGAAATGAAAGAAGTAGAGCCATTAAAGGAAGATACGAAAGGGAAAGAGGAGAGAGACCGCCCCAAAGGCAATGGAAAGAGAGAAATATAGAACCAGCTCAGGAATCCCGCAGGGTCGCCAACTCCCAGCTGTTAACCCTTGATGGTGAAGCACTATCCAAGGTGCACCAGAAGTGGAGGGGCTGCATACACTCTACCTCCTTTCGGGCCTTGTGCAAAAGGCAGGAAATACCACAAAAAAGGAAAAGAAGAGGTCTGGCCCCTTGAAGAATTAGGGTACGGTATCAGGAAAGATGAGACAAGGGCTAATTAAGGCAGAAAAATGAAATACACCGTAGGCCTTGGATACCCTAATACCGTCGGAAGAGAACATAATGTTGACCAGAGGTTGTTGACAGGAAAGTTGACAGAGAGGAGCCAGGCATAAGTACGTGAAAGCAATGCAGGATTCTGCTGGGGTCCCGTGGTCACCAACCAACGTTATACTAGCCATGAACCCCTGGGAGAGATCTGTAATTGAGGCAGTATTTGGGAAGCAGCTGTGGCCTTAATTTAGGTACCGTCCCAGAATTTGCATGGAGTAGAAGTGGGATACCATGGCAAACCACTCTAGGTTGGTTAAGGTAGGAAGCAAACCCACCTCATCTCAGTTCTGCCACACGAGGCTGAGTAAACCCCGTTCCAGCCCACAAACCAGAATGTAATTTCTTGGCAGAGCTGGGAATCGAACATTGACCTTCGATGTGAAAGCCTAGAATGCTAGTCATAATAGCAAGAGGTGGACTCGACTTCAGCTAAGTGAAACCTGTAGTTCAGTGCATGCCACAAGCCTATGTTCATTACCACATTTCTTCCATTAAAGAATGTAATTTTATGTAAACTTATATTAACTTACACAAAATGTACTGTGCCCGTTTGGATCAGGATCCAAATGACCACATTTTGAAAAATACCGAAATCAGATAAGCACGAGAAAATCTATCTCAGGGTCTATCTAGGCAAATAATTGGTCTATCTGGCATCCCTGATTTCGGTAATTCTCAAGTAGGTAAGGAGTGAAATTATTTTTGGAAACACACACGTTCTTAAAATCTCAATTTCTTGAAAATTAAAATTGATTTTAACTGGCGAAAATTCCAAAACACAAACAAACAACACAATCATTTAAAAAATCAACCTTCCTATCATTCACCAATTCGCAAAATTTGATAATCAGAAATCAAAGTCCATCTGATATCAACAATAAAAAAAACATTTTTTTTTACATATTTACACTTGATAATCACTTTCATTAAAAAGTCCGAGTGATTCATCCTATTTACATATCCGCGCACATTACGAAGATTCGTCGTTCGTTGATGACATTCAAAAAATATTTATACACTTTTCATTTTTTTTCTTTTCACAAAAAAACCATATATTTCATCCTGTTGATTCATTGCTAACTCTGTCTTATGAACCTCATATTAAGATTCGGCTTAACAAAGTCGGATGTTAATACTGTCATTATTTTCAAAAACTTTGTTTCAACAATAAACAAAATTTATGAAATTTTCATCAAAATGAAAATTAAATTATATCTCATTTATCTATAAGTCTCTTTGTTTCAAATGAACAATGTTCAAAATTAGGAATTTCATCATTTGAAATTTATTATTCATAATTGACATTTATTTGTTATAAACAACACAATTGTTGCATTTTTTTCTCAGTTGACTGAGTTTCTTGCCACAACATCTTCTCACTTAGAAAATCTGTGCAATGTTTCACAAAAATTTAAATTATAAAATTCTCTGAATTTATTATTATTATTATTATTACCGTATTATTATTATCATTTTTTAATTATTTCCATAATTCTCTTAGAATGTTATTTACAACAGGCTTTCACTTTTCATCTGGTGAATATTAACTGCTCATATCAAAAGAAAAATTCTTTTTATCAATGCTCAAAGCACAAAATATAAATATTTCATTATTTATCTTGTTAAACTTTGCATTTTCAACTTTTTTTTTTTTTTTTAGGTCAGGTTCCTCAAAATCTATACTCATACTGTTCAAATATTTAGGCATCAGGTTTGGAAAATTGAAGTTGATCCAGATAAAATTTTAATTTCTGAAACCGACAGATTTAGTGGGATTAGACTAGAAATATGGGGCGGTCTAATAATGCCTTACCCTTCTTTTACAATTCAGAGCCCATATGCTCTCCATAAACATTCACATGACACACACGCATATCCCTGTGTGCGCAAGACAATGGCACTCAAAGCCCTTGTGGACGACCCATCTGGCCTCCTCACCATACTTAAGTGTTGACAATTATATTCACACACTTAACAATTATATTTGACTTCATCTATTATATTTTTTTATCCACCAAACACTTTTATATATTTTTCTCTTTGTAATATCTTATCTTACCACTCTGCGGTTTTCCCAAATTTTATCTTTATAAGAAAAGATGTATTTATTATGGTTAACATTTCCTGGCCTTCCCTTTTACATAAATTCTGCCCTAGAGTTATACATAAGTACCTGCCTTATTGTTTTCTTTTGATATTCGTTTTTTTTTTTGAAAAATTTTATTGAGCTCAAAATTGATTATATTTCACCTTCATTTACCAACACATTCTACCTGTTTATAAATTTCAACTTCTATTCCACAAAAGTTATCGCATTTAAAATCTTCAATTTAAATAAATTCCTCCACAAGTAATTATTATTATCATCAATGGCAAAAAAATTGTTTATTTAATAATGCTTTCCTATTACTTCATAAGGATTATTAATGCCCTGTTTCACTCCTAAACAATTATCTAACTCCTTATCGCGTATTATCTATAACACATTATTATTATTATGAATGCGGTAATCATTTAACTCTATTTAGTTTTAGTAAATGGTGCTATTACCAAATTATCTTTTACAACGTTAAGTAGTGTTTCAATCAATAACATTATGAAATTATTTTATTCACATTTGAAATTGCTATTAGTATCTTCGGTGGCGTAGTCGGTAGCATGCTGAACTGTTGTGCCCAAGATAGCGGGTTCAAACCCGGCCGAAGTCATCGGATTTTTAAGGCGTTAAAAATCCTTCAGTATGCCTTCCTTCGGAGGGGAAGTAAAGCCGGCGGTCCCATGTCATAGATTTATGGCATGTAAAAGATCCTTTCACACACTAAACTTGTGTAAAGCAAAATTGTTAGGTTAGATTTCGTCAGAACGCTCTATCAAAATTCCTACGTTCACCACTAGGTATCATTGATATCTGGTGGCGAAAGTTGGAACTACTTGAAATTGAACGGAACTTGTAGCTCACCCTTTAGGGTTTCCGCTGGAAGTAGCTACAGACTCAGGCGAGCCGAACGTGTCCTCGGACACTCCCGGCACAAAAGGCTATACGATAAATAAATAAATAAATAATTTTTATGTTTATTTAATTATTTATAAAATTAAATTATTCAAATAATCCAAATTGTAACTTAAACCTCTCATAAGAATTTACTTAGATTCTTCCTATCCTTTGGAAAAAAATTATATCTTTCATGTTGCAGAAAACATGAACATGACTGTAGTCTGAACGAAATAGAAAATACGGCAAAATAAATTGTCAGACTTTCATGTCGCTCCCTTTTGCCATCCTGGACAAATATGATATTCAAAATAAACGGTGGTGTTGATTTCTTAAAATGACTGAGCAAAAAGAATTCTCAAAATGCTCTACTAAGCTAGTTGATAGTACATGAAATAGCTCTTACTTCATTCTTGCTGTGCTGGTGATGCGTGTCCTTCAGTAAACGCTATACCCATAGCGTCTCCCATGGTCATCAGCAATCCATTTCAACTTCGTTGGTCCCACGTCACACCTATCCTTAATTCGTTTAACGGCGCATGTCGACCTTAATGATCGCTCGTTTAAAACAAACACTCCCGTATTCTTCCACACAAGGTAACATTTCGAACTGTAGCAATAGTTCCAAATGAATGCGTTACTCTTGCAATTTCGTTTCTTGGAACAAGTTCCCCGTTTGAAAATACTGTTCTGATCATCCGCTCGCACAGGAACACCTATTAGCAGTTGAGACTGAACTCAAGTTCACAGTCTGTCCTGTCAAAAGTTTGAAGTGCCTTGTACAGTTTCTCAAATAGAAACAACAAATTATTGTAGGCGAATTCAGTGAAAGGCTTATCAAATAACCATCACTTGTAGAGTACTTGTAAGAATATCTGACTAGAGAGTCCTCTAATATTCCGAGTCCGTTGTTGAAAATTTCTATCACTTTGAACATAGCCCCAGCCCACATGGCTTTACTTGGTGGCAAAGTTCCTTCGGCGTGTAGTATGACGTAGTATTCACTGTTATGAAGCGTAGCGGCGAGTTCCTCCCAAGCAGTTGCTTGCTAGGAATGGCTTGACTGTCTTGCAAACCTGGCCCTTTATATAGGTCAGCCAGCAATCCTTCTCGAAAATTCCATTTCCAGATCTCGGCTCCTGGTGTACGGATTCTTCTGCTCAATAGCTTAAAATTCTTCTCTCTTCTGTGCCAGAAAACTGTGCTACTTTTTAAGTCGCTAATCCGTCTCCTTGAGTAAAATTTACAAAAGTTTCAACTCATGACGTATGCAAGCTTTCACGTCACGTCTCCGCGTCACTCATTCCTGTCTCTATTTGCTTCCCTCAACACACTGTTCTCCGAGCGCGTTATTCAAACATCATTAGTCTTGTTGTCTCTCTGGACTAGCGTTCGTTCGTTACCATCAGCTCGTCATTATGTCACGGACGTTTTCACGATCCGGGGACATCCTCCCCTTACGCCATAAAAAAATTATGTGAGACATCACATATATTTTTTTCGTCTGGCTCTAAAATAGCCTTTTCTCCTTCGGCGTTTCCTCTTCTTTTTCCTTTTACAGCTGATGTCCTGTTCTCCGACGGTAGATCTTCAAGTTTGCTGCATTGAACCTTCCCACGACGTTACCCGACGGTTCTTCATTTAGTTGGTAACTTCCGTTGACAAAACTCTCTACAATACGAAATGGACCGTAGTATAGGCTGGCAAATTTTGAATAGACTATTCAAAACATCTGATGGGACGGGTTTTCTTACAAGGACCTGAGTTTCGATATTCAGAGGCTGTCTGAATCTCTTCCTTCGGACTCTCCTTTCCCTCTTAGCTGCTTGTTCTCGAATCCTTTCTAGTGTTCGATTCTCTCTAAGTTGCATGCTAGGTTCAATTTCTGGTGTCATGGCAATAATCATGTCCTATGGTCTGATAGGTTTGTCTCCATTGTGTAACAACATTGGTATTTGATTTGTGCTCTCATGCACCGTAGAATTCATGGAATGCGCTGCAATTGGTAGTACATCCATCCACTTCCAATGTTCATCAGAACAAAACAAACGACAGAATTTTGCAATTTCTGACATTATTCTCTCGGCTGGGTTACTTTTCGGATGGCGTATTGAACACAATATGTGTTTAATGTCCAACACCTCCATGGCATTTCTAAACTCACGGGATGTGAATTGTGACCCATGATCGGATAGTAGGTATTCCGGTTTCCCTGTCTCAGGAATGACACTGTCTCGTATCCTCTTCAAAACATAGCGGGAATTTGCATTTTGCACGGGAATTTGCATTTTGCATGGGATGTAACATGGTATACTTACTGAAAACATCCATGGTTACTAATATATACTTATTTTCCCTTTTTGATTTTGGCAAAGACCCATAAATGTCTGTGGCGAATAATTCCCGTGGTTTCTGTGGAATAATGAGACGAGGTGCTTCTCTCAATAGCTTGGTGTTGTGCTTACTCCGTTGACACAAGTCACACGTCTTGATCGTCTGCCTGACAGTATTCCTTATCTTTATCCCACGAAAATTTCTCTTGTATTAGGCTTACCACTTTATCTAATCCAGCGTGCCCCAATATTCTATGTGCTAACCATATAATTCTTTTCTGCAATACGGGTGGTACCGCCACTCTTAACTTAGTACGATTTGCATCTATGAATTTGTATATAATATCATTTCTCACCACGTAATTCCTTGCAATTTTCTCAGTTTCAGGGTAATCTGCATCATTGTTGTCCATGTTTCCTTTCAGAAATCTATAGATTTTTCTTAAAGGTGCGTTCCTTTTCTGAGTCGCATATATTCTCTCTAATCGTTCCAGGGTTTCTTTGTCTTCCTGTACCAGATTGATATGCATTATCTTAAACGTTGGCTCAACCGCACGACTTAACAAGTCGGCTCCTACGTTGGATTTCCCTGGTTTATGCTCGATTGTAATATTAAACTGTTGTACAAATAAAGCCCATCGTGTTATTCTCTCACTAGCAAAATTTGTCTTGAGAATAAATTCAAGAACATGATGGTCAGTTCGGATGATGACAGAATGACCAATCAGCATCTTTTTCCAACTTTCTAAGGCATGAAATATAGCAAGAGCTTCTAGTTCAGTCGTATAGTAATTCCTCTCTGAAGGTCTAAGCTTTCTGCTGATAAATGACAAATAATGCCTAGTGCCATCCACATCCTCTTGCAATAGGATTGCTCCTATCCCTACATTTGAAGCATTCTATTATGAAGTTTTTCTTAAAATCAGGATATTCCAGCTTCACACTGTTCAACAATAATTCTTTAGCTTGTTTGAAGGATTCTTCGTGTTCTTCACACCACTTCCATCTGTTTCCTTTTCTCAAAAGACTTTGCAATGACGCTACAATGTTGGTGTAGTTAGGACAATGTCCAGCGAAGAATTGGCAGGTCCCCAAAAAACTACGGACATGCTTTATCCTCGTGGGTCTTGGAAAATTAGCTATTGCTTGAATTTTATCCTCATTTGGACGATAGCCTTGTCCATCCAGGATATGCCCTAAGAATTTAATTTCCTTCTTGAAGAATTGGCATTTCTTAAAATTTACCTTGAAATTTGACTTCCTCAAGTCATTCAACAAATTTCTCAGGTGTAACAAATGTTGTTCTTCGTCCTCAGACGCAACCAGTATGTCATCGATGTAACAGATTACAGAATTCTTAACTTCCGAACTAAGGTTTTGTATCGAATATGTCTCCAAATTCCAATAGCATCCTATTCAGATTATGCGCTTCCACTATCGTGACTACTTCTTCTTCTATTATGTTCTGGATAACCTGTGACCATCGGATATTTCCCTCGGTGAATTTCTCTTCGTCACAATCAAAATCTTCCTCTCCTGTCTGATGAAAACGTATGGTATGTGACTTCATATCGATGATAGCCTTATATTTAGTAATAAAGTCATTTCCTATGATCATGTCATGGATAATGTCCTTCATAACAACAAAAACATGCTCGAAATAGCATTCCCCAATTTTCAGCCTCAAATACACACATCAAAAAAAGTTTTGCATCACCTCGGTTCCAAGAGTTCCGGAACCTTTAAATACAAAGGGAATATAGATCAACACAAACAACATTTCAGCTCGTTTTATTGCTCATGAGACCCACACATTGCATGTTGTACCATCATACAGCTAGACTTTCAGCATTTGTGGTCCAGATTGCAGTACACATCACTACCTCTAATACCCAGTAGCACGTTCTCTTGCATTGATGCATGCCTGTATTCGTCGTGGCATACTATCCACAAGTTCATCAAGACACTGTTGGTCCAAATTGTCCCACTCCTCAACGACAATTCGGCGTAGATCTCTCAGAGTGGTTGGTGGGTCAAGACGTCCATAAACAGCCCTTTTCAACATATCCCAGGCATGTTCGATAGGGTTCATGTCTGGCGAACATGCTGGCCACTGTAGTCGAGCGATGTCGTTATCTTGAAGGAACGCATTCACAAGATGTGCACGATGAGGTCGAGAATTGTCGTCCATGAAGACAAATGCCTCTCCAATATTCTGCCGATATGGTTGCACTATGGGTCGGAGGATGTCATTCAGGTATCGTAAAGCCGTTTCGGAGCCTTCCATGACCACCAGTGGCGTACGTCGGCCCCACATAATGCCACCCCAAAACATCAGGGAACCACCACCTTGCTGCACTCGCTGGACAGTGTGTCTAAGACGTTCAGCCTGACCAGGGTGCCTCCAAACACGTCTCCGACGATTGTCTGGTTGAAGGCATATGCGACACTCATCGGTGAAGAGAACGTGATGCCAATTCCGTGGGGTCCATTCAGCATGTTGTTGGGCCCATCTGTACCGCGCTGCATGGTGTCGGGGTTGCAAAGCTGGACCTCGCCATGGACGTCGGGAGTGAAGTTGCGCATCATGCAGCCTATTGCGCACAGTTTGAGTTGAAACACGACGTCCTGTGGCTGAACGAAACGCATTATTCAACATGGTGGCATTGCTGTCAGGGTTCCTCCGAGCGGCAATCCATAAGTAGCGGTCATCCACTACAGTAGTAGCCCATGGGTGGCCTGAGCGAGGCCTGTCATCGACAGTTCCTGTATCTCTGTACCTCCTCCATGTCCGAACAACATCGCTTTGGTTCACTCTGAGACGCCTGGAAACTTCCCTTGTTGAGAGCCCTTCTTGACACAAAGTAACAATGCGGACGCGATCGAACTGCGGTATTGACCTTCTAGGCATGGTAGAACTACAGACAACATGAGCAGCGTACCTTCGTCCTGGTGGAATGACTGGAACTGATCGGCTGTCGTACCCCCTCCGTCTAATAGGCCCTGCTCATACATGGTTGTTTACATCTTTGAGCAGTTTTAGTGACATCTATGAACAGTCAAAGGGACTGTATCTTGGATACAATATACACAGTCAACGTCTATATGCCGGAGATCTGGGAACCGAGGTGATGCAAAACTTTTTTTGATGTGTGTACAACTGTTTTGCATGTTGTCACTTTGTTAGGGATAATGCCTTGTATCTTAATGCCTGATACAGGAATCTCCTCTAAACTTTCCGTGAGCTTCCATAAAGCGTAGAGCTTTTCGCTTACAACACAAAGCATTGCTCCAGTATCAATCAGGGTATGAATTTTCATGCCATAAACTTCACATTCTATGATGGGTAATTTTGATCGTTTTTCTTGTCCTATTCTTTCCTTTTTAAGTCTATCAAATCCTCGTCTTCGACTTGCCATCTAACGATTTTCGCAACGTAACTACTTGGTAGCGTTTTGGAGTTTTTTCATCATTTACTACCGGCTTTTGTAACCCGGAAGCACTTGGTTTGTTATGCTGCTCATCTAGGTACTGTTTGCTCTCTTGATGTCTCCTATCAATATCTTCCCTAGCCTGTTGCTTAAAATTTTCTCTCTCTTGTCGTTAATTTTTTTTGTTATGTTGATCTTGTCGTGGGGTCCTATTATAGGGTTTTGTTTGAAAATCAGGTTTATTCCATTTATTCCACCTGTTTTGATACTTGTACGATCTTACATACGGTCTATTCTGGTATGGAGTGTCCCTAGTATTGCTCCATTCTTTATTATCAACATTATCTTTCGGTTTATTCCACGTCTGGTTCGTTTGACTGTGACGATCAGTCACAACCATATTTATGGTATGATTCTCAGTTTTTCTCCCTCTCAAATGAAAGAACTGTGCATTGGCATGGTCTAACTGCAATACCTCATCAAATTCTTCCATATTTCCTATATTATCTGCAATTAATGTTCTTTGTACTTCTATCGGAAATTGTCGGATCAATGCGTGTATCATCTCGAAATCTGGCATGGGCGGTTCTAAAAATTGTAGTTTAGACAACTGCTGTGAAAAATATGCTGAATATTTCGTTGGCTGGGATGTCGAATATCGTTTGGCATACAATTCTGCTCTTATTTGTTGCTGCGTTTCCGGCGACCAAAATTTTCTCATAAGTCCTGTAGAAAATTCTTCGAAGTTATGAAAATTTGACCTGAACGCTCGGAACCAAACCAGTGCAGGCCCATCCAAAAATCTGCTTACTACCCGAATCTCTCTCTCTCTCTCTCTCTCTCTCTTTCGAAATCTTCGAGTCCCGGATGTAATTTTGACCTCCCGTAAAAATTCGGCCGGTGGAATACTCCCCGTTCCGGTAAATTGTCCTGGCTTGTCATCCTTATCCTTGTAGATTGCAATGGGAACAGAATTTGTTATTACTCTTGTCTCTTCAAATTCTTTAGAAATTTCTTTTTTTTTCATTAGTTGGCATCTCTTCCAATTTTCTCTGGTCTAGTTTAGTTTTGTATAATGAAAGCTTCTCTTCCAATTTTCCCACTGTTTTCTTCAACTCTGAATCACCTGTTTTTATTTCCATTTCTCCTTGGATTTCGTCAATGGTTTTCTTTACGAACTCCTTAGTAACAGGATCGGTCTCTTTGCTTTTCACGTTTTCGTTAGTCTCTTGAACGTCTTTGATTAGCCCCTTAATCATCACTTTGTGATTCTTCACAAGGTTAGTTACATGAAATACGTCTTTTTGTATCTTTCCCACATCTTCTGATATCACCTACACATGTGTGGAAAAAGAGCTTCCCGCTTCTTGGACCTCCTCTTTAGCTTCATCCAGGATTGATCTTTTGATTTCAGTAAGTGCTGTGTCTTTCACACTCTCGCAAAGCTCTTTAATTACTCGGTCTCCTTTCAATTGTTCTAAATTAGTTTCCCGGATAGCCGTTGCTACCTTCTGTAGAACCTGCCTTGCAGTGATGTTACATTCTTCGGTAATCCTGATTTCTAAATTAACCAAATCGTTGGCCACTTTTTTGGAAAGTTTTTCAAAGTTTTCTTCCATGCCTTTCAATTTATGGTTCGTCTTTCCTAATTCGCCTTCCAATGTTTTCGTGCTTTCAGTAATTTGTGTTTACAATGAAACTCTATTCTCATCTAACCTAGTCTCTAAAATCTTGGATTTTTCAAACAATTCGCTTAACTGTACCCCAAATATTTTAGACTTCTCTGCGAACTGTTTCCCCAAATTTTCGGCCAAACGCTGCTCTAACAATTTGGAATTATCGGCCAAGTCTAACCTCAAAGTTTCTGAGTTACCTATGATTTTTAGATCCATTAGGCGTGAACTTTCAGTTAATCTAACGAGTGTATTGGAATGTTCCGAAATCGTTTCTTCCAAAGATTCTCTTATCGCGTCAGTGCTGATACTTAACCTGTCTTCAAAGTGCTCAGAACTCTCTGCAAGTTTGCTATCTATGTCTGATTTTAGGGAATTTGAACTTTCATTTAATTTAGTTTCAAAAGACTCGTGTAATGATTTAGCATTTTCATTTAATTTACTTTCTAAATATTGGAAATTTTCTTGGATCTGCTTCTCCAACTTTTTGAAATTTCCATCAATTTACTCTCCATAAGAGCTGCTTTCTCCAAACTCTCCTTATTGTGCGACTCCAGGCGAGCTAAAACCTCCAATACTTTATCCGTGTTTTCCAACAGAGAAACGTACGATAGGTATTCTATGGTATCAACGAAGCCTTATTACTAAACATGGACTAGCCTAGTAGCATTTGAGAATTTCTAATAAATTGAGATTTACCCTACGTCGCTATTTAATGGAAAAAAATTCTCTACATATTTAAATCTTAAGTTCAATCAACAACAACTACTATGCAAAATTCAAAAAATCCTCCATCTGGATACTATAAGTGTGCGTTTTCAACGAAACAAACAACAACTCCCAATTCTAACATTTATCCAAAAAAAATATTAATAAAACTCCCTTAAATATTACACCCAAATGAAACGAAATCATCTCAAAATCAAATTCAAAATTCTTATTCCAAAAGTACAAACTCTACTGTGTCCTCAAAACACAGACTCAACAAATCCCTTAAAAAATATTTGGTTTTGTCAAAAGATCAAAAGTCTACACGAATGCTATTTCGAAAACAAGTTCGAAATAGCAATTCGGTGTCCCCACGTTGGACGCCAAACTTCACTCCTCTACCTTATGTGCCCGTTTGGATCAGGATCCAAATGACCACATTTAGAAAAATTCCGAAATCAGATAAGCACGCGAAAATCTATCTCAGGGTCTATCTAGGCAAATAATTGGTCTATCTGGCATCCCTGATTTCGGTAATTCTCAAGTAGGTAAGGAGTGAAATTATTTTTGGAAACACACACGTTCTTAAAATCTCAATTTCTTGATAATTAAAATTGATTTTAACTGGCAAAAATTCCAAAACACAAACAAACAACACAACCATTTAAAAAATCAACCTTTCTATCATTCACCTCTTCGCAAAATTTGATAATCAGAATTTAAAATCCATCCGATATCAACAATAAAAAAACATTTTTTTTACATATTGAACCCGAGGAGGTTATGCTGACTGGAATTGAACGTGGTTCTCAGAGACTGTGATCTCAGTATGAAGGTTCCACCAGGGAACGAACCAGAGATCTGTAGAGGCAGTTTCATGGTAAAAACCCCTCGAAAGAAGTGTATATTTAATCACTGGTGTGATTTTGGTGCAATGACATTATTTATTAAAATAATGCAGGGAATAATGAGCAGATTACAGCATTATTAGACTACTTGGTGTAGGCTATACGAGGCTTGAAGCACGGAGAGGACAGAGTTGACATTTTACAAATTAGCCCAGAATTGTGGGTGGGGCCCAGTGGAGCCATGTCCATCTCTGTGACCCCATTCTGTCGTCTGGAGCAGGGTGGAGGCCTGAATAATGACCCAGTTATTCCCCGACGGAGAATAGATTTGAGGAGTGGGAGGAGAGATGCCCAGGAAAATCATTGATTACTCGTGATTGGAGCAACGAATTGAGATGAGAGTTGCTCACAGATGAATCTTTTGGCAGGAGGCTAATTTTAGAGCCTTTTACCTGCGAAATTGGGGCATATTTAACGAAGTGCGGAAGGACTGTAAAACTACCATTGTGCGCGGATAGATTTGAGAATGTTGCCGGGGAATACCCGTAAGATAGCGTCCCACGCTATGGAGAAAGGAATTAATATTAATTAATTGGACGAGCGATTCCTTTGCACGCAGATAATTTTGGAATCTGTGAAGAAAGAGGAACCCAATGATCATGGTTTGGAGACCAGATTCACGCTGTGAGAGGAGCCAAGATTACGCGGGAAGATTTCGCCCTAATTTCCGTGGGAATACGATATAAGGGAGTAGACCCTTGGAGGAGCACCCAGTCTCGCACAGTTGAAACCCAGTCTCGCACAGTTGAAACACAGTCAAGCTCAGTCTACGCGCAGTTCACGTGCAGTTTGCACCCAGTTACAGCCCAAGTTGCAGTCTTACGCAGTCTTCACGACGTTAGAAGTTACCCAGTGGTAGCACAGTTGCAGTACGTTGCAGTCAATATGCAGCAGTACGAGGCAGTATGTAAGCAGTATACAGCAGTCTTCAAGTAAGGTACGAGCAGTCTTCAAGTGAATCTTCAGTCAGGTACAGCCACTTTGAAGCAAGTTCGTCAAGGCAGAACGCATGGCGGTTCTAATCATAATAGACGCCGAACAAAGACTGGTACATGTAAATGAAGCATTAAATAAGCTTGTATGAATAATAGTCGTGCTATAGGCATAATCAGCAGTACGAACTATGCCGTGTTCAGTTACGAAGCACCGTGTAGGCTAATGGCAGAACTATTGTAAATAATTATTTGTGTAAAGTATTGGACAGTGTTAAGCGCAATGTGTGAAGTATTGACTGATCGTATATGTGTAATTACGATGGTATGCGCTAAATGAAACTCTACGAAGTGTTTGGTAATGTCATGAGAGTACCAGATGATAACACTCAGAACGGGAGCTAGCATATTTATGCAACGCAGGACGCTTACTGTAGGAGTAAGAATAATAAAAACTGTTGGCGGATTCCGAAAGCAGGTAAACCAGACTTTCAATCAGAAGTTGATAGAAGCACGAGAGATGCCGTCGACGCCTGCAATTTCGATCTTTGCTAGGGAATTTCAGCATTGAAAAATGTATAAAGTGACGTGTGTTAAGTGTACAACATATGTAAAATATCCTTTAAAGTAGTGATTAGATAAGTGTTTCACATGTGTGGGAGCAATAGCTTCCTGAGAGTTATGCAACGTGTCGTGTTGTTGATGAAAATTATGTGTTATAAAATGTGTGCATTCAAGATGAATATGTCGCGTTAAACCTGCTAATGGCGGGCGACATGGAGAAATATGATTGGTCGGAGCCACCATAGACGCCTATAGAAATGTAAGTACCCCACAAGTTATGATTATGTAGAAATATGGGCCATTGCATGTTGTGAATTCCTTAAAGATGCCAGTAAAAATCAGTTTAGGAGGGAGATCCTCCATGTTTAATCATTATTGTGTTGATTTTTATAAAGTTGAGATGTTAATTTGCATCATTAAGTGGAGTAATTATTCCCACTATGAGTTAAGAATGGCAATCAGTTATGTAAATGTGACGAACGCGATTGTTCGGATTTTAAGACGTTTAGCTATGTCGGATTTTTGGTAAAGTTATGTAATAAGAATAATAGAGTAATGATTTTTGGTCATTTATGTCAGTGAGATTAATAAGAATAATAAAGTAATGATTGCTGGTCATTTATGTCAGTGAGATTAATGGTAATAATAATAATGAATATTAAAAGTATGAATGAACACATCAGGAAACTAATAAATGTTGTAAGCGAGAGATTTACGCTAATTGCAAGACTTATCAATCTAAGCAGTAGGATGATACAGTAAGATTACGTTACAGTAATTAAGGAAAGAAGTTTTATATCAGAATATTGCATATATTCAGTAATGATGCCAGGCATGAAAGAGCTTTCAGTGAATTGAATTTGCAGCTTATATGAGAAGCTTATAGAGTAAATTGATAGATTTCTCTTAATACTATAGGTCGGAGGTCGTAGCATTGAGTAAGGGGCCAGATGGTCTATTCTACGTATGAAATCTCCTATGTCATGGGCATAAGTGGAGATATAATTTTATGCCAGAGTTGTAGTGTGTACCCTAGCTCTGAGGAAGGATATGAAAGTGTTCCGGGTTAGAATCCTGTGATAGAGACGAGGAGAACGAGGACACCTCGAAACTCTATGGTCTCCCGAGAACTTATTAATGAGTTATTCCGCTCGTGGTAGCGAAACTCATGGCGACAGCTGCAGTGAGCGCCTATATTTTACTTGAGACATCGGTCACCCGTTAGACTAATGCATTACGAACCCCGAACCTTCATGTTGAATGGACCCGTGTGAGGCCAGTAATTATTATCATATCCTCTGTGTAGGAGTAATTATAAAAGCTCATTCAATACCTGTTTGCATAATAGTCAATTAAGATCCTTTGGGATATGTGTGTCGGTCAGACGACAGTATTTGTCTTGTAAATCTTTACTGCTTAGAAAGGAAAGCATTCAAAACCTTTAAGGAGGGTCGAGGTAATTGGTGGAACACCCATCCCACTTTCTATTGTGTGCTGACTCCTCTAGCCGAGGGTCTGCAGGCGGGCACTCGAACCGTCACGGCAAGTTGAAAGGGACAGATTTTCGACCCTGGTAAATGACATATAATGAAAGATTGTTATGTTGAGTAATATAGCCATGTGGTTTAGGAACACATGGATAATTATAGATTATCCTGATGGTTCATTATTTTAGCTATCTGACGAATAGTTAGACGATGTATTTGTACTGTCACTGAAACCAAGTTTTGAAGTTAGTTACCAGATGCCAATCGCCACGAGAGCAAGGTAATCTGATTACCATCCGACACAAGCTATAACGTAACGTTTTATGTAGGAATCACATACAGCATGCAGTGGAACCATATAAATAGAGGAAGTGGAGGGGTAGCTTACATAATTATGGAGTTGCACGTTGATTGCGGTGCAACGTCCGAATAGGTAATGCATGAAAGCATTTGTTTGGTGAGAAGAGAAAAATCAAAACACGCACGGCACACATAATTGTTAAAACCAAGAGGTTTAAGGAATAATTGATTTGTGATATTAAAGAAGTCACATTGTATGACTGTTATATCAATGTACAGTTTGTATTGAAGTCGTAGGTGCATCAGCGCACCAGTATATCTTTATGAAGTTCACATAAGGGTACAGCTTTATGGTTTAATATGACTTTATTATGATTTCATTTTTGTTTATTTGTGGATTGTGGAAGTAAATTTTTGTTTGCTTTGTTTTTTTATGGTTTTGGGATTGTTTTGTGTTTGAAGCCATGATTTTCATTTACTGAATTAAAGTTCTAGAATAGAGTTGTGCCTTGTTATTGTAGAGTTGTGACCTTATAGCCTCAAATCCACAATATGCACTGCTCATTTGGGGGAACGGCACGCGCCTGAGACCTGATGCTAGCTGGAGGCAGCTGCATATTTACCATCGAGATTACTCACATGGGTACAATATTTACACTAGATAATCACTTTCATTAAAGAGTCTGAGTGATTCATCCTATTTACATATCTCGTTGCACAATAAGAAGATTCGTCGTTCGTTGATGGCATTCAAAAATATTTACACACTTTTCATTTTTTTTTTCACAAAAAAAAAACAATATATTTTATTCTGTTGATTCATTGCTAACTCAGTCTTATGAACCTCATATTAAGATTCGGCTTAACAAAGTCGGATGTTAATACGGTCATTATTTTCAAAAACTTTGTTTCAACAATAAACAAAATTTATGAAATTTTTATCAAAATGAAAATTAAATTATATCTCATTTATCTATAAGTCTCTTTGTTCCAAATGAACAATGTTCAAAATTAGGAATTTCATCATTTGAAATGTATTATTCATAATTGACATTTATTTGTTATAAACAACACAATTGTTGCAATTTATTCTCAGTTGACTGAGTTTCTTGCCACAACATCGTATCACTTAGAAAATCTGTGCAATGTTTCACAAAAATTTAAATTATAAAATTCTCTGAATTTATTATTATTATTATTATCATTTTTTAATTATTTCCAAAATTCTCTTAGAATTTTTTTTACAACAGGGTTTCACTTTTCATCTGGTGAATATTAACTGCTCATATCAAAAGAAAAATTCTTTTTATCAATACTCAAACACAAAATATAAATATTAAATTATTTATCTTGTTAAACTTTGCATTTTCAACTATTTTTTTATTTTTATTTTCTAGGTCAGATCCTTCAAAATCTAAATTCATACTGTTCAAATATTTAGGCATCAGGTTTGGAAAATTGAAGTTGATCCAGATAAAATTTTAATTTCTGAAACCGACAGATTTAGTGGGATTAGACTAGAAATATGGGGCGGTCTAATAATGCCTTACCCTTCTTTTACAATTCAGAGCCCATATGCTCTCCATAAACATTCACATGACACACACGCATATCCCTGTGTGCGCGCAAGACAATGGGACTCAAAGCCCTCGTGGACGACCCATCTGGCCTCCTCACCAAACTTAAGTGTTGACAATTATATTCACACACTTAAGAATTATATTTGACTACATCTATTATATTTTTTATCCACCAAACACTTTTATATACTTCTCTCTTTGTAATAGTCTTACCACTCTGCGGTTTTCCCAAATTTTATCTTTATAAAAATAGATGTATGTATTATGGTCAACATTTCCTGGCCTTCCCGTTTACATAAATTCTGCCCTAGAGTTATACATAAGTACCTGCCTTATTGTTTTCTTTTGATATTAGTTTATTGTTTTTTTTTTCTTGGAAAATTTTCTTGAGCTCAAAATTGATTATATTTCACCTTCATTTACCAACACATTCTACCAGTTAATACATTTCAATTTCACAAAGGTTATCGCATTTAAAACCTTCAATTTAAATAAATTCCTCCACAAGCTTTTATTATTATCATCATCAATGGCAAAAAAATTATTTATTTAATAATGCTTTCCTATTACTTCATAAGGATTATTAATGCCCTGTTTCACTCCTAAACAATTATCTAACTCATTGTCGCGTATTTTCTATAACACTTTATTATTATTATTATGAATGCGGTAATCATTTAACTACAGTATTTAGTTTTAATAAATGGTGCTATTACCAAATTATCTTTTACAACGTTAAATAGTGTTTCAATAAATAACATTACGAATTTATTTTATTCACATTTGATATTATTATTATTATCATTATCTTTCTTTTATGTTTATGTTTATTTATTTATTTATACAATTAAATTATTCAAATAATCCAAGATGTAACTTAAGTCTCTCATAAGAATTTACTTAGATTCTTCCTATCCTTTGGAAAAATTTTATATCCTTCATGTTGAAGAAAACATGAACATGACTGTAGTCTGAGCGAAATAGAAAATACGGCAAAATAAATTGCAGATTTCATGTCGCTCCCTTTTGCCATCCTGGACAAATATGATATTCAAAATTAACGGTGGTGTTGATTTCTTAAAATGACCGAGTAAAAAGAATTCTCAAAATGCTCTACTAAGCTAGTTGATAGTACATGAAATAGCTCTTACTTCATTCTTGCTGTGCTGGTGATGCGTGTCCTTCAGTAAACGCTATACCCATAGCGTCTCCCATGGTCATCTGCAATCCATTTCAACTTCGTTGGTCCCACGTCACACCTATCCTTAATTCGTTTAACGGCGCATGTCGACTATAATGATCGCTCGTTTAAAACAAACACTCCCGTATTCTTCCACACATGGTAACATTTCGAACTGTAGCAATAGTTCCAAATGAATGTGTTACTCTTGCAATTTCGATTCTTGGAACAAGTTCCACGTTTGAAAATACTGTTCTGATCGTCCGCTCACATAGGAACACCTATTAGCAGTTGAGACTGAACCCCAAGTTCACAGTCTGTCCTGTCAAAAGTTTGAAGTGCCTTGTACAGTTTCGCAAATAGAAACAACAAATTATTGGAGGCGACTTCAGTGAATGGTTTATCAAATAACCATCACTTGTAGAGTACTTGTAAGAATATCTGACTATAGAGTCCTCTAATATTCCAAGTCCGTTGTTGAAAATTTCTATCACTTTGAACATAGCCCCAGCCCATATGGCTTTACTTGGTGGCAAAGTTCCTTCGGCGTGTAGTATGACGTAGTATTCACTGCTATGAAGCGTAGCGGCGAGTTCCTCCCTAGCAGTTGCTTGCTAGGAATGACTTGACTGCCTTGCAAACCTGGCCCTTTATATAGGTCAGCCAGCAATCCTTCTCGAAAATTCCATTTCCAGATCTCGGCTCCTGGTGTACGGATTCTTCTGCTCAATAGCTTAAAATTCTTCTCTTTTCTGTGCCAGAAAACTGTGCTACTTTTTAAGTCGCTAATCCGTCTCCTTGAGTAAAATTTATAAAAGTTTCAACTCATGACGTATGCAAGCTTTCACGTCACTCCGCGTCACTCACTCCTGTCTCTATATGCTTCCCTCAACACTGTGTCCTCCGAGCGCGTTATTCAAACATCATTAGTCTTGTTGTCTCTCTGGACTAGCGTTCGTTCGTTACCATCAGCTCATCATTATGTCACGGACGTTTGCACGATCCGGGGACAGTACAAATGCAAGACATTTTAATAAACCTCTGATTAGGTGAATTTCTGCAAAATACTGATATTGGTAAATTACTGTGCAGAACATGGTGTCAAATGAAATAGGGAATAAGGGCATATATAAAGGGCATTATAGTTTTACTACTTGTCCATTTCCACACACTAGGCTACTCTGTAATGATGAAATTATTGGCAAGAGAATAATCTTAAGATACTTTTTCTTAATAGACTTCATTCAACGCACAAGCAAATCTGGTCAGAATTGACAATAAAATATTAATAACTTTATTGCAGCATAATAATATAAAATAAACCCTGGCACTACATCCCATGAAGGGCCTGGGCCTACCAAGCGACCGCTGCCCAGCAATTTGGCCTACAGATATAGGGCTGACGCATGGTCAGCGCATCGCGTTCCCTTGGTTTTCGTGACCGGGGTGCAACCTCACCGTCAGATAGCTACTCACGAGGCTGAGGGCTCCCCGTTCCAGCTCTCACGTCAGTTTCTATAATCCCTGACGGGGCCGGGAATCGAACCCGGGGCCTCCGGGTGAGAGGAAGGCGCCCTACCCCAACACCATGAAGCCGGCATTGTAGCACAATGGTCAGACACATAATAAAAATAATTTGCTTAAGATTCATATGAAAACATATACGGTACTTGTTCCTGTTAAGTACAGCTGAATTATTTTCTTTCTTTACTGCCAAATATTCCCTGACTTGATTCGTTTTACACATTTATCAAAGTGATACGGTATCTTTCGCAAATTTTTAGACACAAATTACACACGCATCATATCACTTGGTTCATGAAAGGAAGTATTTTTGCAGACCAAAGGAAGCCCAGCAGTAACGATTTCATTGAATCGAGTCGAAGAAAAACCTGCCGTCCGTGCGCCTTTTATGCTTATGCTGGGTAAACCATTAATAATATCTATATACTATGAGTGTAAGAATTGGTCAGCATGAAAAGTTCTACAAAAAAGTCCGCTACAAGCCTACAGCATATCTCTATCTTTAATAAATCGTCCACTATATGTGATTTTACGTTTTAATTTCTTCCAACAGTCTCCTTTCAGTGGAAATTTAAATTGCTAGCTTCGGAGCGAGACTACGAGCTAGCGAGCGAGCCATGACCCCAGCTTCGGCCAGCATGAACTGTCGAGTCGTGCCGAGTTAAGACCAGAGAAGAGTAGACTGTATGTGTTTGTAGTTTCGCTGTTCACCTAGGCTTTTCTGAATTGTGTCTGGGACTTGCCGTCCGTGCGCATTTTAAGCTCACGCTGGGTAAACCCTTTAAGATACGGTACCCAATTAGATTGGGCGAGGAGTAACAATTAATTTCCCTGTGTAATTGTGTAATTCATAATACAATAATTATTTATACACTTAATAAAACAGCTGGCTGCGTGGCTCAGCGATAACGTTCTCGCATGCTGGACCCAAGGTTGCAGGTTCGTATCCTGGCTACTCTAGGGTGCGCAAATGCGAGGGAGCCGTGTCAGTAGATTAACTGGCACGTTAAAGATCCCCTTCGGGACAAAATTCCGGCACTCCGGCGTCTCTAAAAGCCGGAGTAGTTACAAGGGACGTAAAACCAATAACATTATTATTACTTAATAAACCGCTTCTAATACAACCTCCCCCCTTTTATGCGAGAAGTGTTTTATTAAGTACTTTTATTTCAGGCACTAGGAGATAAATTGTCACTCCCCGACCAATCTAATTGGGTACCGTAAACTCGTGTTGACCGACTGAAAAGCGATCATTAAGGTTATTTAGCAACACTGAAATATTGCTTCAAATATTTGATCCGTGTCCTTGTCCGCGACGCAACGATTTAGGGATGGCAATTTCTCCACTCACTCCTCTACTGACCATGTGACCAGGGCAGCTAATGTAGTGTGGAACACGTTCAGATGACGGCCGATAGCTTGTAGAATACGGGTGTGCGCGAGAGTTCCAGAAGCATGTGTTCGGACCATGTGAAATTAACATTACAATTCGCTTGTGATAAACCGGTACTTGTTATAATTTATGAGTGACAGGTAAAGTTAAAGTCAGCGATTTCTAGAAGTTGCTGATGTAAGTAAGGATTGAACTATTATCAGTGAACACACTAATGCCACAACATATTGGACTTGACAAGTTCACGGTGGAATGCCAGTATAGGGGACACAATGCAACAAGTTACAGCCCGCGTTAAAATGGCAGACTTCGTCATGCTCTGAAACCAGACATCAAGTTAATCAATGCTGAACATTTCCACCGTTGTAATTTCATCATATTCAACAAACTACAGTCAACAATTAACTGAATTGCTAACTAGAGCATTACCATGAATAATGAACAGAATCGTAATAACACACACATTCCAAATCAGTGAAATACATGGAACATTTCTTCGTCGGTGGCGAACACCCAATTTTATTTGAGGGGTGCTTGACGTCATCCACTATGCAACTTTCACTCAAGAATAGGAATATGGGAACACTTATGGAGCCTTTCATACACTTCAAGATGATGGCTTAAGCATTTTATAGGGAAACTTGATGGTGAGGATGAATCCAGGAATCGGGGAGGCTGAATACTCTATAGACCAGGCATCACGATGAGGATGGCGTTACACAATTTCCTAATGCGACGATCTTGCAAATTAAAGAACAGAATCAATATTTACCCGCCGTGGGAACACATGAGAGACACATTCATCGTCAACCAGGGGCATGAATTCAGACAACACCCGTCTGAACACTTATGGCAAACCATCACCATCCAGGTGGCTAAAATATATTTCGATTGAATTTCCAAACTCTGAGAGCAAATTATTTATAAGATATTGAGATTACTTCACACACATAAATTACGATATATTTAATAATATATTTTTTTATAACGGTGAATTCTACTAGGTAATTTAAATATTCTAAACCTAGGATTTTTTTCCTCATTGCGATTTTACCATGAAGGCGATTGAAAATGGAACAATTGACTTTTTGCAGCGCGAATGATTGAAGTTAGTTAATTAATTTAATGGCCCTGTAATTACTATAATTTTGTTTCATGATCTATGATCCTAGTTGCTACAGCAATTTAACTCAGATTGCACAAGAATACAGTCAGCCAATGATGATCATTCACATTAGGAACTTTTGACCAGTATTATGAATGCAGATTAATAACGTTTATAATTATTTGAGGATTATTTGGCATTATGACAAAGGATTTTGAATTGCATTTTAAATATAAGCACAATGACTTATGAGGTGTTGACACTTAAGGGTGGTCTTATGGTAGCAACTGTTGGACATGAGAAATACCATTCCAACTTATTAATGAAAATCCACAGCCTGCTTCCAGTCTCCGACCGGGTCAGGAATGGAATGAATGAAGCCCCTATCTAGCGGCGAGGATATGAACTGTGACGGCTGCCGAGGCCTAACGCACTCCTCTGGGGCAATGATTAAATGAATGATAGATGAAATGAAATGATAGTGGAGAGTGTTACTGGAATGAAATTTTGACAGGGAAAACCGGAGTACCCGGAGAAAAACCTGTCTGCCTCCGTTCTGTCCAGCACAGATCTCACATGGAGTGACCGGGATTTGAACCACGGACTCAGCGGTGAGAGGCCGGCGTGCTGCCGCCTAAGCCACGGAGGCTCTCCATTCCAACTTATTAATACGATTAATAAATCAATTAATACATTTCTTCGAGGATATAGTTGATCATTACGATTATGCCAGGATGTGTAGGGGCTTATGCAGTCCTAGGTTCAAAAGAATTAGAATGTGCTTTGCGGTATATTTGCGATTATTTTAAGAATTTACGATGGTGAAAAATAGTACAATGGCAGTTACTTAATTACTGTCCAATTAATCGTCATGATAAATGCAATGTTGTCCGAGGTACATAAGCTGGTTGATTTAAGATTAATAATTCCTGCAGATCACAGGTGACTTATTAGTATTCTAATTTAAAATATGCTAAAAATGTTACAATAATTTAATATTGAGCCCAGAAGGATATAGAAAACCCAGTTAATGATTTGAGGGATTAGGGTTTCATTCAAAGCCAGTTATTTTGCGGCAATAACAGGACATTGCTATTTATACTGTAGTTGATATTTTTTCCATAAGGAAACATTAAATAATTTTGTTAATATTAATAATAATATTAATAATATTTATTTTTCATAAGTCATTTAAGTAAAATCAGATGATTGACGGTAATTATTGGTAATCTAATGTCTGTAAATAATAGAAATGTGTGAAATTTATGTGTAAACTATTCTGGGAAGGAAAAATGTATAGTGAATTTTATACTCTTTTTTATGAAGCTGAAAGTGAAAATGAAGTGTTTTTTTAATATTATTATTAAAGAATTTAGCTAATCATCGAACACTCGAACTCATATTATTTACTTTTGTGAGTACTTCCCAAATAATTCAAATAGGGTAGCTCAATGACATATTATGTGGACATTACGGATTTTAGAATACAAATACGTTTAGGATACAAAAGAGGGCGATTAGAATTATGGCAAATGTAAACACTTGAGAATCATGTAGACCTCTGTTTAAAGATTTAAACATTCTCCCACTGCCCTGCATATATATCTCTGAAAGTATTATGTTTTTAAAAAGAATTTAATAAATTTAATTTAATTTAATAAATAAGGATATTTTTCTTAAAACAAACAATGATGTTCATAAGCATAACACAAGACAAAATCAAAACATTCATATTTCACACACACACACACAAGCATATATCAAAAAGGAATTTTTCACACAGGAGTTAAATTATACAATAAACTACCCCAGTATATAAAACTTGCCCCAAAAATAAAAACCTTTGATAGAATGTTGAAAGCTTATCTGCAGTGCCACTGATTTTACTCTGTAGTTGAATATCTTAGTGTATAGGAGCGATGAAATCTGTAATTATATTTTACTTTTCTATTTTAATTGTAATACCTAGCTGTAAGTTGTTGTATTTATAGAATTAAGTTTTCATATTATGATAATAGAGTAAGGTGTAAATAGTTGTCCAATAAGATTGTATCTATTAAGATTTGCTATTATAATAAGTTAAATAGTTATAATATTAGTAATATATACCTGTTAGTTCTTTTATTTTATAGATGTAAATTCTGACGTGTCCTATATCAAAAATGTATTGTATACATGTACCGGTATTTGATCAAATGGAATTAATAAAATCTATCTATCTAACTATAATCCCAACCTAATGAATTACATTGAGTAATAGAAGTGTAATTGTTTTTGTCCGTCTGCACTAAAATAAATTAAGGACATTGATTTTAAAGCTCACCTAATATTCCTGTAGTTATTTGAACTTCTCCCGAATCAATGATGTTTTCCTATTTTCATTTTGCGAAATATTTGTCCTGTTAAACCCTACGTGCCTATCCATTTAACCGACCCGATATAATCGATCTCTTGCCTGCCCGAGCTATTTATTCTGTTTTTTTTTGTGGGACAAATATTTCCGGGACTTACATTTTTGTTTATCACATGTGTCCTTTGGTCGGTTTCATGTTGAAATTGCCGGGCCAACGTGACGTCGGGGAAACGGGCACAGCGATTTGGCGCCCTAAGCGTGGAGTGACGTTCCGTTAGGCAGCAATTTGGTGCGGAGCATATTAGCTCGACGATTTGGTAACTTTTTGCAGTCCATTCTTTGGGACAGTTAGTTTTTTAACCCTTTCCAGCCCAAATTAATTGGGGTGACAGTAAAAAATATTTTTCTATGAAAAAATAACTGAATTCTGTATCTTCTACATGAAACCAACTTTTTAAATTTTTTCAGACTTTCATGTGCTCAAAAATGGATGTCGCCATATGGCATCACTGGGAAGATGCAATGCAATTCCTCAGGATAAGTTATTTAGGTCTTTGTAGAAGAATTATGATTAAAACACACAATTTGCGTAGATAATGTATTGTTATTGATTTAAAATGAAAACACATAAAGAATAAAACATTACTCATATACAAATAGGCCAATATGCCTAAAATTGCTGCAACAAACAAAGCGAAGCCCGTTCTCAACATACTTATAGAAACCTAAGGATTCGGTATAATAAAAATAATTGAAAAAACAAAGTGTTAACAAAAACCGGTGTGTCAATGAACTACTTTACATGGTATGCCATGAAGCAGTTCCTGTCTTTTGTACAGCAACATGCTTTGTCACATTTTACACATTTCATCCTTGAATAAGGTTTGATGCATAGCTTGCAACGCTGTTTGGCTTCAAGCTACAGAGGCAAGTGGCCAATGCCATCATACCTGACATCATCAGTAGGTCGTGGAGTTGGTACTCTTCTCTTGGATGGAGGTGATGGTGTTGCAACATTTCCTCGAGGCCTGCCTCTTTTGTTTACAGCTTGCTTTCCTGCTTGCAAAAGACCATGTGCAATTTCTGCACGAAAATTTTCAAGAGTCTTGTATCTCATCTTCCCCCTCTGAGTGCAATGTCTGCGATATAGTAGCCATCCATTTACTATGCACATATCAATCAAGTGGAAAACAATCCGGAGATAGAATCTCTTCACACCAATGTTTATCCTATACAGGGCAACTAACATATCATGAAGATCAACCCCTCCCAAGAAGCAATTGTACTCCTTGACTAATGCTGGACGAGGGACCTCAATATATGCCTTATGTGTCACAGACCCTCTCTTGATATTATGAATAGGATTTATGCCCTTGTATGATGATGTGAGGTGAACAGCTTTGTTGTCGTACCACTTGAGGGCTATGATGTTCCTTTCTCCTTCAGTGCGAAAATCATATGAACCACGACCCTCTTTTTTCAGTTCGGCATCGGATTTCAGTATGCATTTTGGTAGTCGAGCCACTCGTACAGTTCCTACTGCTAGGATGCCAATGTCTTTCAATGCATATATCAAATAATATGAAGTGAACCAGTTGTCCATGAACACCTTAAAGTTTTGTCCTTTAGGAAGTACTTCAATCAGTCTCATAACAATGTCCCCACTAAAACCTAAACGAGATTTGTTGGCGATAGTACCCTTACCAACATACACTTCAAAATCATAGACAATGCCACTAGAACCAGCCCAAGCAAATACCTTTTTGCCCCATTTAAGAGGCTTGTTCTTCACGTATTGCTTCAAAGAACTACGTCCCTTGAATGGAATTATAATTTCATCTATGGAATTGTACTCCTCGGGTTCAATTTCAGCGAAACTAGCTCTGATTGCATCAACGAAAGGTTGATAACTTATCATACTCAGGATGATCACATGGCTTCATGTTATCATTATCATTGATATGGTTTGGGCCGATAGCCTAGATGTTAGGCCCCTTAAAACAACAATTATCATCATCATTGATATGGAAATAGTTTCTGAGCTTATCAAATCGATTTCGGGACATGATGTTAGCAATTGTGGGATATCTGGTTGTTTCTGCCCAATACATTCTGTAACTTGGCATCCTGACAATACCCGATATAATATGTATTCCCAGAAATTGCTCTATTTCATTCTTATTTGTATTTAGTGAGGCTGCTGTCTTCTGAACACAGTATAAATTTGAATTGTCAACAAAATTGTCTGTAACAGAATCAGTGCAAAATTGTTTGAGGTATTCATATGGAGTAATTTCCCCTGGTGGTTCAGAGTGATTCACTATGCACTCAGAATCATTAATTTCTAAGTCATTACACCGCCATCGTATGTCCCTCTGCCTCTCGTTTGGTACTTGTGTAGGCCTATCAGAAATAGGTTCTGCTACCTGAAGCCGAAGAGCTAATGGTATGTCATCTTCATCCAATGTATCTTCCGCTTCCACGTTTACTTCATAATCAAGCCCCACATTTGGATTGTTAGTTGGCATTGGTTCATCAACAGTATTTGATGCAATTTCTTCTTCCTCATCCTCATCAATGATATCTGCATCAGACACATCGCCTTCAGGAAGAAGTATAAGCTCCTCCTGAGATAAAGGTTTTTTCCGTCAAAGCACTCATCTGAAAAATAAGATATGTTGCATAATAACTTCATATGCAACTTCTAACAAAATATAATTTATAATTTCATGTAGGCCTAGCAAGCTTGCATACTTGAATTATGACATTCATTAGTATATTCATAACCTATAACTAATTATACTGTTAAATACACCATATAATACCACAAAGTAGCTATTTATGATGCAACAGAACTCAGAGAATGAGCAGGCCTCACATTCACATAACCTAACACATGCTTGACACCCACTGATGCCATATGGCATCATAGGTACTTGCACACTCGTCAAATCTCTAACTCTAATGATAACAATAACTTACATATAACATTTTAATCCAACATCCTTTATCATCATTCAAAAATATTTTGAAGTCAAAATCATTACAACTTACATCAAAATGTAACAACATTCAGGAGACTGCAAGAGTAGATCCTTCTTCCCTGTCGAGTAGGTCAAGGAACATGCATAAATATTTGGCGATGTTTAAGTTCCGATTGCTCCAATGCTACCAACTGGTTCCGTACACCACAAGGCAATCTTTCTTGAAGGTAAATGCCATACACAATAAATTTCAATGCACAAAAAAATAAGAAAGATCATGATGCCATATGGCATCACTGGGCTGGAAAGGGTTAACACACAACGTAATGGCTTCGAACTTGAGGAAATCGAACCGACGTTTATGGAGCTGTGAAATGGGATAGTTGGATAGTCATACGAGTTCTGGTATCTAGCAATGTCATTGAATCGGAGAATTTTTATTCAGATCAGGATGTTGTTTATTTAAATTATTAGGTAAAGATAAATGTCAGGAAAATGGGAAGTTTTATAAGCTGACTATGATGAAGTTACAGTTAGTCGTATGATATCATCATGATGCATTTATATTTTAGGTTTGATTTTTCTTGATTCACCAGAGTTAGTTTAGGAAATTGATGTGCTGTATTTATTAGACGTAAAACATGTTTGGAATTCATTCGAATATATTCAGTCTCGTGGTCTTGGTTCGTCATATTACTATTAAGTTTCCCTAATCTTAAGTATTTTTGCATATTTGTGTGTTTATAATGGCTGGTACAGCAGAAGCAGCAGAAGCAGCAGAAACAGCAGAAGCAGCAGAAGGACACCGGGACATTATTGGTCAAATCCAAAGGGGCTTTGACAGATTGTATAATGACTTGATCGTAGTAAAGAACACTTTAGCTTCTGATAAGCATGAACTTAAGGATAATTTAGCTGCTGATAAGCAGGAGCTTAATGCATGAATAACAATATTAAATGAAAGTTTAGCTGCTGATAAGCAGGAACTTAAGCAGGAACTTAATGCACGAACAACAACATTGAATGAAAGTATAGCTGCTGATAAGCAAGAATGTAAGGACAGTTCAGCTGATAATAAACGGGAACTTAATACTCAGATAACAATATTGAATGAAAGTTTGGCTGCTGATAAGCAGGAACTTAAGGCTAGTATAGCGACATTGCATGTTAATTTAGCTACTCATAAGCAGGAACTAAACACCAATATTGAGAATTTATCAAGTAATATGCAATTGATAAATGATGATACGAAAGAAATTCACGCTAATATGTTAAATTTAACAACCGATGTATTAAAAGCCAATAAGGAAATAGAAAGTATTAACTTTTCTATAATTACTATTAAATCAGATATTCAGTGATTAACTTTAGACACTCAAATGGTATCTAGCGATGTAAATAGTCTAGATGTCCGTTTGCAAACGCAATTTGCGCAAGTGCAGGCAGATTTTGAAAAGAGTAATTCGACATTAGACAAAACGTTAGATGCTTGTGATAAAAGATTGTCCCATAATCTCAAAGTTCTTAGGAATGAAATACATGGCCAGGTATTAGGGAAAGTTAATGCTGTCAAGACACAATTTGTAGACAGATTGGAAGGATTAGAAAAGAAGTTAACCGATAATTTAGATGGTTTAAGTAAAGATTTGTCAGAACATATTGAGCGGGTACAGCAGAAAAACGAAACCGCAGTTAGGGATTTGCAAGCAGTTACTGACACTAAATCTACAGAACTAGAAGACATCAAAGAGAAAGTAAACCAGCTAACAGAAAAATTCCATAACAATTTCGAGCACGTGCGTAATGAACTACAGACGCTGGTGAGGAATGGTGTAATTATTACAGCGGCAGAAATGGAAAATAAACTAAGGCTAGAGCACGACATGACCACTATGCGGATATTGAATCTGGAAACTGAACTAAGCAGCGTGAAAAGTAATATTGGCCAAACTCGTGAGCAATCAGGACATACATTACAATCCGATAGTCCCAATGTTTTTAGAACGTCAGATAGTCCTAATGTTTCTAGAACGTCAGATACGGAAGTAAATCGATCCAATGCAACTAGGACGGGACACGTCACAATAATTCGAAACATTGATGACCGACCACGCAAATTAAATGGGGGTAATAACTTGACACCAATCGAATTTCTGAGAGATATTCGGGAATACATGGATGAAACCAGGATATCCAAGGGCAGAGAGCTCAGAATAGTTGAGGGATACTTGGAAGCAGTTCCGTTAAATTGGTGTAGGGCAATCAGATGTTCGTTTATTAACCTGGAAGACTTTAGTCAATCATTCCTACACCGTTTTTGGAGTCCAGATGAACAGTTGGATGTTAGAGCGGAAATGTACTCTAAGAAATATGCCACGTCCCATCCGACATGATACGTGAATTATTTGACTTCGCAGCTCACAAAGCTACAGTTTCTAACACCACCTTTACCGCGCCAGGAACTGATAAGGGCCATAACAAGACAATTTCCAATCGAAGTACAGCGTATGCTCATAACATCGGGAGTGGAAACCCTGGAAGATTGTGAAGAAGTTCTAAGGCTTATGGATCGCACTAGTCTAAGCCAGAGCGGTAGACATGGCCGAAAGGAAAGTCGGGAAATAAATGCAGTCCTAATGGATAGGGCAGCCCAAACAGAAAGACCAGCGCAACAAGAAGAGAAGACATCGAGGGATTCTGACCGACGACAAAATAATGGATTTTCACAACAAAATGATTATACAGTAACTACAACCGTAGTCGACAAACGACCCCGTACAATCGAAGATAATCGAGTATCGTAACAAAGGACGAAATAACTGGTACCAACGCGGGTGATTTAATAGCTACTCCAAAGAAAATAACAGATCTCAAGAAGATAGGAACAACAACACAATAATAATTTGGACACCAGGTATCAGGAAAGCCGAGAATATATCGAACAATTGAGAAATACTCGACCTTCAGTACCAACAGAAGACGAGATAAATCAGCCTAGTAATAGCGGGCTGAACAAAAAAAAGAAAACACGTCAAACCAACAATAGGCAATGGTAATCTAATCCACTCAGACATTGTACAAATTCAGGAATTGTGCGAAATAAAGGATGAAGACCTCATCTTCGAGAATGAAGAAGTACGCCGTGGGATCAGACATGAATTACCAATCATTTCTTTAAATATAATGGGATGACAAATCAAGACGTTGGTGGACACAGGTGCCATGGTTTCCATTGTATCACAGTCCTGCTTAGACTTACTCCAGTCAAAATGAAAATTCGACATTTTTTCTGCATCAACTTTAGAGGAGTTATTCCAGACAGGATAATTAAATGTAAACAACAGTTTTTCTTAGCCATGGAACTTGCTGGAAGGAAGATACAACACATCTTCCTAGTCATATCAAATTCAAATTTCGATATCATAATCGAAGTTGATTTTATCTCTGACAATGGTCTGGTCATTGACATGAAGAACCGATATATATATTGCTTCCACCGAGGATTGAGAGAAGAGGCTCGTGAAAGAGAAGTATGGGAATTTGGAAATATGGGTATCATGGATGAAATGATCAATTCGGTGGAAACAGAGAAAAGAAATATGGAAAGAGGAAAAATTAACTCAGAAACTCAACAGAAATTGAATGATTTGATCGAAGAATATGATGATATTTTCAACAGCAAACCTGAATTAGTTAAAAACTTCAAGTATGAAATTCAGTTAACCAACACCACTCCTTTCCGAAAGAAATTATATCCGATTCCGGAAAAATGGCAAACTGAAGTCGAAGACATGACTCACAAGATGGAAGAAGACGACAATTTTTGTCGTATGTCCACGCCGTTTCTTAATCCACTGGCAGTTGTGCAAAAGGCGAATGGACAACTACGCTTATGACTGGATGCGAGAGAATTGAATGAACGTCTGCTCTTGGAACACGATAGACCTCCGAATATTCGGGAAATTTTGAGGAAATTCGAAGGAAAGACATATTTTTCTACCATCGACCTGACTTCATCATTTTACCACGTAGCGTTATCTGAAAATTGTCAAAAATACACAGGATTCCTATTTAACAACATAACGTATGCTTACAAGAGAATGCCTTTTGGTTTGAAGAACAGTGGTCCTTTTCATATTTGAAAGCTCGTGACTTATAAATGACAATAGAAATAATATATACAATTTTCAACTTTTCACTGTGAATGTGAAACATGTTATGTTAAAACTCTTCACCCATGGAAAAGTAAAACAGGAGAATAAAAGTGTACATGGATCAGAATTTGGTAATTCTCAGACACTTACGGAGTTAGTGTGATGTGTGAGTTTGAATTTGAGATGAAAGTAAATCCAGTCTTGGTTGGATGTTTGAAACAGCAACCCGCATATCCCCTTCCAGCTGCAGCCGAGACCGATGCTTCGTCTTGACGGATGCCATTGCGGAAATTGTTGACTCACACAAGTAAGTTGAAGCGAAGGGTAATAACAGGTCCACTGCTTTTCTTGATTCCAACTTAACGCAGGAAGTCAAAGCGAATGTAATATGCTACATAGACGATATAGTAATTGCATCAACAGATGGGGAACAACATTTACAACACCTCAGATTATTGTTTGGAAATTTGAAAGCAGCCAACTTCAAAGACAACCATGACAAGTGCAGATTTGTTCACACAGAAAACAAGTTTTTAGGTCACATCATTGACGGATTAGTATATAGGCCTAATCCTACAAAGATTCAAGCAATCGCAGAATTTCTCCAACAAAAGAAAGTACTGTACGTCGGGTTAGACAATTCTTAGGAATGCGTGTCAATTCTTTTCGATGCATTGTCCTAATTATACGGAGGTAATGGCACCACTCCAGAATCTGTTGAAATTAAACAATAAATGGAAATGGAGCGAAGAATGTAGTGAGGCGTTTGATAGAGGTAAACAAATGCTTGTTGATCATATGAAACTGGAATACCCCGATTTCTCTCGTAACTTCTTCATAGAGTCTAATGCTTCAAAGATTGGTGTAAGTGCAGTATTGTATCAAATGGATGCCGATGGTAAGCATTTGTCAGCTGCAAACTTAAAAGCCATGAAGTCAATTACACCGTGACCAAATTGGAAGCGTTAGCTGCCATATATGCTTTAAAGACTTGGAAAAAGATATTAATAGGATATAAAGTCACAATAATCACCGACCATCAAGCTTTGCAATTCTTGTTGAAAACGGATCTTGCTAATGATAGAATTATCAGATGGACCTAATTCTTGCAGCAGTTTAACGTTGAAATAGTTCATCGGTCTGGCAAGTTGAACCTACTAGCCAATGTTCTAAGCCGTAATTCTTGTGAGGAAGACTTACTCCTAATTGAGGTAGTTCTGGAAGATGCGGATACTATAGATAAACTTAGAAGAATTGCAGCATCAAAGAAGAGATACGAACCCTTAAGAAACATGTATCGCTTTCTAAAGAAGAGAATGGACCGGAATTATCCGAATTTCATTCTAACTTCGAGACAAGCGGGGAACTATCACATCGTGGGAGAAGTTGTAATGAAATATGCGGACAGGGATCATACGAAACTGAGAACAGTTATACCACCCAAACTTGTTAACAAAGTAATCTGGCTAGTCCATCCTTCAACGGGACACTCCTGACTGGATAAGACTCTGCAAGCGGCTAAAGAATCTTTAATTTGGAATTGTATGAGGGAAACCATACGCAAGGTTCCTAGATCCTGCAATAATTGCCAGCGGAGCAAATATGTATCGAAGCTAGCTAAAGAACCACCGATTACTATAATTCCGTCTAAACAGAGAGAATTATATGCAACGGGTATCTATGGTCCAATTCCGAGATCGTTCAGAGGAAACCAGTACATCTTGGTTACATTAGACGTAGTCTCTATACTGGTAATGTTGCATCCGATTCAGAAAGCCACATCGCGATACATCATAAAGCGACTAGAGACTTGCGTTTTCAAGGAAGCCGGCAATCCTGAATTTTTATTAAGTGATCATGGGAGCCAGTTCACAAGTCAAGAGCTTCAGGAGGCAATGGAAAGGCTAAACGTAAAGCATATCCTCAATACTGTCAGATATCCTGAAGGGAATCCGGTAGAAAGAATAATGTCTGAAATTGGAAAATTCTGTCGACTTTACTGCTCAGATAGACATGATAAATATATGAAGGTTATCCCCATCATTGAAGAATGCCTTAATTTGACTATACATGAAAGTATAGGGCAGGTGCCATACACATTACATTACGGACGTAAACCAGAGAGAGTATGGGATGGGATTATTTCCATACCGCCGGAAATTTCTCTATCTATTCCCATGCGTATAGCATTGGCTAAAGCGTGGAACGCCAGGCCGAGAAGAGAAAGAAAAGACAGGCAGGAAGGAAATTCAGAGAACCTTTACAGGAAAACGATTTAGTCTTGATAAGGAGACCATTATCCTCTAATTCAGGGGTTCTCAAACTTTTTCTGTCCCCCCCCCCCCTTCTGAAACATGAAATATCTAGCCCCCCCTCCCAATTCTCATTTCCTTTCTTAGCATTTCTCATAGGCTACTTCCCACATAGAAAAGATAACACAAGATCTACTGTGTATGCTGCTGCCTAAATAGGATTTCAACTACCAGTTACATTAATAATAATAATAACAACACACAATTCATTATTCTCAGAGCATATCAAAGTACAACAACGTTTTGTAAAAAAAATGGCATGCATATGTATTACTTTGGCTTATGAAAATAAAACAACTGCTGCACGTGTAGTTATTGGAATTGAGCAAATTTTGTTTGTTTCACTAATTAGCTCTTTAGCTGTGACACCTGTGTTCAGTAATGCTTTTCATATTTGAAAGCTCGTGACTTATAAATGACAATAGAAATAATTCATACAATTTTCAACTTTTCACTGTGAATGTGAAAAATGTTACAATAAAAGTGTACATGGATCAGAATTCGGTAATTCGCAGACACTTACGGAGTTAGTGTGATGTGTGAGTTTGAATTTGAGATGAAAGTAAATCCAGTCTTGGTTGGATGTTTGAAACAGCAACCCGCAGATCCCCTTCCAGCTGCAGCTGAGACCGATGCTTCGTCTTGACGGATGCCATTGCGGACATTGTTGACTCACACAAGTAAGTTGAAGCGAAGGGTAATAACAGGTCCACTGCTTTTCTTGATAAGATGAGATATTCATTCCGAATCTGCACCCAAATGTTTTCAAGAGACTTAGACTGAAATTCATTTCGAAGTATTCTGTCACTTGAGAATTCTATTAGTTCCTCCTGTTCTGCCATTGACAGGTGGGCTGTTACGTTCGTTTCAAACGGACTGCGAATCCAGTCATTCTTAGTTGAAGGTTGTGGAAATCTACCCTCTAATTTTTGACGAAGGTTTTGGAGGTGTTCTACAACAATTCCCCTAATTTGACAAATATCTAACTCATTTTCTTCCAGGAATTCATTCAGACAATGAAAAATCTCACAGTTACCTTTGTCCATCTGGACTTTTCAAAGTTCAAGTTTTCTCTTCAAAGCAAGCACTTTGTGGCTTAGAATGAAAATATTACTATTTCGTCCTTGAAGTGACACGTTAAGTTCATTCAGTTTTTCAAATACGTCAGCCAAGTGGCACAGTATTAGAAGCCATTCCTCATCCAGAAACAGGGTTGCGAATGTAGGACTGCTGTCCAATAGGAAAATACGAAGTTCATTCTTTAACTCCACAACGCGAAGAAGGACTCGACCACGGGGTAACCAACGTATTTCCGTGTGCAATTGAAGCGAATCATGTGTAGATCCCATCTCCTCGTAAAGAATGGAAAATAGCCGACTGTTTAAAGCTCATGCGTTCACAAAATTTACAACACTAATTACATCGTTCAGCACTTTATTGACTTCCGGTTGTAGTACATTTGAAGCCACATGCCTCCCTGTGTATCATGCAATGTGTGAATTTTACAGAATTAGTAACAGCACTCACTCTTGCTCTGAAACCCTTTTTAGTTCCAGTAAATGCCGACGCCCCATCAGTACATATATCAACACAATTTGTCCATGAGAGATTGATGTCAATAAAAATGGAATTTACAAGAGAAAAAATATCTTCGCCTGTAGTCCGCCCTTCTAGAGCTTTACAAAATAGAAAATCCTCATGCATTTAATTTTCATGAGAGTAGCGTACAAAAAAAGACGCTGGGCACTGTTTACGATAACAGTACTGTCATAAAGTTGCAGGGCAAATTTTGGGCTATCATGAAGACGTGGTTGCAATTGATTTTTTTATGTCAGAGGCTATTGCATCAATACGACGAGTTTTGAGAGAGCTATCGACTTTAAACACTCGTCGAACGTTTCTCCATGCATGATCGTGCACATTTTAACGGCTGCAGGAAGAAGTAATTTCTCACCAATAACATGTGGTGATTTGGATTTTGCAATTAAATAGGATACCTCCAAGGATGCACTTAGCGCTTTCTTAGGAACTGTTGCGTGCTTTTCTAGGAATCTAACATTTCCTTTTAGTTGTTGCTCGTGGCGATTAAAAATGCTAAAGGTTTACATAAACAGTCTGAATGTTTAGTCCGCAAGTGTCCCTTAAATTTCACAGGCTTCAAACTGCCGTTTGCTAAAATCTCCAAACAAAGAACGCATTGAGGTTGTTCCTGATTATTATTCGAAAGAATGCTGGTAAAGCCTAATGTCAGATAATCGTCTTGATATTTACGCACTTTCACTTTGTGTGTAGAATTACTAATCCTGATGGGAGCAGAAGCAGACGCGGAAGAACAATGGAAGTAGGTAATATAAGGCGGTTCTGGCGCAGGGGCTAATGCGCAAGATGGCCGCCGCGCGCAATCATCCCTATGTTATTCTTATGGAGGGGACAGACATAGCTGGCGCAAGGGCTAATGCACAAGATGGCTGCCACGCCCTGAGACGGACAATGACGTCACAGGGAGAGGTCAACTAAGTAACTTTGCTAAATGGAATATATATTATTTATTTATTTATTATTTATTTATGATTTATTTATTATTTATTTATTATTTATTTATTATTATTTTGTATTAATTTATTATTTATAGAATTTTTAATTATTTTTTATTATTTTTATTTTAATATTTAATTTTTATTTGCTTATTTTTATTAATTGTGTCAAAGCACTAAACTGCAAGGTTATTAACCCAAAATTTCTCTAACCCAAAGAAACCTAATTCAAACATTTCATTAAATGCATGTAAGATTTACTTTTTTTTACATTTTAAATTTTAAATTTTAGATTTTAATTTTTCCTTTTTTATATTTTACATTTTGAGATTTTAGTTTTAGATTTTTCATTTTACATTTTTAGATTTTGCAGAAAATGACTAAACTAAAAGGTCATAGACCTAACATTTGTTTTTAATTTTTAACTTATACATTTGTATTTATTTAATAGTTAATTTATTTTTAACACAGGCCTAATGCACAAAATGGTCACTGCACGCAACCACTTGCACACATGGCATGCTAACCTAACATAACCTCACTTTACCTAACCTAACCTAACCTAACCTCACCTAACCTAACCTAACCCAAACAAACCTCATTTAAATATAATGAGCAAGATGGCTGCCACGCCCTGAGACTGTCAATGACGTCACAGGGAGGGGTCAACTAAGTGACGTTGCTAAATGGAATATTTATTATTTATTTATTATTTATTTATTATTTATTTATTATTTATTTATTATTATTTTGTATTAATTTATTATTTATAGAATTTTTAATTATTTTTATTCTTTTTATTTTAATATTTAATTTTTATTTGCTTATTTTTTATTTATTGTGTCAAAGCACTAAACTGCAAGGTTATTAACTCAAAAATTCTCTAACCCAAAGAAACCTAATTCAAACATTTAATTAAATGCATGTAAGTTTTTTTTTTTTTTTTTTTTTACATTTTAAATTTAAAATTTTAGATTTTAATTTTTCCTTTTATTATTTTACATTTTGAGATTTAAGTTTTAGATTTTTCATTTTACATTTTAGATTTTGCAGAAAACGACTAAACTCAAAGGTCATAGACCTAACTTTTGTTTTTAATTTTTAACTTATAAATTTGTATATATTTAATAGTTATTTATTTTTAACACAGGGCTAATGCAAAAAATGGTCACTGCACGCAACCACTTGCACATATGGCATGCTAACCTAACCTAACCTAATCTAACCTAACCTAACCTAATCTAACCTAACCTAACCTAACCCACACAAACCTCATTTAAATATTTAAATTAATGCATGTAACTTTTCTATTTTTACATTTTATATTTTACATTTTAAATTTTATATTTTTCAAAAGCAGTAAACTACAAGGTCACATACCTAACCTAACCTAACCTAACCTTCAAAGCTAAGCCAAAGGCTAGTCAACACACCCTAAGTATGTAAGGCTATCTTTATGCTAGTCTTATAGAGAGTAAGGTAAAGCTAACACCTGCACTGTGGCTACTGTGCAAGATGTTCGCTACGCACAACCTCACCAAGTCAGTTAAGTTTTAAAATTAAAAGCTTTTATTCATTTTTTTTCTTTTCATTTTCATATTTCACACATTTTTCAATTTACCAATTTCCCATTTACAGTTTTTAAAATGTCAGTTCTAAGTTTTTTGAATTTTGTCAATATGGAAACATGGATTTTCCAATTTTCTTGTTTACATGTTTTTGATTTAGTCCATGTACAAAGTTCATATTATTTTGCCAAACACGATTTTTCATTACATATAACAAGGCTGTATACCTCATCCTAAAGCATATAGGTAATACATGGGTTATACTATACTTTTGACTACCTAGTTTTAGCTAACTAATTTCTCGAAATTACTAGCGGTTAACAGTTTGGATAAGGAGTGGGAAGTGGGTAGTAATTAAAATGTCCAAGCAGTGTTCACACAATATTTTTTATTCATTTTAAATATATTTATACTATTTACACATAATACATTTGTTATAAAGTGTACAGTTGTTTTTATTTTGTTTTCTATTTTTATTTATTTTTGAGTATGAATACCATTCTTTTCTTTTTCGTTTTTCTATTTTTGTAGTATTATTGTTTTATTTCCTAAATTGTTTTGTTTTATGTATTTGCTAGATGCAGGCAGAGGATTTTGAAATTCATAACTTAACTCTTTAAGCATGGTCAATGATTGAGTATTGACCATAGGCATGTGTAGCTATACCATTCGAATCCCTACGTCTTTATCAAAGATTTTGATAAACTAGTAAGACATCAGATTACCCACCATGGACATAAGATATATACGTGTAAAGGGTGTTTTACTCTTTTCGATAATCAATATGGACAACAAGGGATGAAAAATTTAAAGAACATAGAGCTTTGTGTGTCCTGCATGACATTGCTAGGGTTGAAATGCCTATTAAAAGCCCCATTCTGAAATTCTTAAATGTGGAAAAAAAATTGGGAATACCCTACGTTATTTATGCAGATTTTGAAAGTATACTCTTACCATATCAAACATGTCTACCCGATCCTGAGGCAAGTTATACAGTGCCATACCAGAATAATGTTCCTATGAGCTTTGGTATATACGTTAAACCCTCACCTGCTGTGCAACACATAAGGACAAACCTTCCAAGCCAACCTGTTATTTATCGTGGTCCTGACCCTGCAGAAAAGTTTATGGACTGTTTAATCTCAATAGCTAATGAAATTGATCGTCTTTACAGCTTAAATGTTCCAAGGATCAAGAAGCAGAGTTTCAATCTTCTGAAACCTGTTATTTGTGTCATAAACCATTTACCAAAGTGGTCTGGAAAGTTCGAGACCATTGTCATATTATAGGGGAATACCGTGGGAGTGCACATAATAACTGTAATTTGAGGTGTAAAACACGTAATCCCGTTCCTGTATTTCTACATAATATGAGTGGATACGATGCAAATTTCATTGTAAAGCAATTGGGATGTACTACTGAGAGAGTAGATGTTATCCCTAACTCCAAAGAAAAGTACATTTCCTTTACCAAATATGTAGGAAATGTTAAGCTTCGATTTGTGGACACATTTCGGTTAATGCCGAGTAGTTTGGAAAACTTAGTTTCCAACTTAACATCATACCCTGAAACAGACAAGTATTTTGGAAAAGAAAATTCAACGCTCATGACTCGTAAAGGTGTATTTTGTTATGATTACATTGATTCATGGGAAAAGTTAAGTGAAACGTGTTTTCCTCCAAAGGAGGCATTCTTTAACGAATTAAGTCAAGAAGATGTTAGTAAAACGACTATGAACATGCCAAAAATATCTGGAATCAGTTCAAAATTAAAACTCTAGGGGAATATAGTGACCTCTACCTAACTTCAGATGTACTTCTTCTTGCAGAGAGCTTTGAAACTTTGCGAAACAAAACACTAGAAACACACCGAGTGTATGCTGCACACTTTTTACTTCACCTGGTTTAAGTGATGAGGCAATGCTCCTATACACTGGAATTGAACTGGAATTGCTACAGGATTACGATCAGATTCTTTTAATCGAGTCAGGAATACGTGGAGGCATATGCCAGGTGTCTCATCGGTATGCTGAAGCTAACACTAAATACATGGAAACCTATGATTCTGAGAAACCATCGCAGTTTGTTACCTATGATGATGCCAACAACCAATATGGGTAGGCTATGTGTCTCTCTCCTCCTTATGGTGGATTTCAGTGGGTTTCTCCAGATACTGTTGTTCTAGAAAAGCTAAAGGAAGACGATCCTGTGGGATACATTTTAGTCGTTGATGTTGATAACCCATCTGACCTTCATGATCTACACAACGATTTGCCTTTCTTACCAGAGTGTACACAACCTAAGGATTCGTCTCTGAAAAAAAATAATGCCACATCTTGGAAATCGAAGGCGACACGTTGTTCACTACATGGCACTTAAACAGGCTCTAGATCATGGACTAAAATTGGTAAAAATTCATCGTGTGTTCAAGTTCAAACAAAGGCCTTGGTTAAAGGCATGCGTTGATTTAATAACAAACTTCGAAAACAAGCCTAAAATAATTTTGAGAAAAATCTGTACAAATTATTCAACAATGCCATTTTTGGAAAAACAATGGAAAATATTCGTAAAAGAACAGACCTACTGTACCCGTAAATCCGGAAAGTAGCCCCAGCTGGATTGCCTATTTCTAACTGCACCGGCTAAATTACATCATTAGAAATCGCTCCAACAAGTTCTTTAGGGATTTACATACAGCAGTTACAAGAATATTGTGGATAACAACAAACTACACGGGGCTCACTTTCCTTTACTTACTTGTCTCGGGGAATGGGACTTCAGCTTCGCCTATAATGGATCCACAACATTATTTTCCTTATATTTGGAATGATTCACTCGTCAACGACCAAGAACAACGAACTGTGTAAATTTATTTTACATGTGTAAACTAAATCTAACATAAACAATAAATAACAATAAACTATACTAATAAAAATACCCATACACTCATACTCACTCCACATCCACTACACATCCTACTGCATTTACTGGGTTATAAATTACAAGCACAAAATTTGCACTGCCTAGGCTTACTGTAGGCGATGAAAACGTTTAACAAACATTCTTGCCTTAATAGCATTCCTTTTGACAGGTGACTCAAATGCCACGCGTCTTATATTGCAGCTGATTTACTTTGTTCCACTGACCTACTGACAATCACGTGTCGCACCAGGGAAACTCTTCCCCTTCACAAGGCTGTGAGCTGTCACCAAGCCGCTTGTTACATAACAGACTCGATTCCTAACTGCGTTGGCTTACATACACACACAGTTCTGTCGTGCGTTTAATAACCTCGCTTGAAAATAGATTCTGTCATTATAAAACTGCTTATAACTCCTGTAATGCTTTACCGATTTAACTGAAATTTTAATACAACCATCCATTCACACTCCTTAATCGTTCTAGGCCGATTGGGTTGATCAGTCACTCATAACAGCTGGCAATAATCCATACTAAAACATTCGCTCACAAAACACACTATTTCAAAACACATTCTACTAATTAACCCTAATAAAAATTATTTAAGTAATTAAATAATTATGAACAAATATTTACAAGTAATCTGGTCGTTATTATAAACGATATTCATCGTTATCTACACGTTATCTTAGAGAAGCTTAGTTCTCTCTTACTATACCACTTGAAATTAAATTATGTATAATGTTTCTCAACATAAAAGTTTTTTAACACTCTTTAGCGTTCATATACTGCACACACATCGTCTTAGATAGGTTTCTTTACATTATTGATCAAATGCAATCAACTGGCAAAGGTCAGCTGTACGTATTTATACAACTCCGGGTTTAATAAGGTTTAATAATGGTATAAATGACATAAGTAGACAATCGTTCTCTAATTGCTTTCCGCTCAAACCCTCCTGTCATCACAGCTAAAACGTTACTTCACATGAACTGGAATTCTTGTATACAATGACTCTTATCATGATCCATGCCTTGTTCTTATCAAAGAACTATATTTCGTTGACTTCCCTTAAATTGCGTAAACTCCTTCGCACGAGCTAACCATAGCTCTACAACTCCTCATATATCACTATATATGGCATAAACAATAATCATCCACTATGTTAAACAATAACCAAAAACGGATTAATTGTTATTAACATTTCTTCTGTAGGAACTTCCTTCAATTAACGACATGACCATCAGTGCCGTCACACTCGACTACTGATCTACTATTATACATCCTTTAGTCCTTCAAATGAAACTTCCAACAATAACGAACGACTTTAGACTGTTGTGATTGACCTCCTTAGAGTTTACTACACAAAAAGATAATTAATTGTTAACTTGACTGTCACAAATACATGTAATAAAAATATTAACTCTGTTTCACCTCAGTTATCAAGCTTTAAATTGCACGTCGTTGCAATATCAGGTCTACATCATGACGTGATATTCCACAAATAGTGTATAAATAACTTCATGTTATTTATAGTGTCAAATAGAATTCAATCTTGACCGGGATAAACTAGCTTTTAATTCCTAGCCAAAGATATAAATTATCTTCTATCAAGAGATACTTCCTCTAACAATTAAATCAATAAAGCTTTCAGATTTACAAATAATGTAAGGTTTGTCAATTTCGTAATGTCTTTCCACTCTACACGATGAATGTCTATGGGTTTAAGACTTCAGTCTTATCAAACGACTAGTATTTGCTAGATCGCCGAAAAGTTTATATACAGTAATGATATGACAATATCATTCTATGTTTCTTCTGCTCTGGAAGTCGATTCATTAAAGTGCCCAAATTAAATTTAAAAGAATGTAATTTGCAACTATGACACAATGTCTGACTCCTTGGTTCAAAATAAAAATTGAAATTGAAATTCGATAGTCAAAATGACTAGTCTTCTATTAGGAAATATGATTCCTCAAATAAAATTTTTAATGTCAGTTCAACAACTGATCCGTAGAATAAAATTTAAAAATAGATGAAAGGCAATCATCTCTAATAATCTTGATGCATAAAAATCTTAACACACATCTGAAGTGTAAATTACATGAGAACAATGAAATACATAAAATATGGAGTCAGGACGTCTGTTCAGAATGTCACTAATCAAGCTCTATACTACAATTAAATGACATTGCTACCTTATTTGGACGATATCGTGAAGATCAGGGTGACTATTTACACAATACTTTAGGTGTTTCCTCAGTCCAAGATACTGAGATGGACCTCCATTCGAACCTCGGACCTGCGACCTCAGAGATGAGAAAACGTTCCCTCTCCGATATTCACCAACCTCCTTCTGGGATCGAACGACATCCTTCTGGCATATTCTTCTGTTATTGCTGGGATACCCTAGCATCTTGACCATCATCTTCTGTAGAATCTTCATTCTCCGTCGCAGATATATATCAGCATCATCGTTGAGATATAATTAATAAAATATTCATGTAGTTGGTGAATGAATTATTTCTATTGATAATCGATGTTACATTAGTGTTCGTAGACTGACGAAAATGTACAAGATGTAACGTACACTACGTTTGTATTCTGCAATACGTTGTCTATCGAAGCTCCATTGTTGTATCTTAACTCTGCATTAAATTTGTCTCTGGCGCATGACTAGTTAGTCCATCATCTCAACAATGTTACTAGTGTTGAATGAAACTAATCGGTGAATATTAATAGTCATTCTAATAATGTTTGTTTGCTGCGCCGATGTTAAAGTTCTCCACTACTGTTCACTTGAACTACGTATGTTCGCTAACATCACGTTGCAACAAAAGTGTTATTCAGCTTCTATTTCCAACACATTTGAAAAATTGTCTTTACAGGCTTATTTCGTCGAAATGGTTTGACTTAGAACGCTCGACTTTCAATAGAATATAGTATTTGACCTGTACTTTCTATTTATTCACTTGGCTGAAGTCTATTCTCAAATATAAATGAGATATCCTAGTTGAAATACTCCTCTCAACTTCGCCTATAATGCTAGCGCGGGAATCTCAACTGTTCCACCCTGCTAACGTATCGTCTCCACGAGTCGTCAATCAACGCACTCGGGCTAAAGCTTTGGGATCTCCGTTAACCCAAGAAAACACTTCCTCTCTCTTCAAAGACTGCTTGAATAGGAACCTTGATCCTTGGATCTCCCTCTCCAAGTCGAAATTTGGCAGCCATATCAATCTCCCACCATAATTTTAGCGCGTAGATTACTAATGCTTATTACTGCGTAGATTAACCATTCTGCGGTTTTTAAAGTATCACACATATTTTCATTTAATTTTCTCTTCATTGCCAATTAAGAAAATCTCCTTCTAAGGGCCTAAGGCTCTGGGGTGGGATCCAATAGCATAATTTATAACAATATTTATTATATTTTATGTCTAATTCACTGTTGCTATGCCGATTTCAACCTTCTAAAAATTTGTGTTGAGCAACATATCACGTGATCGGACATTCTCACTGCCTCAAGCTTGTAACACGACTCCCTTTTATCATGGGGACGGAAAATACTCTCATTTTGTCCCAAAATAATTCAATTTTCGGGGGCAATACGTCTTGTGACTGACAGCAAAAAGCTAAAAAGCTAATAGCAAAGCCAACATTTATCGACAGAACAATTTATGGTCCTAACCTAGCTGCTTTCCACATGGCCAAGCGTAACATTGTATTCAATAAGCCTATATATATTGGAACGTGTATACTGGATATTTCAAAAACTCTAATGTATTCCCACCACTATGATGTCCTGCTACCCTATTATGGAATTGTATAGGAACAAGTGTCAAACTGTTCGCCAGGCCTCTAGTCGCCTTTGTGGCGAGTCCCGTTATTCCCTGGCCGCGAGGGGGCTGCTACCCTACCCCTCCCCGCGCTCAAGTACGGTACATTCTTTCGCTAGTGTCACTATTGTGCTCAACAGGACAAGTCACCACGGGGTGAGAGCGAAACAGAACTGCTGACATGCAGTCTCGGACCATTATATCGAACGAGTGACAGTGTATTAATTGTATCATCATGTCTTGTATATAACTGTGTAATATAATATAATTAAGAGTTTAGTGCTTTTCAGTCGGTCAACACGAATGTACACAAAAGAGATGGGTTATGCCCTAATCCTGAAATAAATTACATGAGATTAAGAAATACACTAGGATGACCAGTTTCGATCGTCAAGCGATCATCATCAGATCCATTACACTTAGGCTATAAAATCTATGTTTGAAATACAGGTGAAAATATTTACAATATGTACAATTATATAGTTGCAGTATTGGTACTGCAACTGTCGGTGTATGCTAAATGCAGTATATATGATGTTAGGTGATATGCTAAATGGTGATAGATATCCGGAGTTTGTAATTTGGAGTGATTATATGGTTGTAAAAATCAACTAAGGTTAAACCATAATATTATAGGCTAACTACTTATCTGCTTGACTTCCTTACTAGAGCTACGTGCAGTTATCGTGTTCACTGTAACTCACAATGCGGTCGACTGCGGTAGGTTGTTATCGTAACGACTGGTTTTTCCTGCTTTCTCCCACCTGTCCATATATGCTGTTCGGAGTCATTGCAATGTGTTTATGTGAGGTGTTACCAACCTAGATAAGATGTATGTTATTGAATGAGGTGGGTATACAAGTATCAAGTAACTTAAATGCACTTGAAGCACTTGAACTTTAAATCCCTCTTCACGAAATCCTTCTAGCGCAATTAATTCTTGAAAGGACTGATGACGTCAGCAGAAAACAGTGGGAGCTGACGTCATCAAATTCACAATTCCCAAGACTGGAAGTGATCAGTAAATTTTTAGAGGACAGATGTCAAGCCCTAGAATTAATCAATGGTAACCGAATTTCTACCCCAGTGGTCAATTCTACCACTCAAAACATCACTAGAAAGAAGTTCACGAACCAAGTCAGACAACTGTATGTTTCAAGTAACAATAATTGTTTATTTTGTACTGGCGTGCACCCTCTTTATAAATGTCAAGGCTTTTCCAGAGTTAGTGTTGCGCAACGAACAGAATTTGCCAAACAGCATAAATTGTGTGCCAATTGTTTGAGACATGGTCACATTATTGGTGATTGTTCTTCAGGTTCTTGCTATTCTTGTGGTTTGAAGCATCACACACTATTTCACCGCAACCGAGGAACTGGTCGTTCTCCTACCCCAAGGCCGCCTGATAACACGCATGATAGGCAACAGGCAAGACCCAACAACTCTAATGTTACGCAACAACGTGCCGGCACAGCTTCCTATTGCTCACTGAAAATTAAACCGCATACTCACATATTGCTCCCGACTGCATTGGTAAAGGTGCGTGATAGGGAGGGCCAACTTCAGACTTGCCGAGCCCTGCTAGACTCAGACAGTCAAGCCCACTTCATCACGACGGCCTGCACACAACGACTGAACTTAAAGAAGATACGGAATAGAATTTCAATCCAAGGTATAAGTAGTATCGACGCAGAGTCACATCATAGTGCAAACATAGAGATGCATTCCACTACTAGCAACTATCATGTAGTTATTAATTGTGCTGTATTGTCACGAATTTCAGCTGAATTGCCAGGATCATACATTAACTATCAAGACTGGCAAATTCCCGAAGAACTGACCTTAGCTGACCTCAGCTTCAACCAACCAAATCAGATTGATATGTTAATCGTGGCAGAGATATTTTTTGATCTTCTTAGGCCTGAAAGACGCACGAGGAGCGGACCCTATCCAGTTCTTCAAAACACGGAATTCGGTTGGATTGTAGCGGGACAGTTTCAAATGGATAGGGCGAGCGGTCCGGGTTCACCACCTGTGCAGTCATTCTTCACTATGAATGACCATTCACTCGACCAGCAACTTCAACGATTCTGGGAATTAGAAGAGATCACTCAACCAATCAGATCGAATGATGAAATCGAATGTGAAAAGCATTTTGTTGACACAGTCAGACGGAATGCAGAAGGTCGATTCACGGTACGACTCCCACTCTGTGGAAAACCATCAGAACTTGGAAACTCACTAACAATGGCTACGTCACGGTTTCACAATCCCGAGAGACACCTTGAAAGAAACCCTCAGTTGACGGGGGATTACGTCAGCTTTTTAGAAGAGTACGAGACTGTAGGGCATATGGAGCTTATAACCACGGCGTCTGATAAGGAGGTACAGAGCTACTTCATGCCCCGTCATCCGTGTTCAAGGAGTCAAGTTTAACTACAAAAACCAGGGTTGTATTCGATGCCTCCGCCAGTACTACCACAGAACGGTCACTCAATGACATCCTCAGGGTTGGGCCGACAATCCAGCAAGATATCTGGTCCATTATCACCAGATTTCGCACTCACCAAATGATCACTTTTCGTGATATTTTCAATGTTTAGCATGGCCCATTTGTCGGTCAAATTTGTTTCTTGTTACTGAGATCCTCGAATGATAATTATTTCTTTGGAAATGTATTAATTGTTTAATCAATATGCATAATCTTGTTATTAACCTTCCATTTATAAGATATTAAGTTACTCACCTAAGTGTTTAAGGCTACCGCAACACATCACTGCATTATCTACACTGGGCTTGTCTGTTCCGTGATCGCTGTTGCCTCGAGTTCGTGACGTTATTTTTCCTGGACAGCCAATTAGCAGCGGTGTTCCTGTCACCTGTGACTCGACGGGTTCCCGGCCCTATGTATCCTCGACTCATCTTATTGGTGATGTCCATTCCAGTCCATTCTTCGTCTGCGTGCATTCTTCGCACAGCCTGCTGCCACCACCATACGGGCAATGCTGGGCCTATAATACTTTGAGTATTCTTCGAAGAGCAGGTTTCTCTTCTCATGGCCGCTCTGCGTCTACACTTCTGCCAAGATGTCAGAATCACCACTCTGCAGATATTCTGAGGCCACTAGTCTTCAACCTTTGCTACAAATCACAGCATGAAACATCGTACATACCATCAAGTGTGATTAGCAAAATTAACCGCAGAAATACTTCGCCACAGATAAGCCTTAAGAGAAGGTATTGAACCCTTTAGTATTGCAGTGTTTATATGCAAGAAATCTTGATCAAGGGGTCGCGCTCAGTTCATAGTGTGATGTTTACGTTCGCCAAACAACATGCTCTACTGAGGTAAGGGTCATAGGATTAAAACTATAATTAAGAAAGGAAGTGACAAGCCGTAAAAAATAACATAATTTAATGACTATTAGTGCAAATAAAATGAATATAGACAACAACAATAATAAATTTCCTCCCTGAATCTTCCCATGACAGAAATATCTATCAACGTTGAGGAGTCAGACGGATCTCCCCCTTATGAAAAAAATGTGGATCCAAGCTCCACTAACTTGCATTGGATTTTAAGTATGCGTAATGACTAACTACGAGGAATGAGTAATTGGATGACTGTTCGTTTACATCGGGTAACAGCCACGATGCTTACGAACAATCATCTCGTAAATCAACGTTTACGGATATGGGACACAACACTAATAAAAACCCTTAAAAAAATAATGCTGACACACAATCTAAAATCTAATATTTACAGGAATCTCCCTCGAGACAAACCTTCAACGCGATGACGCATCTGACAAATGAGCTGCCAACACGGCCAATTGCTCAATACACAAACAAGGAAAAGACAGCATCGCACGTGACTGCACGGGTCACTAATACGGAACATAAACATGGAATGAAACCAACAACAACAAAGCCTCACCGGCTGAGATTACTTTATATGAACAAAAATGCACGTTAAGCTAACGCTTCGGAGATTATAGCGATTCGTAGGCAACTCCCATTTATTTAAACAATTTTTACCATTGATCAGTTCTTATTCTGAATTTCAAGTAAATACGGAGCCAACAAGCACTCCGCTAATGACCTCGATGCAATCCTTTCAGCCCGCCTTGTGAAACAGCTTCCCCCTTCCTCAACTCTGGTCATCGTCCAGCCCCAGTGTGTAAAAATAACATGACCAACTGACCGTTATCTCGTAGAATCAACAGCAACAAATCTCAACCACATAAACATATGGTAAGACCTTAATCGATATAGCCACATATGTCCTCGCAAGGTAACCATATGGACTTGGCACCAAGCTGACAGAAATCAGTCTACGCTGAAATTCCCGCTTGTAATGACCAATAAAATACACACACACACACACTGCTGGGAATGACATAACATTTTTCACACAGGTCGGTTGAATCAGATCCTCACAATCTATTTAAAAATATTAACACCTACGAGAGAGCTGACTGCTCCTCGCCACAATTCACATTGCTCCAACGGCAATAAACTCACTGAATCTGATCAATAATAAACATTACAAGATTAATTTACCCTCCAATCTACTGCATGATTATACTACTTCAGTCCTACTTCTGAAACACAACATATCTCCGAGAGACGCTTCTTAACCGCATTACGTAAACATATGCGAACACGGTCGTCCACATAGCCACGTTAATTAAAACAAACAAACAAACAAGAACTTACGACTGTTAAAATATGTGCGAGCTGTTTCCATGCAAAAGGTGTGTCAGACCAAAACTAAATACACTACGTTAATCAACACAAGCAAGATATTTACAAAACAAAATATGTCCCATATACCAATAAGTTAATTTGTCAGATAATAAGAATATTATTCAGTACTCATCCTCTGCCAGTCACCGTCAACGAACATCTGCAGCCATTTCCCTACTTAATGCTGCTTAGCTCGTCTCAAACATCTCGATGGAGTGTTGACAGTTCCAAACTTCTTCCAGGATATGCGATGTCATCTCTCGTGCTGATGCAAAAAGTTACAGATTAATTCACACTCGATATCTGTTTACTAAATTCGCCGTTTTAGGTACTTAATTCCCCAGAACAGTCTGTTGGCGAATTGTCGATGATACTGTCCCTACAAAATAGTACTGTGACTATCTATCACACTGAATTTAACACATTTGTATTAATAAAATCTGTATCCTCATGACACGCAAAGTACAAGTGCCTACGTCCTTAGACGCGCAAAATGTAATAATAATAATAATAACCTACGTCCTCAGACGCACAAATTGTAATAGTGTCTTGGCTCTTCACGCCACTTATAAATGAACTGGCCCTAGGTATCGACAGAGGGGGAAATTATATAAAAATTTCTCAAAATAATAGTGGCACAGGAATGAAACAAATATCACTGAACTCGTAAAATTGCGCAGGTCAAGAATATGCCCATTAATCCTAGAATCGATCGTAGAGATGTTGTCTAGCCGATCTCCCGCGTTAATGCTAGCTATCGCGTGCCCAAGCTAGACTTGGCGCGTCCGTAAGCATTCATCTCTCATTGGTTCCACTTTTTTCAATAACTTCGCGGTTTTTATCAGACCTCGGCCTCGTAGGAGTGTCCAGTAGTATCATCAGCCACTCACGTTACTGCATTATATTTTTTCTAGGTGCGAATAGCACAATGCACATGCCATAAGCGTGTCTCACCACGAGTCCCTTCTATTTTGAGGTAGCCACCACCTGTCCTTCTGAAACATTGCTAGGGTCTTTCTTTTCACAATGCTAAAGTATTTAGCCTTTTGTCAAACTGCTGCAGGTATGTTCCCACTGTCTCCAACAAATGCTTGAAGTTTCCTCATCTTCGTCTGGCTATTTCATGACGCTGGTGGAAATATTAATTAATTGTAGAAATAAAACATCGAATCATTTATCCATCAGAGGATAAAGGGTTCAGTATGTCAACAAGGACTACCCTGCACAGCTGTCAGGCACAGCATATCTTGTTTACCAACAAGATCCATCTGCTCAAAGTTCAAAGCAAAGTGATTTCAACTTCAAGTGTTGAGCGGGTTGCCTATGGAGGTTGCGACTCATAACCACATCACTTCGTTTCCACCGCATTCCTTCTTATGAGGAAGGATCCTCTACGAACATACTTTCAACAAATATACCAAAGCTAAGTTTAAACGTTTTATTATTTATCTTTTAAGACATTTTAATCACAATTTTAAATCCAAAGTGGATAAGTTCAAAGAACTCTTTTCTGAAGTGTTTCTGATGGTTATTAATTATTTATTGTTGTTATTCATTCAAATTGTTGCACCATGTTGAAATAAATTATATATATCGTTACAGAATATGTTTGAGTGTGAAATCCATTCAGCCCTAATATTAATTCAGTCTAATGCTTCCCCACAATGCTATACATTCCAAGCTAATGCTTGGTGCAGTTCTCCCTCTATAAGTTGGAGTATTGTAGGGCATACTCCACCACCAAATATGCTTTACGGCAGACATTCGACAGATGTACCGGCAGATAAGGGTTGATAGTCATGACCGCAGACTTCAGAGAATCGTGTGGCGATCATCCCCAGAAGATCATGCAAAACATTACCAGCTCAACACCGTCACCTACGGCACAGCGTCATCACCCTCCCTCGCCACTAGATGCCTCCAACAGCTCGCTATGGAAGAATCGGACAGTTTTCCTGAGGCAGCGAAGATTTTACAAAGATACTTCTACATTGATGACTGTATGTCTGGAAGTGCGACCGTCGAGGACGCGTTAGACACTCAAAATCAACTCATCAACCTTCTACAAACTGGAGGGTTCCAGCTTCAAAAATGGTGTTCGAATCACCCCCGACTACTTGAAGCAGTTGCTTCGGAGTGGCGAGAAACCCAGCTCCCACTTCAACTAGATAATGGGGAAAACATTAAGACATTAGGCTTGCTTTGGCATCCTGCTAGTGACCAACTGCAAATCGTAAACGGCAACTTACAACTACGCAACCCATTAACAAAACGGAGGGTACTATCAACCATAACTTCAATCTACAACCCACTTGGGCTATTGAGTCCAATCATGATCTCTGCAAGTTCTTCTTACAGCAACTGTGGCAGCTACGTCTAGGGTGGGATGAAATTTTACCACCAGAGCTACTTCATCGTTGGCAGAAGTTGTGCGGCGAACTTCCACTTCTCAACCAAATTCGGATCGACAGACTTGTATTGGCAAAGGGAACTCCGTTGAACATACAACTGCATGGTTTTTTGGATGCATCTGAGAAGGCATATGGTTGTTGCATTTATCTTAGATCTGAAACTCAAGATGGAGACTGCGTTAGGAAACTGTTGAGTGCTACATACAGAGTTGCACCATTGAAGCGGGTTTCTCTACCCCGTCTAGAGTTGTGTGGAGCCCTACTTTTATCTCGGCTGATTAAGAAGGTCAACTCAATCCTAAACCTGAATGTCACTAGCGTTCATCTCTGGACAGATTCGACAATAGTTCTTGCCTGGATTGCAGCGTCTCCCAACTGCTGGAATTGCCAATTGAGTTGCGGAAATTCAGCAAAACACATCAATTAGGGACTGGAAACACGTTGACTCAGCTGATAACCCTGCTGACATGATTTCTCGGGGGGTCACTCCAGAAACTCTCATTTCTAACGCCGTGTGGTGGAACGGACCTTCGTGGCTTATGAAGCATTCGGCATCCTGGCCTATATCAGCCCCTTTATTAATATCTCAGGACGTCCCAGAACAGAAAAAAAACTGTTTTTAGCCTGATTGCAGCTCAACCTCAAGATGATTTCATGAAGCGATTCTCCAAGTTAACGCGTCTTACGAGAGTAACGGCGTATTGTATCAGATTTGCCGCAAATGCCAGACGTCCTCGCAATCAAAGAAAAACGGGTGAATTGGAGTTCGAAGGACTGCGTGTTGCATTACATGTATGCATCAAAATAGCCCAAGCTTCAGAATATGGTCCAGAAATTCACGATCTTCGGATGACAAGGGCCATTAATAAAAGAAGCAAGTTAATACCTCCGAATCCTTTCCTCTGTAACCAAACACTCCTTCGAGTAGGTGGTCAACTACAACAATCTGATTTTCCGTTTAACCAGAAACATCAGGTCATTGAAAATGAACATCTACGCCTGCTTCATGCTTGACGTCAACTACTACTGTCTTCGCTACGAGAGCAGTACTGGATACCTAATGGCAAGAGTACGATTCGTCACATCATTCTTTTTGCATTATCTGCCACAAACTTTAGGCAAAAAACGCTGAAAAACTAATGGGTCAACTGCCGAATTACAGAGTAACTCCAGTCAAACCATTTATCCACTGCAGAATCGACTACGCGGAACCTCTCTACATAAAGGCAGGCTCTCGCAAAACCAGATCCAAAATCAAGTGTTATGTAGCACTCTTCGTATGCCTTTCTACTAGGGCAGTGCATCTAGAGATTGTGAGCAGTATGACTACCCAGGCCTTCATTGCTTCTCTAAGGCGTTTCATATCCCGTAGAGGCAGGCCAGCCCATGTGTTTTCTGATAATGGCAGAAATTTCGTGGGAGCCAATAGAGAACTCGAGTAGAAGAGAAGATTATTCAACGAGGGACAGCATCAACGTGATCTGTCTACTTTTGCAAGCAGTGAGGGAATTCAGTGGCATTTTATTCCTCCTCAAGCTCCGCACTTTGGAGGAATATGGGAGGCAGGTGTCAAATCATTTAAACACCATCTTCGGCGAGTGATGGGCACCGCATACCTTACCTTCGAGGAATTGTCAACACTCACAACCCAGATCGAAGGATGTCTCAATTCGAGGCCTCTAGTCCCGGCATCCGATGATCCCGACGACCTAGTTGTCCTTACCCCTAGTCACTTTCTCATTGGCCGACCAATCACCGCACTACCCCAACCAGATCTGAGTAATGTGCGTATAAGCTTGCTTTCCAGAAGGCAGCAAATCCAAAGACAGTTCCAAGGATTCTGGAAGGCGTGGTCAACCGACTTCTTGTCTCATCTACAACAGAGAGGAAAATGGATAAAGGAAGGGCGCAACGTCCAGGCAGGCACGCTGGTGATCGTGAAAGAAGACAAACTTCCCCCACTGTGCTGGAAGCTTGCAGTGGTTGATCAGGTCCACCCTGGAGCTGATGGACTCGTACGTGTTGCCACTATACGTACCTCGTCTGGTACATTCAAGAGACCCATTACAAAACTTTGCCCACTTCCCATTCCAGACAGAGGCATTTGTGAAGGTGGTGTTTTGACTAACTAACTATGTTCAGTGCTTTGTGTTCGTTGGTTTGTTGGTGTTCAATTTCAGGTGACTGTTTGTTGGAAAAGAGAGTTAAACTCTTTTTTGGCGGGCGGCATGTTTAGGAACAAGTGTGAAACTGTTCGCCAGGCCTCTAGTCGCCTTTGTGGCGAGTCCCGTTATTCCCTGGCCGCGAGGGGGCTGCTACCCTACCCCTACCCGCGCCCAAGTACGGTACATTCTTTCGCTAGTGTCACTATTGTGCTCAATAGGACAAGTCACCACGGGGTGAGAGCGAAGCAGAACTGCCGACATTCAGTCTAGGACCATTATATCGAACGAGTGACAGTGTATTAATTGTATCATCATGTCTTGTATATAACCGTGTAATGAAATATAATATAATTAGTTAAATGTTCCACAGAAGTCCAGTGATTTGAAATCCCAGCGCTATATATTACAGTCCACCAAAGTATATTCTTCACATTTATTATCAAACTTTCTTCTGGAATGGACAATCTTAAACTAATGTATATGGATACCGACTCGTTCATTTACTTGGTTAACACCCAAGATGTATATCAAGACAAGTTGGATTTCCTAGAACACCTGGACACATGAGATTATCCTACTAATCACATATGTTACTATACATCAAACAAGAAAACGTTGGGAAAATTTAAAGACGAGGAGTGTGGACAAATTATTAAAGTATTTGTTGGACTTAGAGCTAAAATGAATGCTTTAGACATAAATGGTAAAGAAATCAAAAAGATTATAGGTATTAGCAGAGGTGTTGTCAAAAATTGTATAAGCTTTCAAGATTATAGGGAATGTATTATGAAAAACGAGGTAAAAAGAATACCAATGAACATTATTGCTTCTAAACAACATGACATATCATCTATAAGACTAAAAAAATTGCTTTGTGTCCTAGTGATGATAAAAGTGTGATTGATTCGAATGGTATAGCTACACATGCCTATGGTCATTACTCAATCATTGACCATGCTTAAAGGGTTAAATTATGAATATCAAAATCCTCTGCCTGCCTCTAGCAAATACATAAAACAAAACAATTTAGGAAATAAAACAATAATACTACAAAAATAGAAAAACAGAAAAAGAAAAGAATGGTAACCATACTCAAAAATAAATAAAAATAGAAAATAAAATAAAAACCCCTGTACAATTTATAACAAATATATTATGTGTTAATAGTGTAAATATATTTAAATTAATAAAAAATATTGTATGAACGTTGCTTGGACATGTTTAATTACTACCCACCTCCCACTCCTAATCCAAACTGTTAACCTCTAGTAATTTTGGGAAATTGCTTTAGTTAGCTAAAACTAGGTAGTCAAAAGTATAGTATAACCCATGTATTACCTATATGCTTTAGGATGAGGTATACAGCCTTGTTATATGTAATGAAAAATCGTGTTTGGCAAAATAATATGAACTTTGTACATGGACTAAATCAAAAACATGTAAACAAGAAAATTGGAAAATCCATGTTTCCATATTGACAAAATTCAAAAAACTTAGAACTGACATTTTAAAAACTGTAAATGGGAAATTGGTAAATTGAAAAATGTGTGAAATATGAAAATGAAAAGAAAAAAAATGAATAAAAGCTTTTAATTTTAAAACTTAACTGACTTGGTGAGGTTGTGCGTAGCGAACATCTTGCACAGTAGCCACAGTGCAGGTGTTAGCTTTACCTTACTCTCTATAAGACTAGCATAAAGATAGCCTTACATACTTAGGGTGTGTTGATTCGTCTTTGGCTTAGCTTTAAATGTTAGGTTAGGTTAGGTATGTGACCTTGTAGTTTACTGTTTTTGAAAAATATAAAATTTAAAATGTGAAATATAAAATGTAAAATTAGAAAATGTTACATGCTTTAATTTAAATATTTAAATGAGGTTTGTGTGGGTTAGGTTAGGTTAGGTTAGGTGAGGTTAGGTTAGGTTAGGTTAAGTTAGGTTAGGTTAGGTTAGGTTAGGTAAAGTTAGGTTAGGTTAGGTTAGATTGCCATATGTGCAAGTGGTTGCGTGCAGTGACCATTTTGAGCATTAGCCCTGTGCTAAAAATAAATTAACTATTAAATAAATACAAATTTATATGTAAAAAGATAAAAACAAATGTTAGGTCTATGACCTTGTAGTGTAGTCGGTATTTTTCAAAATCTTCAATGTAAAATGAAAAATATAAACCTAAAATCTCAAAATGTAAAGTATAAAAAATGTTAAAATTAAAATCTAAAATTAAAAACTAAAATGTAAAAAAAGAAAATCTTACATGCATTTAATTTAAATTTTAAATTATGTTTCTTTGGGTTAGAGAATTTTTGGGTTAATGACCTTGAAGTTTAGTGCTTTGGCACAATAAATAAAAAATGAGAAAATAAAAATTAAATATTAATGTAAAGAAAATAAAAAATAATTAAAAATTATATAAATAATAAATAAATAAAAAATAATAATAAATAAATAATAAATATTCCATTTAGCAACGTTACACAGTTGACCTCTCCCAGGGACATCATTGACAGTCTCAGGACGTGGCAGCCATCTTGCGTTAGCCCTTGCGCCAGCTATGTCTGTCCCCTCCATAGGAATAACATAGGTCTGGTTGCGCGCGGCGGCCATCTTGCGCATTAGCCCCTGCGCCAGAACCGCCTTATATTACCTACTAATGGACAATGGACTTTTTTTTTAATTCGAACCTTGTTCTTTTTCCGAAGAGTTCACTATCACTTTTATGGGGTCTCATTTTACCACTTCTAATAAGCCACTTATCCATGGGTAATGGCGTCACTCGTATTAGTTTATTGTGAAGTTGGCTAACCACGCACTAGAATTCACCTGTTCATTCACTGTCTTTGAACCAGTTGCGGTTTTAGAACAGGGGCACACGGTCACGTGCCCCACCATTAATAATCATTCTCCTTGGGTGGTAGTCGTCTAATAGTCCTTCCGTGGTAATGGCACTTAAATCGCGACCAAGCAGTTCAGTCGGCTTGCTGTTCACTTTCCCCCAACAGTAGGAGCCTGTCACGAGGTGCTGGGCACATGTCTGATGAGACCAACACAGTGTAGCCACATGCTTCCTCTCCCTGGCTCTTTAACCTCAACCCTTGCTTTTACAGCGGGGTGAAGTGACATAGGGGCTATGGGAGTTTCCTAGATTTGGGGCACAAGGCCGCTATGACGAGCCGGCGATACGGCCGTGAAAGTAGCGAAGGAGGGTAGGAGGGGGGGGGGGTGAGGGGTGTTAAAGTGTGCCGTTAGCAGGCAGACAAGTTCATAGATAGCATATTTACCAACCCTCAGCAATTTTCCACCAAAATAATGTACGGAGAAATATCAACATGTATAAAATGCATTGAGACAGAAATGTAACATTATCAACGTAGTGTATGTTCCGTAAGCGAATTTGTATTACGGTATGTTATAATGTCAAGTCTGAGAATTTTCATTATCTGGGGGAATACACAAATGCGTGACGAAAGCACTGCCTCAATCATTCTCCTTAAGTGGTAGTCGTCTAATAGTCCTTCCGTGGTAATGGCACTTAAATCGCGACCAAGCAGTTCAGTCGGCTTGCTGTTCACTTTCCCCGACAGTAGGAGTGTTAGCGCCTACGATATTGGGTTACCGTATAATTGTGTACGAGTGCGATGGTCTTTTGCAGTGTTCAGTAATATTAATCTTACATAAGCTAATATTTGTTATTGGAAGCTTGTTTTGTGAGGTGGGAATAACGCGAACCAGTGTTATTAAACATAATTAATATATACACTGAACGAGTATTTCGTCGTACGAGGTAAGTGGTTAATTCCTACTTGTCAACTACGTATTATGTGGCATTTTATTTTTACACCGTAACTTAATGCTGCGATGAATTACATAATAATTTTCACTGTGTTTTCAGGCATTGAAGGTGTGCATGTCGTTAACGAAACCGTGAAATAAAGGATGTAAAATACTTACAAAATAAGTCCTTAACTTATGAGGACAGACTATTAGCAAAGGAATTAGGCCCTCTGAAACTAGATATGTGCATTAATCAAGTCTCTAAAGATAGAAACAGAACATATCACAGGACTGTCAATAAATCTGTGTATAAAAAATGGGATTGGTTATGTGGATGTCCGGTAGTAAATTCATTCTTTTGTTTTCGTGCCTGTTATTTGGTGGCGATGGCACATGGACCAAGACTGGCATTAATGATTTAAAACATTTACCTGAAAAAGGAAAGAAACATTGTTTGTCAAAATGCCATATGAACAATGAAATGAGTTTAGCAGTGTTAGGGGATATAAGCATAGCGCAGCAACTGGCTGAAGGCTACAGGATTTCTGTTCGTAAACACAACGAACTTGTGGACAAGATTAGATATAATATGTCGCGCATTATTGATGCTGTTAATTTTTGCGGGGAATTTGAATTGGCCTTGCGTGGACATGACGAAACCGACGAATCAATTAATCCAAGTGTTTTTAAGGGTCTCATCAATTACACTGCGGCGCTTGACAATGTTTTGAATGATCACTTGAAAAAATTTAAAGGGACCTCGAAGGTCATCCAAAATTAAATTTTAGACACGATTCTGTCCGTTTGTCGGAAGAATGTTGTCGACGAAATCAGTTAGGAAGACTTCCTCTCGCTCCAGGCTGACAAAACAACGGACGCTTCATGCAAAACGCAAATGTCCCTAATTTTAAGTATCAAATAGCAGATAGAATTGTTGAGCGATTTTGGGGTTTCTTTGAAGTCACTGACAGGAGCGCGTACGGTCTGGCTGCAACAATATTGGGACAGTTAAACCAAATTGAAGTAGAAAAATCCCCTGAGAAACTTATTTGTCAAACCTATGACGGAGCTTCTGTGATGAGTGGGCATAGGGGTGGAGTGCAGTCGTTAATTAAGGAGAAATACCCAAACGCGAATTGCATTCATTGTTACGCTCATCAAGGCAATTTGATTCTCCAACACGCCACTTCATCTTGCTCCCAAAGCAGAATATTTTTTCAAGATTTGCAAGGCAGAGGGCCAAATTTTTCAAGATCACCGAAGAGAATGAATTGCTTGACTGAAATGGTTCAAAAGAAAATAGGTTACGCCCCTCCGACAAGATGGTGCTTTCAACATAGAACTGTTAACACTGTGTTCGAAAACAAAGAATATCTATTGAAATGGTTTGAGCACATTAGAGACTCAGAAATTAATGACAGAAATGCCTCAGATCAAGCTGCAGGATTTGTGCGTACATTGAAAGATCCCCAGTTTATATACTGACTGACTTTCTTTCATAAAGTTATGCCACACGTAGCTATTTTCTTTGATAGTATTCAGCAAAGTGGTATTGATGCTGTTAAAGTCAGTGACTTTATAAAGCAGTTTTCCAAAGCGGTGACCAAAGTTCGCGAAGAATATGCGGAAAGTGAAGTGTCCTTCAGTGAGCCCGCGAGCAAAAGACTTTGTGTTGAACAAGGAAGTAGTACGAGTAATCGTCTGGCCGTAATAGAAGTGTGTGATATATTGTTGGTAGCATTAATGACAGGTTTCAGTTTTCGGATCACTTGTGTGCTTCAAAATTATTTCTAGTTGAAAAGTTTCCATACTATTCCATTGAATTTCCAGAGAGGGATTTCCAGACAGCCGTTACATTGTTCCGTGCAATAAATGGACCGAAACTGAGAACTGAGAACGTAATGCCTCCGGTGCGGCACCACTTCTGCAGTTCTTTTATAACAATAATATGTTGCGCACATTTTCAGAGTGTGTGATACTTTTGAAAATCATTGTCACTATCCCAATGACGACTGTAGAGACCGAAAGATCATTCTCCACTTTGAAGAGGATAAGAACTTTCCTGAGAAATCCTATTGGGGCTGATAGACTGTCTGCACTTGCAATGTTGTCGATAGAGAAGAGGATGATAAACAGTATCCCTGATTTCAACACACGCGTGATAAAGAAGCTTGCTGCTACTAAAAATAGAAGGATCGAACTATTCTACAAGAAGTGAACGATAAGGTATGCTTTTATTAACTTGGCATAACTCTGATTTTGTTTCTATTTTTATTTCGTGGTAGTCAATCCCGTGTAACCTAGCCTACTCATTGTGTGTGCTAATTAGTAACCTGCGTTATTTTCTGTTTATTGCCCGGGTTTGTACTTAATTATCTGTGCCTACAGTTGGGAAAGGAAGGCATGATAAGGATGACGCTCATAATCAAATCACTCAACAGTGGTTTCAAAGTTCACTCATGACACGGGTCAACATCGAGGATTAAGGGCAGATGACCTCGTAGTTCCGCCCCTTAAAACAACAATAACTAACATCAAGAATTATGGTCATGTGTTTTAGCAAAATTTATACCTGCCGTGCACCGCCCTTATCAAAGCACACGAGCTGCCTCTGCTTTGAACTGACTGGAAAGGCCTAGCTGAATTCGAATCGGCAACGGCAGAAATAAAAGAATCTATTTTTTGAATACATTCTTGAAAGGAAGTAGCGGTCACATTGTCAAGCGGCTTATTGTCATTAAGTGTTTGGAAAGGAGAAGTCACTGCGGGTGGCGAATGAAAGAACGCTGTGTGGGAAATGTTACTCGCCACCTTTCCTCAGAATTCCTGCTGACAGGATCTACTGGTCAGTTCTTGTGAAATAATACAGCAATGGTACGAGTTTATTATTCTTGAATGGTCTTGGGAGCTACCTGCCTAAGATAGGTTCATGAATATGAGGATAGTAATATTTGTTACAGAACATGAAATATAAATATTTCAATCAAAGCCAGTGCCACCTTTATCACTCTCTGTGCCACCTGGGGGAGAGGGGGGCCCCACTTTGAGAACCCCTGCTCTAACTTACCAATGCGGATCTATAATAAATTCGCTAAGCTTTATTATGGACCAGACAAGATTGTGAGAGTGTTCGGCAATAACAGATATCGTCTGGCAGAGATACAATCCGACCGAGTGATTGGAAATTACAACGCAGGAAATCTCAGAAAATATTTCAAACCAGAGAATTAAGACTTGAGAAACATGTTTGATTTCTTCACATAAACTTAGCATGATGATGTTTTGTAAGTCCTCTTAACAAAACTTATAAAAACCAGGAGAGGGAACATGTGACCGAAATCCACCATGTTGTTCGGCTACGCCGGTTGTGGATGATTTAGTTGCCGAGATTCGCGAGCCAGCAGTCTTATATTAACCTCAGAGCGACCTGATTTAAGCAACTCTATTGAGACGCAATCTAGCAAGCATATTTTGTGAAAGACCCCGAGTTATAGAAATATTCTTCGTATTTACTCAAGCTAAGATGACAGAAATTATCATTTGACAAACGATATAGTATATATTGCAGAGGAGAGTCGAACAGCTTTGAAGGGGAGGCATTACCAACTTCTTGACCGTGTCCGTGACGCAACGAATTAGGGATGGCAATTTCTCCACTCAACCCTCTACTGACCATGAGACCAGGGCAGCTAATGTAGTGTGGAACACATTCAGATGAGGGCAGATAGCTTGTAGAATACGGGTGTGTGCGAGATTTCCAGAAGCATGTGTTCGGACCATGTGAAATTAACATAACAATTCGCTTGTGATATACTTGTTATAATTTATGAGTGACAGGAAAAGTTAAAGTTAGCGATTTCTAGAAGTTGCTGATGTAAGTAAGGATTGAACTATTATCAGTGAACACACTAATGCCACAACATATTGGACTTGACAAGTTCACGGTGGAATGCCAGTATAGGGGACACAATGCAACAAGTTACAGCACGCGTTAAAATGGCAGACTTCGTCATGCTCTGAAACCAGACATCCAGTTAGTCAATGCTGAACATTTCCACCGTTGTAATTTCATCACATTCAACAAACTACAGTCAACAATTAACTGAATTGCTAACGAGAGCATTAATAAATAACGAACAGAATCGTAATAACGCCACACATTCCAAATCAGTGAAATACATGGAACATTTCTTCGTCAGTGGCGAACAACCAATTCTATTTGAGGGGTGCTTGACGTCATCAACTATGCAACTTTCACTCAAGAATAGGAATATGGGAGCACTTATGGAGCTTTTCATACACTTCAAGATGATGGCTTAAGCATTTTATAGGGAAACTTGATGGTGAGAATGAATCCAGGAATCGGGGAGGCTGAATACACCATAGACCAGGCATCACGATGAGGATGGCGTTACACAATTTCCTAATGCGACGATCTTGCAAATTAAAGAAACAGAATCAAGATTTATCCGCCGTGGGAACACATGGGAGACACATTCATCGTCAACCAGGGGCATGAATTCAGACAACACCCGTCTGAACACTTATGGCAAACCATCACCATGAATTTATAATGTTCTTTATTCCAGGTGGCTAAAATATATTTCGAATGAATTTCCAAACTATGAGAGCAAACTATTTATAAGATATTGAGATTATTTCGCACACATAAATTACGATATATTTAATAATAATATTTTTTTTATAACGGTTGGATTCTAATTTAATTATTCTAAACTTAGGATTTTTTCCCCATTGCGAATTTACCATGAAGGCGATTGCGAATGGAACAATTGACTTTTTGCAGCGCGAATGATTGGAGTTAGTTAATTAATTCAATGGCACTGTAATTACTATAATTTTGTTTCATGATCTATTATCCTAGATGCTACAGCAATTTAATTCAGATTGCACAAGAATACAGTCAGCCAATGATGATCATTCACATTAGGAACTTTTGACCAGTTTAATGAATGCAGATTAATAACGTGTACAATAATTTGAGGATTATTTGGCATTATGTCAAAGGATTTTGAACTGCACTTTGAATATAAGCACAATGACTTATCAGTTGTAGACACTTTAGAGTGGTCTTATGGTAGCAACTGTTGGACATGAGAAATACCATTCCAACTTATTAATACGATTAATAAATCATTTAATAAATTTCTTCGAGGATATAGTTGATCATTATGATTATGCCAGGATGTGTAGGGGCTTATGCAGTCCTAGGTTCAAAAGAATTAGAATGTGCTTTATATTTGTGATTATTTTAAGATTCTACGATGGTGAAAAATAGTGCAATGGCAGTTACTTAATTACTGACCAATTAATCGTCATGATAAATGCAATGTTGTCAGAGTTACATAAGATGGTTGATTTAAGATTAATAATTCCTGCAGATCACAGGTGACTTATTAGTATTCTAATTTAAAATATGCTAAAAATTTTACAATCGCAATCTGAATAATTTTATTGATCCCATAAGGATAAAGAAACCCCAGTTGATGATGTGAGGGATTAGGATTTCATTCAAAGCCAGTTGTTGTACGGCTATAACAGGGCATTGCTATTTATAGTTGATATTATTTCCATAAGGAAATATTAAATAATTTTGTTTATAATAATAATAATAATAATAATAACTCCGCCACTGCCGGTCCCAAGCCCGGGGCCTCATCTTGTAAGTGATGAGGAAGGAGGAGGGGGAGGAGTAACACCTCGTTAAAAAACCTGGGTCCATCTGGCTCCGGATGGTAGCACCCTGTAAGGGCCCCTGCCTAGGGTTACTAGGTGAAAATTGGTCAACGGTCCTGATGGCGGAAGAGGAATCTAAGATTCTCAACGATGGATGGAGCGGAAGAGCCAGGTGGTTTCCCCACCAATAAAGAACTCTAAATCCAAAAGCGTTTGTTCCCAGATTGGGCGGCTTATGGTCAGCGTCTGTTCACCATGTGGTGCGGCTGTAAACATGCTCCAGGAACTAACAATCCCTGGTTCTAAGAAACCTAGTGGATAACCACTAGACCCCTTTTCTTACAAGTAACCATGGCGCGTGCAAATAATAACAGTATTACCCCAGGTGGTAACCAATCCACCCGTCAACTGACGGCACCCGGGCGTTCGGACCCTGGGGGACCCGGGCAACCCCGGCCACAGAGAAAATCGGAGTTCTCTGGCAAACTTCCACATAGGACACCAACATACGTAGGCACTCTAAACATCAACACTCTCATACAGCCTGGAAAGTTGCACAATCTAGTGACAGAACTCGATAGACAGAAGCTTCTAATCCTCGCGCTGCAGGAGACACGTATCACAGATGAAGACACCATGGACTACGGCAATTACCGCTTGTTCAAGAGCAAGACTGACAGGCGCGTTGCCAAAGGCGCTCCACTTCTGGGGATGGCCTTCATGGTCCACAAGACCATAGTAGAATCCTTAGAAGAAGTTACTCCAGTAAACAACAGTAAAAGTAACAAGAGCGATCCACAGTCCGCAGAAAAATTCTGGTCGACCCTTAACACAGTGATGTCCAAAGTCCCCAGGAATGACGTCAAACTCCTCATGGGCGACTTCAATGCACAGATCGGTAGAGAAAAGATGTACAGGAAAACAGTCGGAAACTATCCTGCACATAAATTCACAAATAAAAATGGCACACGACTCATAGAACTCTGCCAGCAGAATAACCTCAAGCTCATGTCAACATCTCTTAGAAAACACCCTAGAAAACAGAAAACCTGGCGTTCTCCAGTCCAGCAGTTAGGTGAGTTCCAAATCGACCATGTGGCAATCTCATATCCAGTACAGAAGGAGATTCATGATGTACAGGTGCGTAGAGGAGCCAACGTTGAGTCTGACCATTACCTAACCCGCGTCAAGGTCAAGTTCACCCCAAAGAGAACTTTCTGTAAGAAAACCCCCCTACCAAAATTTGACACAAAAAAGATCGCAGACTCTGGAGTGAAGGAAGCCTGGGAAAAAGAACATGCCAATGACTGGCAAAATTTCCACCGAAAAATCATAGAAACAGCACAAGCTCTCATTCCTTTGAAGAAGAATTCCAAACATCCCTGGTGGGATGTTGATTGTGAGAATGCACTCATTACCAGGAAATTGGCATATCAGAAATACAACAGTAAAAAATCCCCAGAAAATTTACAGAATTTCCATGAAACACGAAAAGCAACCGCAAAAATTATCAGACAATCCAAGAGGAGATACCTGAAGGAACAGTTGGACTCCATTGAGGACAACTTCCGTAACTACAACGTAAGGGACTTCTACAGAACGTTTGCAGGACACATCAGAGGGTACACACCACCAAACCTTTGCTTCAGAAAATGTGATGGAAAATTAGCACTAACGAATAAGGAGAATTGCAAGGTGATGGCACAATACTTCTCTGATCTTCTCAACTGTCCAGAACCAATAGAGAGATTCTCAGAGGAAGAACCTACAGTCAAGAACGCAGACTCATTACCTCCGACACAAGAGGAAGTTCACAGGCACATCATCAAACATAAGAACAACAGGGCATCTGGTGAAGACGGCATAGTGGCCGAACTACTGAAAAACCTAGGGCCACACTCACTCAGGGAACTCACACAGATTATCACTGATATCTGGACATCAGAAAAGCTACCAGATGAGTGGAAATGTGCATTGATCCAGCCATTACACAAAAAAGGCGACCACTCTGACGTAAACAATTACAGGGGCATTTCACTATTACAAGTTACGTACAAGATCCTCTCAGCGTGCCTACTCCAAAGGGCTCGGGACCAGCTGGAACACAAGAATGGCGCGTACCAGGCGGGATTTCATCCTGGTCGCTCCTGCGTGGAACAAATCTTCAACCTAAAAAGTATATTGAAAATCAAAGCCCTCAGGAATACTCCAGTTATATGTACCTTCGTTGACTTCAAGAAGGCATATGACTCCATTGACCGTCAGTCATTGTTCAACATCTTACACGAGCAAGGTTTGGATAGCAAGACCTTGCGATTGATCAAACAGACACTGACAGACACGACATCAAAAGTGAAATTCATGGGGGGAATCTCAGAACCATTTCAGATCAATACAGGTGTCCGCTCCTCTTCAACCTAGTGCTGAACAAAGATATCAAGGAATGGGAGAAAGAGCTGAGACTTCAAGGTTACTGGAGGCCAGTGCGACTAGGACGACCAAAGGACGAACTGGAGGTTGGATGTCTAGCCTTCGCGGATGATCTGGCTCTACTCTCAGATAACGAAACCACATCAATCAGACAGATAGAAGTACTCCAAGAGTGCGCCGAAAAAGTAGGACTACAGATCTCGTTCCAAAAGACAGAGTTTTTCTGTACGAAATTCGACATACAGAATTTAAACACGAAATATGGCAAGATCAATAGAGTCGCCCACTTTAAATACCTAGGTGAAGTGCTTGAACCGACGGGAAAAGAGAAAATCGCGCAGAACACTAGGTTAATGAAAATGAAGAGAGCCTTATTCAAGACACAGAGTGTCTACAACAAAAAATGTCTGTCCACATTCACTAAACTTCGTCATTACAACACGGTTATTAAACCTGAGGTGCTTTATGCTAGTGAGACGTTGACGTTACACACTAAGGGCGACTTGGAAAAAATCCTCACAGAGGAAAGAAAAATAATAAGGAAAATAATTGGACCAAAGCACACAGATGAAGGATACAGGCTTCACTCCAGAGACACCACAGAGAAATTGTCCAACCTCGCAGCAGACATCAGAAAGAGGCGACTAAAATTTTACGGTCACATCAGCCGACTCCCACAAACCAGACTCACCAACAAAATTCTTAGATACATACAGCGGCTCATGATTACTACACCCTGGATGATGCAAGTCAAAATTGATCTAGTAAAAGCACAGGTCGACCCAGAAGAAGTCATAGACAAAAGCGTATTTAGACACAAAGTATACAAGTGGGAAGTGTTGTCAGAGAGAGCTGCACCTACAGCCCAAAGACCAAAGTGGACCGAAGAAAGGAAGAGGGCCTTAAGTGCACGAATGAAAGAGTACTGGAAAGAGAGGAAGAACAAAAAGTCATGATTGCTTCGCGTGGTCTAATAGGCCTGTAACGTGTAAAAGTAAAATAAAATAAAATAATAATAATAATAATAACTTTTCATAAGTCATTTAAGTCAAATCTGATGATTGACGGTAATTATTGGTAATCTAATGTCTGTAAATAATAGAAATGTAAGAAATTTATGTGTAAATTATTCTTATACAGTTAGCATTGATGGGAAGGAAAAATGAATATTTATTTTAATACTTTTTTATGAAGCTGAAAGTAAAAGTGAAGTGTTTTTTAAATTATTATTAAAGAATTCAGCTTATCATCAAACACTCGAACTCCTATTATTTACTTTTGCGAGTATCCAAATAATTCAAATAGGGTAGTGTACCATTATACTCATATTGTTATGATGTATAGTGCAGTTTGAAGTATATGTTGAAGAACGGCGCGATCCACAAGTTGCAAACCGAAGCAGGAGTCGGCCGCTCGATTACGGTATTTTCCGTGGATCGACGTGCACGCACGAAGCCAGGCGGATATGATTACAACATGGCGACCATTGACCCAGTTTATTGATCGGTCACAAGGATTACATTTTTGTCAGCAATAAGAAGAAAAGAGAAAAACATGCAAGATTTGCAACATTATACGAGATCCTGGAACAGAGAATAATGTGTATTTTGTTATCTATACATGTTTAGTATCTGTCGGAGACATTATAAATTACGATTTACATCCACCAATTAGAGATCAGTTCGATTACTGTCACGTCTGAGTGGGGGTTGCGTGAAGCTAGGTGGATGGACACACAGTCAGCTGTGAGCAGATAACCCTACGGAGCGCTTGAGAACATATCTTTTTGTGAAGCATGAGAACGGGTTTCGTTATTGCAATGTGACGCGAGGTTCATATCAAACACTTTAAAGTGTATGCAGAGCCAGTGTCGAAGGACTATGTTCGTTTTCACGAGATGCAATCTATACCAATACAAGGGTAAAGCAACATTAGAAACTGTAATTTCAATACAGCAAGCTGCCTATCATCACAGTGAACTTTGGTTTTGAAAAGCAGTCTCTGTTTTCATTGCATTGATGTCGAGTGCGCAGCAATGTTATTGAACTCTTAACACTATTCCTCATCGCGAACAGACATATTCTTAATCAAGATGTCAAGAGGAATAATTTTAGTGCTGTTCATTTCTTTTTAATGGCAGGCTAAATAACGCAGCAGCATGAACGCTACTAGACCGGCATTGTATCGAACATTTCAATGAACTATCGCCATGGCCCCAGTGATGACTGATTCTGATTGTGTGACCACTTGAGTCTACCTCATTAGTAATCATGAATGCTATTCGCATGGGCAGTCATTCGTCTTTCGTTCATTAATATTTCGGCCCGATATGAAGAACGCGACCCTACTGAGAAACGAACTGTGTACTGGAAGATGTTGGAGACGTGAAGTAGTGATTCCTGACTATTTACCCAGGATGGGTAATAAATAGCCTTCTGAACCGGGAAGAACGTGCGGATTGGAGAAGGTGTACCCTGGTTCGATTCCCGACGACCTGGGGAATGCTAGTTACAGCTACATATGGAAATGGTGTGATATGCAGGGCGTATCAATACTCGCTCTTGGAATTTCATCTATCAACAAGGTACAGCTTACACAACTTCATCTCTCGTAGCTAAGTGTAGATATTTCAATGTTAATTTACGCCATTATTATTATTATTTTTTTTTTTTTGCATATTAATATATTTGAGTAGTATGTCGGACTGTGGAATTTAGGCTTGACGTTTTAATCATGACTGATTTCACATTCGACAGGTTTTAGACTTCCATAAGAAGTGCAACCCATTTTCAGCTTGTATTTAAGTATGTTTAAGTAGATTTCATCTTAAATTCAGTAGTATTTCATGAAGCTTTCTTAGGGTAGTGAAGAGGACATCGATAGTCATTTTGTGATTCAGTGTAGTTTATGAACGTGGTGAGCTCTTTATTATGTCAATCTGTGACATTCTTCGCATCGTTAGACTGTGTTTCTGTTGGGCTGCATTTTCCTTTTGCATTTTCGAACTTATACATCCGAGTGTTTGGTTTATGAATAGAAGACTGATTTTGATAGCAAGTTTTGAGTTTTGTGAAGTTTTATTTTATATTTATATAGAGGAGTTCGATTTCTCGCTTTTGTTAGGAACCATTCTTTGTGTTGTTGAAGGACAGAGGCTGGTAATGTTTTCTAACCAGACATTTGTGCTAATTGTTATGATTACCATGTCCGGTGGTGTAGAGACGTTACTTTGTTTCTCGAATTCATCCGTGCAGTGGTGTACCAAACATTGGCTTGATTAACTTTCTCTTTATTTGTATTTAACTTGTTTTCATGTTAGCCTCTCGCGTGAAGGCACAGTTGAGATCCTTGGTAGAAGGAATTGTTTTTTACTGTCGTCATTTGACTATAATATATATCTGAAACATCATTCACTTTTTTAACCAGCGTATATCCCAAATTTAATAAATGTATCAATACATTCTGATTAAGGAGAGTCGATGCTATTGCAATCTCTCATAGCATAGGTATTAATTCTAAAAGGATATTTTGTTATTGAGGAAATCCAACCAACATCATTGAAAACTAATGTAAACTATGTATAAATTTAAACATCGATGTTGTAACAACAATTATCGGCTGAGAATGAAATTCGTCATTAAGCAATGAGGATGATCCAGTTACGTTAAAATATGTATGACTATAATAAATTAATTTTGAATAGAGTACTCAGGGGAGTACATATGTATAAGAGTAGTGCCGCGTGAAGGCAGTGAAAGGATGAAATAAATATTAAGATATTTCAAGGAAACTAACCCATGATAATTGTGATTGAGTAGTCAAATATAAGTTGACTTATTTTCAAGTCTAATTCAGCGTTGTACTACAAGCATTTTGTTGTTGCTTAGAAGCATGCTAACTACAAAGTAAAACATTAAAACATGTATTAAATGATGTCAACTTTAATATTCTGGATTTAATCACCATGCTGACGAGGGTGTTACAGTTATCCTGATCAGTTATTTTGGTGAATGCAATAATTATTAAAGTGATAGATTACCTCTATTAAGCTTTGTCACCTGGTTGGAAAGGACCAATTTAAACATTTTCGAATCTATTAAAGGAAATTAATGATCTTATTCTATTGGAGGCATTGCTTGTGCCATAGTAGGGTATTATCTTAAAGAGTGTTTAACATTTTTTTAATGGAGAATACAGTGTGTCTAGTAATGACTGGAAGTTGTATTCAGGTCACTGTGATTTGAGCTTCCGGTTGAAGCTGCAATTGCTTTTCATTTCTTGTAATATTATTATAGCAATTTCTGCTATAATGATTTTGTGAATAAATTTGAAGAATTTTATTTTAATTCTTTTAGAGTGGTATTTTATAGCTGCGATAGGAGGTCACGTTAAGGAAACCAGCGCAGGCATTTCAGTATAATTCCACGCTTTGGAGATTATGTTTTTTCTCGTTCTTATGTTCTACCGAGCTAGATTTTTCTTTTGTTGCTATGGTTTTTCTTGACGTTCCCTCAGTTGGGTGATCCTTGTGCCCCATTATCTCCGTCTCTTGTTGAGTGGAATCTGGGGGGTTTTTTAGTCGGGGTTTTCAGGTTCTGCAATCCATCAACCAACGAGGGATATCAACAAGCTGACGGTAGGTATTTCGGGTACATAGAGATTTGGCGCACCAGCGATTCGGGGCTCGAATTAACTGAAAACCTTGTAGTAATTCCGTAATTCAGGTCCGCGATGGATGGGAATTCGAGAAAACTGGAATACCAGGTTCGAGGCCAGCCATAAGACACCATTTCATGCACATTTCGAATCTTGTGTTCGAGCACGTGGGAGGTGTCTTGTGTTAGCCAACTCTGACGCCATTACAGCGATCATGGCGAATTCGTTGAATGAATGTCAGAAAGTAATGATATACCGACATTTGTAGCACGAAATGTTGGAATTCACTTGTGAACAAAGCGTTTATGAGATTACTCAATCTGCATGACAGGCATGTAGAAACGCAACCATTATTAGACTTTGATTCTTTTTTTTAGTGGTGCTACACTAATTTGTAATAGATTGACGATTCGAGCATGATCAGTGAAAGACATGTTTCGGAACCTTTACTGACGTGTTCAATCGAATGGAGGCATTTGATGCAATTCAAGTTTGAGCTGCATTCGAATAGCTTGACTTAGTTGAATCCGGCTGATGGGGATTTCTCACCTCATCATAATAATAGGATGTTTCATTCATTTAAATACTTGTCAGATTAGGATATTTGAGGTAACATCGCAGATATAAGGCATCACACATTTCACTGTAGGAAATTCCACATTTGTGTAGGTTTTAACTTTAATTAAATTTAGTATAGCTGTAAGGATTAATGCTATACACTAAGAAAGCTTCAATTATGGCAGTAAATTTTCATTGAGATGTTCATGCCTTGCTTAGGTTTAAGTAGTGTTCATGTGTTTGTGTTTACTTGTGTGAATTATATTACTACATATGATGTCTGATAAAGGTGAAGAGGATGTCACGGACCTTAAGTCATTGTATAAGATGCTTCAAAATAAGCTGGACTCAATACACGAAGCATCGGAAGCCCTGAGTAGAGGGGTAATTCAGGACGTAGTCACTGAGAGCCTACGTAATGAAATCTCTGGTATACTGGGTACTTTGAAGAACTTACAAGACAGTTCCAAACAAGTACTGGTTAAAGTTAAAGAGGTAGAAATTACAATAGATGATGTACAATCAGATGTTAAGCAAACACATTCCGATGTTCATTTAATTAGAGCGGATTTAGACACTGTCCAAATAGGGCAAAGTAAACAAGAGTCTACTACTAGTAAAATACAATCCACCATTGACAATATTCAATCAAGCCAGGATAGTCTTGAATCTAATGTCACTAAAATCCAATCAAGCCAGGATAGTCTTGAATATAATGTCACTAAAATTCAATCCACAATTGAAGGAATGCAGTCCACTGTAGATAAATTAGACTCTAAAATGGTTAGGATTGAGTCAACTCAAAGTAATATGCAGGCGACTCAAGGTCAAATGCAGACGACCCAGATTAACATACAAGCTAAAGTAGACATTGTTGAATCTAATCTGAAACTGCTACAAGTCCAATTAAATGAAGCAGAACAAAATCATAGGGATTTCCAAATGGAAATTAGATTAGAATTGTCCAACCATAAAAGGGACGCTAAAGCAAACTTAGATGCCCTCCAATTACAAGTGTCTAATGGAACCATCCATACCCAATCTACTTTAGAGCAGTTAAGGAATGAATTGTGTCTTTTACAAACGCAAGTTAGAGATCATAACCAACTAATAAAGGATGATTTCGACATTGACATAAAAGATATAATATCCTATAATGTAACTATTCTTAGACAAGAAATGGTTAAAATTAACGATGACTACTTCAAAGATTTTAAGTTGGAAGTTAATCGAAAAATTGTAGAGGGAGAAGTTACAGCAAGTAAGGAGATATCTGATGTACGGGAAGACGTAATTAAAAGATTGAATGTGTTCCAGAATTCTCAAACTAATAGTCAGACTAGTATTGAAGAAAGGTTTAAGTCGGTAGAATTTAAGGTCGACCAAGCTAAATTAGAAGTAAATGAAGTCAGAGAGAAAAAGACATCTGAAATAAATGAGATTCGTAATCAACTCGAACGTATAACTTTGGAAGGCAGTATAAATGTAGATAGTTTACGGGAACAGTTGAGGGCGCATTGGAATGCGGATTTTCTAGCTACGATTGAACGGACGAACGTTAGAACGCAGGACAGGGAAGGCAATTTTCCACAACCAGCTCCTATAGCAGAGAGTAGTCCCCAGTCTAATGCAGCACATAATCCCACTGTAACGCATTCGTATATTTCGCCGATAGCAAGTGCAAATACAGGGGCGTACACACATAAGACACCAGATGGGACATCGCATGTCACCATTATAAGGAATTATGAAGACAAGCCGAGACGCTTTAATAACCTTGACGGGAATACTCCCATTGAATTTATCAGGAGTGTGAGGGATTATTTTATAGAGACACATGTTCCGAAAGAGAGAGAACTGAGAGTGGTAGAGCGTTTCCTATCAGATGCCCCACTTCAGTGGTATCATGCATTCCGCTATATTTTCGACAATTTTTACGAGTTCACGGAAGCATTCATAAATCGATTCTGGAGCATAGAAATACAAAGCAACGTGCGTTCAGAAATTTACTCTCGCAAGTACTCAAGTACTGGTCCATCGAGCTATTCTGAGTACTTTGCAACACAGCTCTCTAAACTCAGATTTTTACAACCACCATTTACCCAAGCTCAGTTAATAGAAGCCATATCTCGACAACTTCCGGTAGAAGTCCGAAAGAATGTAATATCATCTGGCGTATCCGATTTGACAACCATGGATGAGTTGTTAAGAAGGCTTGACCATGTAAGTGCTCTTACGACACCTACGGTGGCCAGGAATAACAGAAATGAACCTAGAACTGTTAACACAATAGTCATGGTTAGGACACAACAGACTGACAAGTCAGGCAAGAAGAGAGGAATTATAATCGAACAGGAAATAGTCGTAACTACAATTACTACCAGAGAAACAATCGGCAAGACAACAGGTACGCTGAATACAGGGAACAGCCTTGGCAGCGTAGATATGAAGAACGCAATTTCTATCGTAGAAATAATGGAAATTATGAAAGGAATAGAGATAGAGGAAGTCCATACAATTCCAATGACAGACAATATCGAGGATATGGGAGGTATAAAAATTATAGGAATGAGGAATACGAACGTAATCGTGATAAAAGGCTCAGAGGGGAGCAAGAACAGTCTAAAGAAAACAGACGAAGAGATTCGAGAGAGAGAAATAAAAATCAGGAAATCGAGAACAGGCCTGGTACAAGTCGTCAGGGGAGTAGAGAAAGAAACCCTGACGAAGAAAAAAAACTCCGATTTCCAAACGCAAGTAAAGACTCAGATTTTAACACCTCCATTAGAAATCACGATTCATGAAACATTTAACGTCTCAGACGAAGATCTTCTGTTTGAAGAAGAGGCTGGAACAAAGGGAAGACCCATTGTGTTACCCGTGATTCGGGTTCTGATAGGGGAACAGTCATGTAGAGCCCTAGTTGACACTGGAGCGATGATCTCCATTATAAGTGAGGATTGTTTTGAGAGGCTCAAGAAGGAGGATTCATTTGTAATTGTACCTGCTTCTCCTATGAAAGTCAAAGGGATATTTAAGGATAAATCTATGAAGTGTAAAATACAAATCTTGATGAAATTTGAAATAAATGGGAAGATATATGAGAATATATTCATCGTGGTGAAGAATATTAACTTCGATCTAATTATAGGTATAGACTTCATCACTAAAGCAAGGGCAATAATAGACATGGACAATAGATTGATCAAGTTTCAGGAAGACGCTACAGAAAAGGTAGCAATTGAAGAAAAGGAACTCCCTAGACAGGAAATCCTGGAACACCTCAATGAAATCGAGCAAGAGGGCCAGCATTACGCTCTCAAACCGAGGGATTTGAGGAAGTGGAACAGGAATTTCTTAACCTAATAGAGGAATATCAGGACATTTTCGATGATAAGCCCGGCATGATTAAAGATTTTAAATATCAAATTCGCCTTACCGATCAATCTCCATATCAGGCGAAACTATATCCCATCCCGCAGAAATATTATGAAGAAGTGAAAGTCATTATAAAGAAAATGGAAAAAGACGGCATAATAAGAAAACAGGCATCCTCATTCTTGAATCCGATCACAGTCGTTAAGAAGGCCAATGGGCAGCTTCGTCTTTGTTTGGATGCAAGAAAAATTAATACAAGAATTCTTTTAGAAACTGATCGACCACCGAAAATCAGGGAACTACTGAAGAAATTTAAAGGAAAGTCTTGTTTCAGTGTTCTGGATTTAACGGCCTCCTTTTACCAGGTAGAACTTGAGGAAGACAGTCAACAATTTACCGCATTTCTTTTTGATCAAACCACATATGTGTTCTGTAGAGTACCATTCGGTATGATTAACAGTGGTCCAGCTCTCATACGTGCTTTGGAGAGCAAATTAACAGAGAATGTTAAAGAACATGTTATTTGCTACATAGTCGACATCATTGTGTCATCGGCGGATGTCAAGGAACATCTGAACCATTTAAGAATGTTATTTGATAACCTGCGTCAAGGAAATATCAAATTAAACTTTGATAAATGCAGATTTATGAAAGAGTGTATTAACTTCTTGGGGCACACTATAGACCAGGACGGTTACCAACCCAATACCAAGAAAATTGAAGCTATTGCACAATTTCCAAGGCCTAACAAAATTAAACATCTCAGAGAGTTCCTAGGTATGTGTCAGTTCCTTAGCAGTCATTGTCCAGGTTACTCGGTAACCATGGCACCACTGTACGAGGTTTTAAAGAAAAATAACAGGTGGAAATGGACAGACGAAACCAACCGAGCGTTTGAAGCAGCTAAGAACATGCTAAAGAATTGTGTAAAGTTAGAATACCCAGAGTTCGATAGGGTATTTTTCATCGAATCAGATGCATCCAGGGTAGGAGTAAGTGCAGTACTGTATCAGAAAGATAACAAAGGAAAGAAGCACTACCTGGATTTTCATAGTAGGAAGTTGAAAGAGCATGAAATGAATTATTTCACTACGGAATTGGAGGCTCTAGCTTTCATTTCTGCTCTGCAAAAATGGAAGAAGATCCAGATGGGATATCAAGTGGTTATCGTGACAGACCACAGAGCGCTTCAGTTTATGCTAAAGTCCGATCTTTCCAGTGACAGGTTAACGAGGTGGACGTTGTTCCTTCAGCAGTTCAATGCCACTATCGTGCACCAGCCTGGAAAAGATAACTTGTTAGCTGATGCCCTCTCAAGAAATCCTTCAAATGATATCGAGATTCACGCTGTACAGTTGGAGAGGGAACATGTGACAACCCTAGAAAAGCTAAAGAAGATAGCCGTGTCACAGAAGAGACACACCCCAACAAGGATAATGTACAGGTTTTTGAGAGGGCACATGGATAACTCCGATCCTGTGTTTGACCAAGTTAGAAAGCGTTCTGTGAGATATCTCATTTGTGGAGATACTCTTTGTAAGTACATCGACAAGGAGAGAACGAAAGTCAGAATTATAGTTCCTCCTAAGTTAACTACGAGTCTAACGTGGCTTGCTCATAGCATTACGGGCCACGGTGGCGTGGACAAAACGTTCCAAACGTAATTGGAAACGTTTACGTGGACCAGAATGCGGGCTACCATCGCAGACGTCATAAAAACATGCCTTGAGTGCCAACGCGAGAAATACCCCTCAGCTCTGTCAAAGGAAGAGCCTCGAGCCATAATTCCTTCAAGGCCGAGAGAGCTGATGGCGTGCGACCTGTTCGGCCCGTGCCCGAAGGGGGCCAGGGGAAACCAATTTCTCTTGGTCACAGTCGATGTATTTTTAAAATACGTTACCCTTGATCCTATTCAGAAGGCCACCACTACACAAGTTCATAGTCGGTTGGAGAAGAGGGTGTTTCCCAATGTTGGAATACCTGAAACACTCTTTTCTGATCATGGAACCCAGTTCGCATCTCAAGATTTTGAGACAGCCATGAACAGAGTGGGCATTAAGCACGTATTTTCCAGTACACGTTGCCCGGAGTCGAACATATCCGAAAGAATTATGGGAAATATTTCAAAATATGCTCGTTTGTACTGCCCAGAAGATCACGCCAGCTGGGTGAAGTTTGTGCCACTAAAGGAAGAGTTCATGAACTCGACCTTTCAAGAGAGCATCGCTGACGTGCCCATGACTGCACATTTCAACACAAAACCTTGCAGACCTTGGAACACTGTAACAGATTACATTCCCAAAGATGTAGAACACACTGCAGAGGAGAGGATACAATCTGTGCGTGAGAGTGTGATGGACGCAGCCGAAAAGTGGCAAAAGCAAATTAGAAATAAACGCTATCGTCCTCCGTTCAAAAAGAACGAATTGGTCTTAATAAGAAAACCAACGAAGGCAGATGTAGCTAACAAGTTATACACGAAGTTCGCCTACGTGTTTTCCGGTCCATTCCGGGTAAACCGAGTTACGAGATATCTAATCTGAATGGAACTGAGATTATTGGCCGCTACAACTCTAAGAATGTGAGGAAATTCTATAAGAAATTAACATGAGAATAATGATCCATTATATGTGTATGAAGGTTATATGATATACATAAAAGCACGTTTTCTTCTTTTATGTAAAGATATCAAGAGGAACATGTACCATTATACTCATATTGTTATGATGTATAGTGCAGTTTGAAGTATATGTTGAAGATCGGCGCGATTCACAAGTTGCAAACCGAAGCAGGAGTCGGCCGCTCGATTACGGTATTTTCCGAGGATCGACGTGCATGCACGAAGCCAGGCGGATATGATTACAACATGGCGACCATTGACCCAGTTTATTGATCGGTCACAAGGATTACATACTTATCAGCAATAAGAAGAAAAGAGAATAACATGCAAGATTTGCAACATTATACGAGACCCTGTAACAGAGAGGATAATGTGTATTTTGTTATCTATACATGTTTAGTATCTGACGGAGACATAATAAATTATGATTTACATCCACCAATGAGAGATCAGTTCGATTACTGTCACGTCTGAGTGGGGGTAGCGTGAAGCTAGGTGGATGGACACACAGTCAGCTGTGAGCAGATAATCCTACGGAGCGCTTGAGAACATATCTTTTTGTGAAGCTTCAGAACGCGTTTCGTTATTGCAATGTGACGCGAGGTTTATATCAAACACTTTAAAGTGTATGCAGATCCAGTGTCGAAGGACTCTGTTCGTTTTCACGAGATGCAATCTATACCAATACAAGGGTAAAGCAACATTAGAAACTGTAATTTCAATACAGCAAGCTGCCTATCATCACAGTGAACTTTGGTTTTGAAAAGCAGTCTCTGTTTTCATTGCATTGATGTCGAGTGCGCAGCAATGTTATTGAACTCTTAACACTATTCCTCATCGCGAACAGACATATTCTTAATCAAGATGTCAAGAGGAATAATTTTAGTGCTGTTCATTTCTTTTATAATGGCAGGCTAAATAACGCAGCAGCATGAACGCTACTAGACCGGCATTGTATCGAACATTTCAATGAACTATCGCCATGGCTCCAGTGATGACTGATTCTGATTGTGTGACCACTTGAGTCTACCTCATTAGTAATCATGAATGCTATTCGCATGGGCAGTCATTCGTCTTTCGTTCATTAATATTTCGGCCCGATATGAAGAACGCGACCCTACTGAGAAACGAACTGTGTACTGGAAGATGCTGGAGACGTGAAGTAGTGATTCCTGACTATTTACCCAGGATGGGTAATAAATAGCCTTCTGAACCGGGAAGAACGTGCGGATTGGAGAAGGTGTACCCTGGTTCGATTCCCGACGACCTGGGAAATGCTAGTTACAGCTACATATGGAAAAGGTGTGATATGCAGGGCGTATCAATACTCGCTCTTGGAATTTCATCTATCAACAAGGTACAGCTTACACAACTTCATCTCTCGTAGCTAAGTGTAGATATTTCAATGTTAATTTACGCCATCATTTTTTTTATTTTTTTTGCATATTAATATATTTGAGTAGTATGTCGGACTGTGGAATTTAGGCTTGACGTTTTAATCATGACTGATTTCACATTCGACAGGTTTTAGACTTCCATAAGAAGTGCAACCCATTTTCAGCTTGTATTTAAGTATGTTTAAGTAGATTTCATCTTAAATTCAGTAGTATTTCATGAAGCTTTCTTAGGGTAGTGAAGAGGACATCGATAGTCATTTTGTGATTCAGTGTAGTTTATGAACGTGGTGAGCTCTTTATTATGTCAATCTGTGACATTCTTCGCATCGTTAGACTGTGTTTCTGTTGGGCTGCATTTTCCTTTTGCATTTTCGAACTTTATACATCCGAGTGTTTGGTTTATGAATAGAAGACTGATTTTGATAGCAAGTTTTGAGTTTTGTGAAGTTTTATTTTATATTTATATAGAGGAGTTCGATTTCTCGCTTTTGTTAGGAACCATTCTTTGTGTTGTTGAAGGACAGAGGCTGGTAATGTTTTCTAACCAGACATTTGTGCTAATTGTTATGATTACCATGTCCGGTGGTGTAGAGACGTTACTTTGTTTCTCGAATTCATCCGTGCAGTGGTGTACCAAACATTGGCTTGATTAACTTTCTCTTTATTTGTATTTAACTTGTTTTCATGTTAGCCTCTCGCGTGAAGGCACAGTTGAGATCCTTGGTAGAAGGAATTGTTTTTGACTGTCGTCATTTGACTATAATATATATCTGAAACCTGGGAGTTGTTAAGGATAGCAAGAGGACAGAGTACCAGGAAAGGAGAATCAAAGTATGGAAACTCAAGGAAAATGAAGTCAAGGAAGAATTCCAGAATATAATAAGGGAAAAGATGCCAACAGACAATCCTAAAACAGGGGAAGAGGAATGGAAGCAATTCAAAAACACAATGGTGGAAGCTGCAGTGGCAGTATGTGGAAGAACAAGCAACAGAAAGCGGTGTAAAGAGACACCATGGTGGAATGAGAGAGTAAAAGAAGCTGTGGGAAGGAAGAACAAGGCTTTCAGAGTGTGGTTCCAGGAAAGAACTGATCTGGCAAGGGAAGATTATAAGATAAAGAAGAAAGAAGCAAACAAGATTGTTGCAGAGGAGAGGAAGAAGTGGATGGTAAAGTGGACAGAGATGATGGAGGAAGACAGCAGAGGAAATAAGAAAGTACTTTATGGGATGGTCAAAAGTAAGAGAAGAGATCTGCGAGAGGATGTGGTAATGATGGACAAAAACGGAACTGAGTTACACAACAAAGAGACACTCAAGACAGTGTGGAAAGAGTACTTTGAGGATTTGCTGAATCCAAATGGTCATAGGGTGGAAGACAATGTATTGGAAGATGGAGAAGACAACACAGGAATGGAAAAGGACCTGACTTGGAGAGAACTGGAAATGGCTATAGACAAGATGAAAGGAGGAAGGGCACCAGGTGTGGATGAAGTGAGTGTTGAAATGGTTAAGGCAGCAGGGGAGGTTGGGAAACAGTGGCTGTACCGTGTGATGAGGGTGATATGGAAGGAGAAAAAGAACCCAGAAGATTGGAAGAAAGGATTAATTGTCCCAATATTTAAGAAAGGAAGCAGAAAGGAGTGCAGAAATTACAGGGGAGTCACACTCATACCTCACTGTGCCAAGATATATGAAAAGATATTAGAAAGTAGAATACGAGCCAAAGTGGAGAGAAAATTGAGAGAGGAACAGTATGGATTCAGACCCGGGAGATCAACAGTGGATCTCATATTTTCAGTGAGACAGCTCCAGGAACACCACTACGAATTTGGAGAGGATCTGTTGATGGCCTTCCTGGACATCGAAAAGGCCTATGATAGTGTGTGTAGGGAGAAGGTTTGGAAAGCAATGGAAAACATGGGAGTGGAAAAAGAGACTGTAGGCAGAGTGAAGGAGATGTATTGTGGAAGTGTGAGTTGTGTGAAAGTTGGAGGGGAAAGAACAGACTGGTTCAGACAAATGAGTGGCCTGAAACAGGGTAGTGCACTGTCACCCCTTCTCTTTATTGTGGTTATGGACGAGGTAATGACACGGATAGCAGGAAAGATAGGAGAAGATAAGATGAAGGCAGTGGGGTTTGCAGATGATCTCATGGTCTGGGGAAACAAGGAGGAGGAAATCCAGGAGCAACTGAAGGCTTGGGAAGAAACAGTGGGAGAGTACGGATGGAAGTTCAACATCAGTAAATGTGAGGTCCTGTTAACGACCAGGAAAAAGGACAGACCAATGAGTGGGATAACACTTGGAGGTGGACAGCTGAAGAAGGTGGAAAGTCTCAAGTACTTGGGAAGTATAGTGGAGGAGAATGGGAGAAATGACAAAGAGATTACGGAACGTGGCAGACAGGCAGAAGCATTTCTGAGAAGCATTAGGAGCTTAGTGTGGAATAAAGATGTCCCACAAAAAAGCAAGGAAGTGTTATACAGAAGCTACTATATCCCGATACTGACCTATGCTTCAGAAACGTGGACAATGAAGAAAAGAGACATAAGCAGAATACAGGCAGGTGAAATGAAGTTCCTGCGAAGTAGGATCGGAGTAACAAGAAGAGACAGGGTGAGGAATGAAAAGGTCAGGGAAATGGTGAAAGAGGAGCCCTTGCAAGTTAGGATTGAGACATCAAGACTGAGGTGGTATGGACACTTAAAGAGAATGGATGAGAAGAAGATTCCCAAGAGGATACCTGAGATGCAGATGCAGAAGAAACGACCAAGGGGAAGACCAAGAGATCGATGGCTGAAAGGAGTGGAGGAATGTGTCAAGAAGAGAGGCGAGGACTGGACCAGAGTGACAGCGGAGAGATGGTGGGAAGAAAGAAATAAGTGGCGAGGCTTATGTTCCAAACAGACCCAGCCTGGGGCTGGAAACTGTACAAGATGATGATGATGATATATCTGAAACATCATTCACTTTTTTAACCAGCGTATATCCCAAATTTAATAAATGTATCAATACATTCTGATTAAGGAGAGTCGATGCTATTGCAATCTCTCATAGCATAGGTATTAATTCTAAAAGGATATTTTGTTATTGAGGAAATCCAACCAACATCATTGAAAACTAATGTAAACTATGTATAAATTTAAACAACGATGTTGTAACAACAATTATCGGCTGAGAATGAAATTCGTCATTAAGCAATGAGGATGATCCAGTTACGTTAAAATATGTATGACTATAATAAATTAATTTTGAATAGAGTACTCAGGGGAGTACATATGTATAAGAGTAGTGCCGCGTGAAGGCAGTGAAAGGATGAAATAAATATTAAGATATTTCATGGAAACTAACCCATGATAATTGTGATTGAGTAGTCAAATATAAGTTGACTTATTTTCAAGTCTAATTCAGCGTTGTACTACAAGCATTTTGTTGTTGCTTAGAAGCATGCTAACTACAAAGTAAAACATTAAAACATGTATTAAATGATGTCAACTTTAATATTCTGGATTTAATCACCATGCTGACGAGGGTGTTACAGTTATCCTGATCAGTTATTTTGGTGAATGCAATAATTATTAAAGTGATAGATTACCTCTATTAAGCTTTGTCACCTGGTTGGAAAGGACCAATTTAAACATTTTCGAATCTATTAAAGGAAATTAATGATCTTATTCTATCGGAAGAATGTTAAACAGAGGCTTGCGAAATAAAAGGAAACACACCCTTGGAGTGTGCCATTCAATATATATATATATTCCAATGTAGATTTTGTACATAAATGATATTGCTAGCTGTAGGATTAGTAATGACCTACCCAAATGCGGAATTAATTTTCAATAAGGCTTTTGAGGCATTGCTTGTGCCATAGTAGGGTATTATCTTAAAGAGTGTTTAACATTTTTTTAATGGAGAATACAGTGTGTCTAGTAATGACTGGAAGTTGTATTCAGGTCACTGTGATTTGAGCTTCCGGTTGAAGCTGCAATTGCTTTTCATTTCTTGTAATATTATTATAGCAATTTCTGCTATAATGATGTTGTGAATAAATTTGAAGAATTTTATTTTAATTCTTTTAGAGTGGTATTTTATAGCTGCGATAGGAAGTCGCGTTAAGGAAACCATCGCAGGCATTTCAGTATAATTCCACGCTTTGGAGATTATGTTTCTTCTCGTTCTTGTGTTCTACCGAGCTAGATTTTTTTTGTTGTTATGGTTTTTCTTGACGTTCCCTCAGTTAGGTGATCCTTGTGCCCCATTATCCCCGTCTCTTGTTGAGTGGAATCTGGGGGTTTTTTAGTCGGGGTTTTCAGGTTCTGCAACCAACCAGCAACCAACGAGGGATATCAACAAGCTGACGGTAGGTATTTTGGGTACAGTAGCTCAATGGCTTATTATGTGGACATTACGGATTTTAGAATCCCAACCTAATGAATTGCATTGAGTTATAGGAGTATTCTTTTTTTGTCCGTCTTCTCTACAATAAATTAAGGACATTTATTTTAAAGCTCTCCTATTATTCCTGTAGTTATTTGAACTTCTACCGAATCAATGATATTTTCCTATTTTCATTTTGCGAAATATTTGTCCTGTTAAACCTTACGTGCCTATCCATTTAACCGACCTGAGATAATCGATCTCTTGCCTGCCCGAGCTATTTATTCTGATTTTTTTTTTTGTGGGACAAATGTTTCTGGGACTTAAATTTTTGTTTATCGCCTGTGTCCTTCCTTCGGTTTCACGTTGAAATCGCTGGGCCAATGTGACGTCGGGGAATCGGGCACAGTATGTGTGATTTGGTAAGCGCCCCCCCCCCCCCTTCAATTCAAATACGGTGAAACGGAATTGAACGAAATTTGGTATATAGGTATCACTAGCAAAGGGCACCTCAGTGTCATATTTTATATCGCCGCCATCTTGATGGAAACGAATGTTCAAAGCTTCAATCAATTTACGACTGACCTAATCATCTGATCTCTACCAAATTTTGCAATAACATACCTTCATGTGGGAAGCGTCTTTTGACCAAACTTCAAGGTCATCAGCTCAATAGTTTGCAGATGGCGGCCATGTATGTGTGCAATTCGATCCCCCCTATCAATTCATACACAACGAAATCAAATCGAACCACCTTTGGTACAGAGGTAGCACTAGCAAGGGACAACTCAGTGACTTGTTGTATATCACCGCCATCACAACAAAAAGAAATGGCGCCCATCCAAATGTTCTGAGCTTATATCAAATTACGACTAACCTAATCATCCGATCTCTACCAAATTTTGCAACAATATACCTTAATGTGGGAAGCGTATTTTGTCCAAACTACAAGGTTATGGGCCAAATAGTTTCCTGTTGGCGGATGTATGAATCATGCAATTATTATAGCCTAATCGTAACTTACGGTTCAATAAAGACTGGCGTTACCAAATACGCTCATCGTACATAGGGAGGTTTAAACTGTCCTCAAGGAGGAGACTGGTAGGATATTAGCATTTTAAAATAGAATGTAACCGCAGTAGTGACTAACGGTTCAAGCAGACCGTGCCATATCGTGCCATCCTGTTGGATGAAAATGGCCGCTAATTACTCGTAAATCCATATATTTTCGTTACTTCGTAAGTTTATATCCTTTTAGAAATGTACTGAACAAATAATATATATTTAGTATCAAATGGTTTAAAGAAACGGCAGAAAACGCTAATAAAATCGTTGATTGCAAGGCATAATTTCATGGAGTTATAGTAAACCAGTAGTTTACCAAGTGGCATCTGTGGCGTAGTATTAGCGACAAATACTCATAGTCTGGAGGTTCGTGAATCAAATCCCAGCAGGCTCAAATAGTTTTACTTCGTTTTCTTTTTGTATTTATTGATTTATAACTACTCGCACGTTATAATGTTAAGCATATATAGTGTGTATTTGCAATCTACAATTCTCAAGCCGTGTCAAAATGTTTGGCAACACCGCCTATCTATCATCTGGGAGTCCTAGCGCAAGCACATGGTATTTGCTAACAGAGTAATCACATAGATTTTGACGCCAAATGTTTCCGAAAAACAAAAGAACATAACGTCCGCTAAATCTACACACACATATCACAAATAAAGGATACATATTATCATGCTAAGTACTGTTGATTCCCGATAAGGTAATAATAAAAGGTTGTACTGTACCTCAATGGCCCAATGTCTGAAGTTTCCTTTCGTTGCTTTTATGCTCACTGTCGTCATTGACGCGCGCAGAAAAATATTTAAGACTATTCTTACGAACTTAGAGACTGCCTTTGATAATAAATTCTTCAATTTTTGTCCACAGATAATCACAGTAGGCCCCATGCTAAATGCTGACAGTCTAACATTAATGCTCCACTGGTCACTTAATTTAAAAATAGGTAGCTTTCTAATGAAATCTACATAAAGGCACTTGCCAACTGAGCACTGTTCATAATGTACTGGAATATAGAGGCCACGTGAAGATATATACCAAAACTGAAGTACTAGGCACTGAAAGTCCACCTCGCTGTAGTGATCAAAGCGTAGTGATAAAACCAGTTATTTTAATAGTGCTGCCATAATTTGACTTTCAGCCAGGCACACAACACTTCCTAGGCATCAGAAATAGTTTAATGAAAGATTAGTGAAGAATTTGTCGGTTAAATTCATTAGTAGGTATAGGTTACACATGCAACTTAATACGGGAAATACTCACTTCTACATCTTTCGGCAGGTCTGATTTACCACGAGGAATTTCACGGGTGTTGACATAGTTAGTCCGAATTGCTTTTAGATGCTGACATATCAAAATAAACGATATTTTGAATAAGACTTAGCCTGTGGTCTTACCCTAGGGCGAGCCTCAGCTACTAGGCGGGTGGCAGGTGGCGAATAGCGAACGGCCCTCAGATATGGGGGTTAGCTGCGAATAAGGTGAAACGCAAATAAGCAGTCCCGGACCGAGGCGGCAGGACTAGGGAGCGTGGGAGGGTATTCCGTGGCAGGGATACACTCAATAAATACCACATGAGCTCAATGCCAGTCCTGTGACATGGGGAGTAAGCACCGCCAGAAAATAAGTGCTGCCACCGCTGCCTTACGGGTAGGGGTTAATCCGAAAGACTAAGGGAAGGTAAACCCCAACAGAAAACCACGGGTGGAGGGACTGCAAGGTGGAGTGAAACCAGTCTCTCTATGGGAGTAAACCCTACACAAATCCCGGTCCTCCAGGTTGGCAGTTGGGCGTTGGGCCAACAACCCACCCTGTAAAAAGAGCATGTTACGAAATACTCGAAACAAGCCTCGGAAATGGATTCATATGTTGACGGACATGGCAAAGGACAAGGATTGCGAGTCAAACACTTGCGGATGGGTACATGGAACGTTCAAACTTTGAATGCTCCAGGAGCAGCGAAGGCACTGGATGACGAATTATGGTAATACAGCATGGACGTGGTCGCCTTAAAGGAGATAAGATGGAGGAGGAAGGCATACAAAAAGAAAGAAATACACCATCTTTCACAGTGGGACAGGAGAAAGGAAAGGACAACTGGAAACAGGGATAGCAGTCAACAATAAAATAGTGCATGCTGTAGTTCAGTATGAAGCAATCAGTGAAAGGCTCTGTTACCTTAGAATCAAAGGGCGGTTTAAGAACATTTCCATCCTTGCTGTACATGCGCCTACGGAAGAGAGGGAGGACGAAAAAAAGGATTGCTTTTATGAAATGGTTGAACAAGTTTATGACAGCATGCCACAGTACGATATGAAGATGGTAATAGGAGATGCAAATGCGAAAGTTGGCAAAGAACCTGCAAACAGAGCAGTAGGTGGACTGTACACCTTACATGAAGAGTCTAATGACAATGGGGTAAGACTCAAAACGTTCGCAACAGCGAAGAACATGAAGATTGTCAGTTCAATGTTCCCACATAAGAAAATACATCTAGGAACATGGAATGCCCCAGGTGGTAGATATACTAACCAGATAGATCACGTATTGGTGGACTCGAGACATGTAAGTGGAATTGAGGACGTCAAAGCAGTTAGAGGGGCAGAAGTGGGAAGTGATCACCACCTGGTTCTAATTAAGGTAAAGCAAAGGATATCAAAAGAAAAGTTTACGAGAGCAAGCACGGTAAAAGGAAAAATAGATGTAAATCTACTGGGAAGTTAAAAAATAAAAAGTGAGTATCAAATAAAACTGCAAAACCTTTTTCAAAATCTAGGGGAACTAGAGGAAGAAAAGGGAGAAGGAAATGAAAACCGATGGGAAACCTTCAAATCGATAGTAATTGAGACTGAAATGAACACTTAAACAGAAAGAAAGGCAAGGGAGGGATAAAGTATGGTTCAATGAAGAATGTGAAGCAGCAATAAAGAAAAGAAAGGAATGCAAACGGAGGATGTTAGACACCAACAGCCAACAACACAGAGAAGAAAACGCAAAAGCAGCACGGGAAACAATCCAGATAATAAGAAGAGAAAAGAGGCAATTCATCAACAAGCAGCTAGAAAAGGCTGAGGAAGACAGAAGTAAGAACAATAACAGAGAATTCTACAGATGCACACGGTTCTTCTAGACAGGGTACAGACCACGAATCGCAATGATGGAAAATAATAAAGGTTACATGGTGGCTGGACAAGAAGAAGGCATGAACTTATGGAAGGAGTATTTTGAAGATTTACTTAATGTCCCTACAGAGGAAGAGGGGACAGAGGAAAATAGAATCTACGAAGGACCCCAATCAAATGTAGAGGAGCCTACAATGAGAGAAGTAGATGCAGTGCTACGGCAAATGAAGAAAAACAAGGCACCAGGAATTGATGGCATGGCAACGGAACTAATGAAGCAAGGGGGAGAAGCGTGCACAAAAGCACTGTATGGATTAATTCTGCAAACTTGGAGAAAAGAAAAGATGCCTGAAGAATGGCAATAAGCAATAATATGTCCAATACACAAGAAAGGGAAGAGATCCAAATGTGAGAACTACTGGGGGGGGGGGGTATCATTATTATTATTAGAGGGTTTAAAGCGGCAATGAAATGTAACGCTCGTTTAAATGTAACTCAACTGATTTATTTAACACAAAATACATGAACTGTTTAAATGCGTTGTGCCGTGAACAGATCATAAAACGAACTGTTTAAAAGTTAGTTGAGGGCGCTAGTTGCGCCTATCGATCAGGATGGAGGTCAATACCGGCAGGTGCCGATCTTCACCAACACTTCCCCTCGACCAACAGCCGGAGTTATCCTGGTGCATGTGGTCTCAAGCCAAGGCTTTGAGCACATTTCTCGTGCTTGGGCCTTGACAATCCTTTTTTCAATATGTCGGCAGGCATCTAATCCGTTGGAGTGTACTCCACCGAAACCACCTTTTTGGCCACGGCATCTCGGACGAAATGGTGCCTGATGTCGATGTGCTTCGTCCGTGAATGAAACATAGGATTCGACGTCAGCTTCTGCGCACCTACATTGTCGTTCTTCACTGGGACAACATCTATTGGTTTTCCGAAGTCTTTCAGGAGTTTCCTCATGTGTAGAGCTTCCTTGGTTGCTTCTGTCAAGGCCATGTATTCGGCCTCCGTCGACGACAGGGCCACAGTAGGCTGCTTCCTGGACTCCCAACTCACTGCAGCGCCGCCTAGTGTGAACGCGTATCCGGTGTACGATTTTCGATCCACCAGGCAGCTTCCCCAGTCAGCGTCCACGTACATCACCGCTGGACCGCTGGATTTGGAGTACATGAGGCCGAGATCACGTCTGTTAGCGAGGTATCGCAAGACACGTTTTGCAGCCTTCCGGTGCTGCTGTCCGTGACAGTCGTTGAACTGAGAGACAGAACTGACTGCATGGGATATGTCCGGCCTCGTTCCCACTGACAGGTACATTAGAGCTCCTATCAACTGTCGGTAGGGGACGCTCTCCACTTGTTCGCCAGGGTTCACGTCTTCCTTCTGCAGCTTCGTACCTGGATCAATGGGAGTGCTGACAGGCCTGCACTCTGCCATTCCGAATCTCTCCAGAACCACGTCTATGTATCCTTTCTGGCTGAGTTTCATCTGGTTGGCGCTCCTCTCGAACTCCAGCCCCAGACAATACCGCACGTCCCCCCAGTCCTTGATCTCGAACTTGGTATTCAGAAAGTCTCTCACCACGTCGAGCTTCTTGTCGTCTCGAGCCATGATCATCATGTCGTCGACATAGATGATTATATAAATCCTATCTTAGACCGGTCCGATGTGGTACATGCATGGATCTGCATCCGAGCGAGTCGCCTTGAGATTTTTCATCTCTTCCTCGAGACGGTGATACCAAGCGCGTCCTGCCTGTCGCAGTCCGTACAACGCTTTGTTTAGTGAGCACACCATGTCACGATTGGTCAACTTCTCCGGCATCTCATCTGCGGTCTTTCGCACAGTCTCGTCAACCGACTCGTCTTGAACGGTATGGGCAAGAACGTCCTCGAAGTGGTCCGGGGCCTCCATGAAGATTTGCTCCTCGACTTCTCCGTTCAAGTACGCCGTCTTGACGTCTAGCTGTCGGATCTTTAGATTATCTTGTACAGCTAACGCCACCGCAGTCCTTATTGTGCTCAGCCTTGCGACTGGAGCGAACGTGTCGTGAAACTCTATTCCTGGTCTCTGCGTGAAACCCCTCGCTACCACGTGCGCCTTTCGCTTGCTGATAGTGCCGTCAGGGTTAAACTTATTCCGGAGAACGAATCTGCTTCCTATCACACGTTGCCCCTTGGGACGGTCGACCAGCTTCCACGTATTGTTCCGAATTAGTGAAACTGCTTCTTCTAACATTGCTTCGATCCACGCAGGTGAGTCATCTCCGGAGATAGCCTGGGTCACTGGGATTTCAGCGACGTTAGCCGCTTCCCCTGGTCGATCACCGTAGTCCTTGTGGGGTCGCCCAGATTTTACAGTTCAAATCAAACGAGGCCGTCCGCCTCTTCTCCTAGATGATGCCGCTTGTTGCTCATCGGATTGGATCTCCGGTTCAACAAAGTAATCGTCGGCAGGAAAGCCTATGAAGCCATCGGGGAATTCCCATTCAGCAACATCAGGTTGATTTTCTGCCAGAACTTAGTCTCTCGACACCAGCTCGAACTCCAGTTCATGGATCGGATCCTCTGGTTCAATGCGTACTTTGTCCGGAGAGTCACGCGGGAACAGATCATCGACTGATTTCTTAGGCGCGGTCATCTCCTCACGAAAAAAACGTATCTCGTGATCTTGATCTTCTTCGTTTCAGGAATCCAGATACGGTAAGCCTTCGACTGCTCCGAATATCCAACAAAAATTCCCCCTTTTGAGTGAGGGCTAAACTTCCCCTTGTTTGGGGTCTTGTCCAGGCAGAAGACCTTGCTCCCAAAGTCCTTGAAATAGTGTGCAGTCGGAGTTCTGTTGAACCAGCGCTCAAATGGAGTCTTCCCGTTTAGCTTTTTGGTTGGACATCGGTTCCTCAGATAATTTGCGGTGTTGATCGCCTCCGCCCAGAATGTCATCGGTAGGCCAGATTGCAGGAGTAAACATCGTGCTGCCTCTTCAAGGGTCCGATTTTTCCTCTCGGCCACACCATTTTGTTCAAGCGTATATGGTGTTGTGAGACGGCGCTCGATCCCCTCAGATTTCATGAACTCGTCAAATTCCCTGTTGACATATTCACGTCCATTGTCGGACTGTACGCACTATATTTTCAGACCGTGCTGCTTCTCGACGAAAGCCTTGTACTCTTGGAACATTTGCAACGCCTCGCACTTCGTCTTCATAAACCGTACCTCTGTCCATCTCGAGTAGTCGTCCGTAAATGTGATCATGTACTTGGATCCGCCGTTTGACACAACACCCACAGGGCCACAAACGTCTGTGTGAACAATATCGAGCTTACCGGTCACACGATTTGACTCTTTCGGGAAAGGTATTCGAGTCATTTTGCATTTCGTGCAAATGTCACACGTTAGATCTCCACATCTCCCTTTTAGTTGCACACCTCGAATGGATCCGCTATTCATTGCCGTATCGAGATCACGGATGTTGACGTGAACCATCCTTCGATGCCACAGCTGCGCCACATTCTCGTCGCGCTTGTCTTCTGACACTGCGTTTCGACATTTTTCCAGTGTGGTGCCTTGTACGTAGTACAGATTGTCCTTGCGCTTTGCAACTAACCTCGTCAGTCCATTCTGGTCGAAAACTTCCGCTTTCTCTTTGCCAAAAACAACCGCGAAACCACGGTCTGTCATCTTCGAGACTGATAAGAGATTAGTGCGGATCTCAAGAACGTGCAAAATCTCATTGAGAGTAACATTGCAAGTTTTACCGTCTACACTTGTTGCAATTTTTGCAGTTCCTCGGGCCTTTATCTCTGCGGTTGCGCTGCTCGCTAACTTCAGCTTGCCTGTCTCGCCCTTGTCCATCTCTGTAAACACAGTCGCATCACCGCACAGATGAGACGTGCACCCACTGTCGAGACACCACAGGTTTTCAACGCTGCTCGTCGCGATCTGGCACGTATCAGTTTCCTCAACTGATAAGAGTGACGCGTCCGACAGCTGATTTTTGTTGACCTTAACATTGCAGTCCACAGCCTTATGTCCCTTGATTCCGCACTTCGAGCATTTGAACGGAAACGATTTCTCCTTGTCACTCTTACCACCGGAGTAGCCGTGGTTTTTGTTTTGAGGCTTCGACTGTGGTTTCCTTGAAGGACCTTTCTTCTTCACGTACATGGCGCCTTGATTTTCCATCGGTGTTGACGAGGCAACTCTGGCATCGTGTTCTTCGATTATCTTCGTACGTAGATTCTCAGGCTTCGGTAGATCGTCCCGGCTCTCGATGGCAATTCTGAAATTTTCAAAACTTGCCGGCAAACTGTACAGCATCATGATGGTAAGTTGGTCTGGGTTAATAACTACGTCCATGTCAGCCAACTTGTCGACACAGTCAAAGTAGTTGTTGAGGTGCTCACGTATGCCTTGCGAACCGGCCCCTTCGACTGAAACGTATCCTCAGGTTTCTGCCATATCTCGCTTGATGACCTGCAGTTCTTCACCAACTTGAGCTGACTTGGTTCGATGGATAGGATTAGGTCTGACATGGCCTTTTCATCCCTAGTCCTCCACTCGGTCACTTGGGTTGCATTGTCCTCACCCGGCTCGGGTTTGACGATCTGGCAGTTGACATAACCCCACGCGTCATTCTTTATCAGAATGGCGCGCATTTGCATTTTCCAGGTGTCGTAATTATCGCGCCCTAAGGCCTCGATGCGCACTACACCGTTTGAATTCATTGTCTCACTTCAATCGGGCCGCGTGTTAATGTCCGGAACACTCACGATTGTTCACAATAAATTTGCTGTGCCGCGTGTTATTGTTTGAAACACTCACAACCGGCCATACACTTTGCGTCGCGTGCTATTGTCCGGAACACTCGCAAATAGGCCTAAGGAATTTCGTGTCGTGCGCGTTTGTACACAACTCGCACGTTAAGCACGTTTTCTTGCGTCACGTGTTATAGTCCAAAACACTCGCAATAAGCCAAAATTCACGTCGCGTGTTATTGTCCAAACACTCGCGATTGGCTGTTTCACTGTTCACTCACGATCAAGCACACAATATTCGAGAAGACGGTGTTTGTTCCTTCTCGCTTTGTCGATGTCCAGAAGTTTCTCGAGGGAGCAAGATGTCTGCCGATTCGACGCGTTCTTCTCTTTGTTTGTCCGCTTGAACCCGCTGTTTCCAGTTTTCAGTTAATTTAAATCTGAGCCAATCGTTCTGGATCCATAACCTATTAGAGGTTTTAAAGCGGCAATGAAATGTAACGCTCGTTTAAATGTAACTCAACTGATTTATTTAACACAAAATACATGAACTGTTTAAATGCGTTGTGCCGTGAACAGATCATAAAACGAACTGTTTAAAAGTTAGTTGAGGGCGCTAGTTGCGCCTATCGATCAGGATGGAGGTCGATACCGGCAGGTGCCGATCTTCACCAACGATTATGTAGCGCAAACAAGATATTTGCGCGAATCCTATTACAAAAGCTACAACCGTATGTGGAGGAAAACCTTGAACAGCACCAGGCCGGATTTCGAAAAACCATGTCAACGACAGACCAAATATTCATACTCAGGCAAGTAATCGAAAAGATGTGGGATTTTGACAAGAAGCTTTACTGCCTGTTTATAGACTTCAAGGAAGCTTATGATAGTGTCAACAGAGAGAGCATATGGAGGACAATGGAAGAATCAGGAATACCCTCGAAACTGATTAAATTGACTAGAATGTGCATGGAGAAAACTAACTCTAAAGTGTGGGTTGAGGGCTGGGAATCTGATAGTTTTAATGTGGTGACAGGATTAAAGCACGGAGACAGCATCTCCCCCAGCCTGTTTAATCTGGTATTGGAAAAGGCACTAAAGAAGGTGTCATCGATGGGAAGAGGTGTGAACATAGGTGGTGAGGCCAAACTGCTAGCATTTGCCGACGATATTGTTGTTATAACAGAGAACGAAGGGGAACTAAAAAGGACAGCTAATGTCTTAATAGAGGAGGCACAAAAAGTGGGTCTGAGGATCAATCAAGAGAAACCGGAGTGTATGGTAGTTACAAGGGAGAATAATGAAGAAGCGATGGGGGCACTAGAGATAGGAAGCTTGCTGTTTAAGAAGACTGGCTCCTCCAACTATCAAGGAAGCATCGTAAATTGGAATAACAACATGGAGGAAGAGATAATGAACCGTATAAAATCTGCAAAGATGTGCATGTTTGCGATATATAAACTATTCGACAGTAAACTGTTATCAAGGACATCAAAACTCCGTGTTTATAAGACAATTGTACGACCAGTGTCAATATATGGGGCAGAGACATGGACGCTTGGTTTATTCTTGGAATACACGGTACGAGAGAATATATAGTTCACTGCTCTTTGCTTGTTCTTTCCATCTTCTTCATCAAACACCAACAGTGATCTTCTATTTTCTCTTTGGTGATCATGTCGCTTATATCTTTTGTGAGTCTGTTCTAGATATATATCTTCCATGACCCACCTAGCGTCACCTAGCAGCGAATCTCTGAAACTCCTCAATTCTTCCTGGTGCAAGAGGACTTCCTTTTCCATCTGGCCATCAGATCTCGTTACCATCGCCAGCTATTATCTCCATGAGCAAGAGAACTTCGTCTACTTTTTCACTCACCATGCTGTGCTAGTATCGCCTGCTATCAACTCTTTGAAGACCATCTCCTCAAGAGAATTTAATTTCTTATGTTGGTTATGCTGATATGTATACCTTTTGTTTCCTACCCCCACTCTTTTCCCTTCCTAGGACCCTCTGTGCTTCGCTGAGCAGGTCTCACTTCTAAGTCGGCAGTTAACTCGGTCAGTCAAGGCTCAACCAGAGCCAGTCTCCTCAAACCAAGAGACATTTTCTACGTTATACGCCATGTTGGCACTTTAAGTATCTGTCAAGGGAACTTCACCTTCGCCATGCAACAAAGATAAGTACCTACTTCAAGTTTTAACCTCATCTTCATGGTTTTAACTTCTACATGCTTTTAACGATATTTTATAGACAGCGTGAGATTACTTATTTTGGGGCAAAAATCATTCTTCGCGGGATTTGCCATGTTGAGCTTTTGTTTGTATAAGCCAACCTTACTAGAAAGGAGCTTTTCTTAAGCTATTTAAATGAGAAATCTTCTCACCACGTGGGATATTATCCAATACCCGCTGTCTATAAATTACAAAGCTAGTTCCTCCGCTGGATTAACTTTGGCCCCATTTTTCTATTAAGATCGTTCTGGAACCTTCCAGATTCTGTACTCTATCTGCGAGTCTTGCCGTCAGGTATTTTTCACTCACTTGTGGGAATACTATTTAAAATGAGGAATCTTCCTTATAAATTACTGCAATAGCGAATTTTCTTCCACCGATGGAATGTTCTATGGCGCATTTAATTGTAAACCACAACCTTCTCAAGAAATAGACTCTCGCCTACCTAGTGCAACCAGTTATTTTCATCATTGCAATAACTTTCTTTCCCATAAACTTTCGTGTCTCTACAGTGAACTTTTCATCTATTTAAAAGACTATAGTGATAACTAGTGCTTGTCCCACTTTTCTACCGCGTCGCGATCGTCCGTTTACATTAAATAAGGCCATGAACATTGAACCTAAATCCCAATTATCTTTCCTCAACCTTCTATTAACAAACCATATTAATAAAATTGTAACTTTTCTATAAGGTGTCACTATAACGAAGTGCCCTTCCATTTTTTGCTTGTTTATCATTAATTAATCTCTGTATAACTACGTGTTTTATACACGGTTCATGCTTACATTGTTTCTTCCCTATAATCAGGGAAAACAATTCTTTCAACTCTTGAGTGAGTTATTTCTAGGTCTCACGAAATGGAAACTGCCCCATTTGGCTTGTGATTCCTACTTAACCATAGGAGGTCGAGAACCTTCCTTTTGACTTTCTCTTCAGGTTTCACCGTAAGTGACCTGCTCTCTTTTGTATAATTGTTATAAAGTAATTCAGCTTAAATATAAGAAGTTGTAGGAACTTCTATCTTATTCTTCATGTTTTTCTTATTGTTATTTTCGAAGTTGTCACTCTCTCTAGAATATTCTCTCAGAAATTTCTTATATTGCACTCCTTGTACTCAATTTAATGTTTAAACTTTAATTACTTCATTTGTCTTTTTTAAATCTTATAAAGATTTTAGAACATATATAAGGTTTGAGACCTAATAAATTGTCAATTGCCTGGAGCAAACGTTTAATGTTTTCTGAGGTCTGTGACCCAAAAATTGTTAACCAAATTGAAAATATATATATGTTAAAGTTATCAACTTCTTTTGAATTGTTAAATTAAGCGTTTCTTTTCGCTTTCTCATTTTTCTAGTACAACGGTTAGGCAAGATCCTGTCTTCCTTGGCTCTCCCTACTCAATGCCATTAAATCTATTAATAGGGCTTTCACCACTCGTTGCATTTGAGCAAGAACTCTTAGTGGTAATCTCGTTAAAGTTTCTCTTAGCTTTAATAGCTAATTCCAACTGGCCAGTAAGGCAAGTAAAGCTCGCTACGCCAGCTACCTGCTTGTGGAGATCCTCTCCGAAAACTTATGGTCAGTTTTCCAAAAGATAAGTGTTTCTCTTTGTCTAAACTTCTAGCCGGCTCCTCGCTGAGTAAAAGCTTAGCCATTTCCAAATGCAACCATTTGTTCATTTACCAAAATTACTCCCCAAGGTATAATTTTTTATCATTATCCTTCTTGGAAGCACTTGGTCGCTTTTTCAGGAACTCCATAATTTCGAAAATTGGAAATACCAAACCTGATTTAAATTATTGGCATTCTTCGAATTACTTTGCAAAAACGAATTGCTTTAAACAGACATACAATAAATCTGTTACTTTCAGTCTTGCCAGACCATCACCCTTCCCCATAGTAGGCAGATGCATGCTTGAGAGGGAATACACTAAAGCTACTCTCTTGCAAACCGCCCAAGTTCTAGCTGCGGTTTCCGTCAGCTTCGACCAAGTCCTTACCCACTTTAGGTATCAGAGAGCGGATTTGCAGTGGCAACCGCCTCTAAGTGCATTTAAAGTTAAATTCATAACTTTTGTGGGACTCTCCTCCTATTTTTCTGTCCTTTTTCTCCAGTCCGAAATCTACCTCCTTTTCTTAATCATCTTCCCTTGGTGGTTAGGTTATTCCTCAGCCAATAATCTACCCAAAATTTGGTCCCGGAAACCCGGGAGAGTCCATTTGTCATTTTTCAGTTTGGCAATACTTTGCAAATTATTAATATCTGCTTTGAATCTTTCAGCTATAACCACATCGTGCAAAGCCTGTGAAGGGGAAAGAGGCCGCTCCTGTCTCCTTTGGTGTGTCCCGTTCTTTCTACTTATTTGCTGCTGCCAGCTTGACAGCATTTCCAAGGTTCCACAGTTTCGTGAGTTGCATTTCAATCTATTTTCTTTAACATGGCTCCTACTGATAAGGATAAGGATGAAAAACTTACTTCTAAACGAGCATCCTATAAAGGGCAAATTACCCGATTCAGAAAGTACATAAAAGAGTTAGATCCCTCAGAAACTCAATTAGACTTGTTGAAACATCGTGTAAGGGATTTTGAACGTTCTTATGAAAATTATTGCAACATTCAAACTGAAATAGAAACTTGCATGCTCAATCAAACCGAAGATCGAGTCGAAGAAGAAAACCAATATTACGAAGGCATAGGTTCTGCTTTCAAAATAATACGCCAACTCGAAGAGGAGCAGAAAAAGGACGCTTCTGTTCTTGGTTCCCTTCACGAACCACAAACTTCTTTCCGTGATGGTACTCACAAACCCAAACCAATTTTACCTAAAATTGATTTACCCCATTTCTCTGGAGATGAATCTACTTGGGATTCCTTCTATGAATTATTTTGCTCCCTTGTTCATGACAATGAAGACATTCAAGTCATTTACAAGTTTCATTACTTGAGATCTATCCTCCGAGGTCAAGCTTTGCAGTTAGTCGAAGCACTTCCTCTACGTGCCGAAAATTACCCCATTGCCTTTAACTTATTAAAAGAAAGATATGGAAATTTACGGTTACGTATTCAACGCCATATGACGGCTCTATTTAACCTACCTGCGTCACAGCACAATGACGTCACTAGTTTGCGTACTCTAGTTGATACTACACAACTTCACGTTAAGGCTTTGTCCCAATTAGATCAACCTACTGAACATTGGGATACTTTCCTAATACATTTAGTGGTTTCTAAAGTTGATGCTGCTACCCTCAAAGCTTGGGAAATTGAACTTTCTAAAGAAGACGACTACTCTTACGAGCATTTAGTCACTTTTATAAACGCTAGATGCCAACTCTTAACCGCTCTAGCTAATCAAAGTGAACCCTCTTCTCCGAGTTCCAAATTTGAATTAATGTCTATCAAACCTAAAAGCGAACGCTTAGAGTCTAATACCCAAAAACCCGGGTCCAGCTCATCTAAATCTAAATCAAGCTCTACTGGTTACCCAACTAGGTCTAGTGAACGTCGTGTTGCTAGCTCTATGGTTTTAAACACTCAAAGCGAACCCCGTAAGTGTTTAAACGAACCTTTAAAGTGCATACTTTGTAAAGATCCCCATGCCCTATACCTCTGTAAATCCTTTAAAGAAATGTCAGTCGACGACAGAAGAAAATTAGTTTCCCAGGACAAACATTGCTTCAATTGCCTAGCGCCTACTCATTCTGCTTCTAATTGCAAGTCCACAAGACTTTGCTACCATTGTGAAAAGGCTCATCACACTTTGCTACATCGTCATGATCAGGCAAGGTCATCGACAACATCTACTTCTCCGAAAAATGATAGTGCTAACAGTTCTAATGCTTCATCTTATATTCAAAATGCCAAGTCCATTCGCAGTGCTCAAGTATTGTTGTCTACTGTCCAAATCGAAGTTCAGGATAACTTTGGCAACTGGGTCCGTGCACGCGGTCTTCTAGATTCAACGGCAACTCATGATTTTGTTTCTAATTCCTTGATTAGAAAACTAGGCCTACCTGTAAACCCCACTTCTATCAACGTGTCGGGCATCAACAGCTCAAAATCGCAAGCTTTACAATTCTCAAAGCTAACTATAAGAGATACTTGTCATAGAAACAACTTTTTTAAACTTAATTGCCTAATTCTCAATAGCATTGGAGAAGACACTCCAAGTCACTCTGTGGATATTTCAGGGTTAAACATTCCCTCGCATTTAAGGCTAGCCGATCCTTTGTTCAACATGCAAAATCCTGTTGACATACTCTTTAGTGCCAATGTTTTCTGGAATTGCCTTCGTAAACAGGTTCGCAAGTTATCCTCAAACGTGGTCGCCAGAGACACTAATTTTGGATGGATCGTCACAGGTCAACTTCCCCATTATTCTCCCCAACCTGCATCGCAATGTTACTTCTCCAATAATGACCTGGAACAGTTCTGGAGGCTTGAAAGCGTTGATCCTCCTAATGTAACCTCTTCAGAAAATGAATTCTGTGAGCAACTTTTTTTGAACACCACCACTCGTTCTTCTGATGGCCGGTTCGTTGTTCAAATGCCAAGATTACATAATCCTCCCAAACTTATTAACTCTCAGCCCAAAGTTCGAAAAGCTCTCTTTGCTATCGAGAGCAAATTCAAGAAAGAACCTCTTGTTAAACAGCAGTACACTGATTTCATGGATGAGTATGAAAGCTTAGATCATATGGAAGTTGTTAACAAATCTGATGATGAATTGCACCCCCCTATTGAAACAGTTTATTTAAATCATCATCCCGTGTGGAAAAACCCTCTTGTAAAAGATAAAATCCGAGTTGTTTTCAATGGTTCATCACCCGACGTTAATGGCAACAGCCTTAACGACACTCTTTACTCTGGTCCTGCTATTCAATCAGATCTATCTGCTATACTCTTAAACTTTCGATTATTTCCCATAGCTGTCATAGCTGATATAAAACAGATGTACCGTCAAGTTTTAATTCAACCGGAACAACGAGATCTCCAAAGAATCTTGTGGCGTGATGAAATCAGCAAGCCCATTAAGGTATTTCGCTTAAAAACGGTTACTTATGGCTTAAAACCCTCTGCTTTCCTTGCTATTCGATCCCTACACTTGCTAGCCTCACAAGATGGTCATTTATTTAATCCCAAAGCCTCTGAAGCACTAACTACGTCATTCTATGTTGACGATTATTTGCAGTCCTTCCCCACTTTGGAGGAAGCTTCTTTTGTGTCTTTAGAACTTCAGGCATTGCTAAGGAATGGAGGTTTCCCACTTCATAAGTGGAATTCCAACTCCCCTGAGTTTCTCGCACAGTTTCCCATCGAAGACGTAGACCCTTCTTCTGTTGAAATTTGTGGAAACACCGAATCTATAAAAACTCTAGGAGTTCATTGGTGCACTAGCACTGACACTCTCATCTATAAAGTTTCGCTCGCGGAAGAGCTTCCTAACACAAAAAGACAAATTCTCTCTGAAATTGCAAAAAATTTTGATCCACTTCAATTCCTTGCCCCAGTTATCGTTATAGCCAAACTCTTCATGCAAGAGCTGTGGTCGCTCAAATGTGAATGGGATGTCACTGTCCCTCTTTCTTTTCTTAATCGTTGGCTCTCGTTTCGCAGCAATTTGCTGGATCTTTCCCTTATTGAAATTCCTAGGAATTTAATTAACGCTCATTCTAATGCATCTTTCTTCCTTCATGTGTTCGCGGACAGTTCCGAAAAAGCTTACGGTTGCTGCGCATATTTAGTTTATCACGGTTCATTCTATGGATCTTCAGTTTCCAACCTTGTTTGTGCCAAATCGAAGGTCGCTCCTCTTAAAACTATCACTTTGCCTAGGCTTGAATTGTGTGCTGCACTCATGGCTGCCGAACTTGTTAAGAAATTACGGGAAGTATTAAAAGTCGAATTCTCGCAAATCTATCTCTGGAGCGATTCCATGATCACCCTTTCTTGGATCGCCAAAAACCCCTCTCACTGCCAAACTTTTGTTGCAAACGGAGTTTCCAAAATTCAAATTCTTTCTTCTGGATGTCATTGGAGGCATGTGCCCAGTGCTGATAATCCAGCCGATATTATCTCTCGTGGTTGTTTACCCTCTCAATTGGCAGCTTCCCAGTTTTACTGGCATGGGCCCTCGTGGTTAATCAAAGACTCTTCTTCGTGGCCTTCTAAACCTCCAGCTACAAACTCCAACTTGCCTGACGCTAAAGTACCTCTATCTATTGCTTCGTGTCTTGTTTCCAACGCTTCTCATCCCTTGTTGTCCCACTATTCTTCTTTTCATAAATTAATACGAATTGTCGCCTATCTCCTTAGATGGAAATATCTTGTGGTTGACCAACCTCTTCTCCCTAAACCACACCTTACCAATCATGAATTGAATCTCGCTACCATTAAGGTTTTAAAACTGACACAGCAAGAAGCCTTTTCTTCTGAATTGTCTTTACTTTCTTCTAAAAGGGATCTTCCCAAATCCAGTCGTCTACGTGCTTTAGCCCCGTTCCTTGATGACCATGGGTTACTCAGGGTAGGTGGAAGGCTCTCGCAATCTTTGCTCTCTGAGGACAAAAAGCATCCCGTTATTTTGCCTTCCAAACATCACGTAACTTCCTTAATTATACGTGACTTTCATTATCGCAATCTGCATGTTGGTACACGCACTCTGCTTTGCCTCTTAAGGTAAAAGTACTGGATTATAAATGGTATTCATGAAGTTTCTTCAGTAATTCACAAGTGCATTCCTTGCTTTAAAGCGAAACCTAAAATCAATACTCAATTAATGAGCGATCTGCCCTCTTTTCGCTCTTCTCCTATACGCCCATTTGCTTTAACTGGTGTGGACTATATGGGTCCGTTCCAATATCAACGAAATTCTCCTGAAGCTAAACGCAAATTGTTTGGTAAGCTTTATGTTTCTCTCTTTGTTTGGATGGTTACTGGCGCAATCCACTTGGAACTAGTAACGAATGCTTCTACTTCTTACTTTTTATCAGCTGTCTCTCGCTTCACTGCTAGGCGTGGTGTTCCTTCAGAGATGTTCTCTGATAACGCTTCCACTTTTCAGGGCGCAGCTTCTCTGTGGAAGAAAGCTCTCACATCTTCTCCTGCCATGGAACAAATTTCTAATTTTTCCTATTCAAAGGGTTTCAAATGGCGCTTTATACCTCCCTACGCTCCTCATCACGGTGGTAGGTGGGAATCTTGTGTAAAGCTTACTAAACGTCATTTAAGAAAAGTCTTAGGTAATCACATTCTGACTTATGAAGAATTCAATTCACTGTCCGTTCTGATTGAAGGTGTTGTTAATCCTCGCCCATTAACTCCGCTTTCCAATGACCCTGATGACCTGCTTCCACTCACACCTGGTCACTTCCTTATCGGCACATCCCTTTCTGCCCCTCCTCCTCTTCCCAATTCTTACAGGGGTTCTAATCTACCTATTGTTTGGCGTAAACTTGAAGCCCTCCGCAATTCCTTTTGGAAGAGGTGGAACTTGGAATATTTAACTTCCTTGCAACGGAGACAGAAGTGGTTTCTTTCCAGTCCCGACATTAAAGTGGGGGACTTGGTCTTGGATAGGGATGTTTCACCCCCTCTAGTTTGGACTTCTGGTAGAGTGACCGAGTGTTATCCTGGAAGGGATGGGAGAGTCAGGGTGGCCAAAATCTTGACCACTAATGGTCCGATCACAAGACCACTGTCTTTGATCGCTCCATTACCTTTAAATGTTTAACTGCTTATTTGTTCTCTGTTGGTGTTTCCCCTCCCAGTATGGTGTATTCTTGGAATACACGGTACGAGAGAATATATAGTTTACTGCTCTTTGCTTGTTCTTTCCTTCTTCTTCATAAAACACCAACAGTGATCTTCTATTTTCTCTTTGGTGATCATGTCGCTTATATCTTTTGTGAGTCTGTTCTAGATATATATCTTCCATGACCCACCTAGCGTCATCTAGCAGCGAATCTCTGAAACTCCTCAATTCTTCCTGGTGCAAGAGGACTTCCTTTTCCATCTGGTCACCAGATCTCGTTACCATCGCCAGCTATTATCTCCATGAGCAAGAGAACTTCGTCTACTTTTTCACTCACCATGCTGTGCTAGTATCGCCTGCTATCAACTCTTTGAAGACCATCTCCTCAAGAGAATTTAATTTCTTATGTTGGTTATGCTGATATGTATACCTTTTGTTTCCTACCCCCACTCTTTTCCCTTCCTAGGACCCTCTGTGCTTCGCTGAGCAGGTCTCACTTCTAAGTCGGCAGTTGACTCGGTCAGTCAAGGCTCAACCAGAGCCAGTCTCCTCAAACCAAGAGACATTTTCTACGTTATACGCCATGTTGGCACTTTAAGTATCTGTCAAGGGAACTTCACCTTCGCCATGCAACAAAGATAAGTACCTACTTCAAGTTTTAACCTCATCTTCATGGTTTTAACTTCTACATGCTTTTAACGATATTTTATAGACAACGTGTGATTACTTATTTTGGGGCAAAAATCATTCTTCGCGGGGTTTGCCATGTTGAGCTTTTGTTTGTATAAGCCAACCTTACTAGAAAGGAGCTTTTCTTAAGCTATTTAAATGAGAAATCTTCTCACCACGTGGGATATTATCCAATACCCGCTGTCTATAAATTACAAAGCTAGTTCCTCCGCTGGATTAACTTTGGCCCCATTTTTCTATTAAGATCGTTCTGGAACCTTCCAGATTCTGTACTCTATCTGCGAGTCTTGCCGTCAGATATTTTTCACTCACTTGTGGGAATACTATTTAAAATGAGGAATCTTCCTTATAAATTACTGCAATAGCGAATTTTCTTCCACCGATGGAATGTTCTATGGCGCATTTAATTGTAATCCACAACCTTCTCAAGAAATAGACTCTCGCCTACCTAGTGCAACCAGTTATTTTCATCATTGCAATAACTTTTTTTCCCATAAACTTTCGTGTCTCTACAGTGAACTTTTCATCTATTTAAAAGACTATAGTGATAACTAGTGCTTGTCCCACTTTTCTACCGCGTCGCGATCGTCCGTTTACATTAAATAAGGCCATGAACATTGATCCTAAATCCCAATTATCTTTCCTCAACCTTCTACTAACAAACCATATTAATAAAATTGTAACTTTTCTATAAGGTGTCACTATAACGAAGTGCCCTTCCATTTTTTGCTTGTTTATCATTAATTAATCTCTGTATAACTACGTGTTTTATACACGGTTCATGCTTACATTGTTTCTTCCCTATAATCAGGGAAAACAATTCTTTCAACTCTTGAGTGAGTTATTTCTAGGTCTCACGAAATGGAAACTGCCCCATTTGGCTTGTGATTCCTACTTAACCATAGGAGGTCGAGAACCTTCCTTTTGACTTTCTCTTCAGGTTTCACCGTAAGTGACCTGCTCTCTTTTGTATAATTGTTATAAAGTAATTCAGCTTAAATATAAGAAGTTGTAGGAACTTCTATCTTATTCTTCATGTTTTTCTTATTGTTATTTTCGAAGTTGTCACTCTCTCTAGAATATTCTCTCAGAAATTTCTTATATTGCACTCCTTGTACTCAATTTAATGTTTAAACTTTAATTACTTCATTTGTCTTTTTTAAATCTTATAAAGATTTTAGAACATATATAAGGTTTGAGACCTAATAAATTGTCAATTGCCTGGAGCAAACGTTTAATGTTTTCTGAGGTCTGTGACCCAAAAATTGTTAACCAAATTGAAAATATATATTTGTTAAAGTTATCAACTTCTTTTGAATTGTTAAATAAATTAAGCGTTTCTTTTCGCTTTCTCATTTTTCTAGTACAACGGTTAGGCAAGATCCTGTCTTCCTTGGCTCTCCCTACTCAATGCCATTAAATCTATTAATAGGGCTTTCACCACTCGTTGCATTTGAGCAAGAACTCTTAGTGGTAATCTCGTTAATGTTTCTCTTAGCTTTAATAGCTAATTCTAACTGGCCAGTAAGGCAAGTAAAGCTCGCTACGCCAGCTACCTGCTTGTGGAGATCCTCTCCGAAAACTTATGGTCAGTTTTCCAAAAGATAAGTGTTTCTCTTTGTCTAAACTTTTAGCCGGCTCCTCGCTGAGTAAAAGCTTAGCCATTTCCAAATGCAACCATTGGTTCATTTACCAAAATTACTCCCCAAGGTATAATTTTTTATCATTATCCTTCTTGGAAGCACTTGGTCGCTTTTTCAGGAACTCCATAATTTCGAAAATTGGAAATACCAAACCTGATTTAAATTATTGGCATTCTTCGAATTACTTTGCAAAAACGAATTGCTTTAAACAGACATACAATAAATCTGTTACTTTCAGTCTTGCCAGACCATCACCCTTCCCCATAGTAGGCAGATGCATGCTTGAGAGGGAATACACTAAAGCTACTCTCTTGCAAACCGCCCAAGTTCTAGCTGCGGTTTCCGTCAGCTTCGACCAAGTCCTTACCCACTTTAGGTATCAGAGAGCGGATTTGCAGTGGCAACCGCCTCTAAGTGCATTTAAAGTTAAATTCATAACTTTTGTGGGACTCTCCTCCTATTTTTCTGTCCTTTTTCTCCAGTCCGAAATCTACCTCCTTTTCTTAATCATCTTCCCTTGGTGGTTAGGTTATTCCTCAGCCAATAATCTACCCAACGCTGAGCAAGAAGAGGGAGAGCAGAATATTGACCTTTGAAAACAAAGTGTTAAGAAAATTCTTCGGGTTGGTATTAGAGCAGGGAAACTTCAGAAGAAGAAACAACAAAGAAATTCACGCACTGTATAACGAACCGGATGTGATAGCAGTAATAAGGAGCAAAAGAATAGAATGGCTGGGACATGTACTGAGAAGGGAAGAAGGGATGGTAAAAAGAGTGCTAGAAGGAAAACCACTAGGAAAAAGACCCCTCGGTAGACCAAAGTTGAGATGGCAGGATGGAGACAGCAAAGACCTGGAGGCGCTGGGAGCCAACGAGAATATGGCCGGAAACAGAAAGCAATGGAAGAGGCCAAAGAGTGAGGCAATGACCCGACTTCGATTTGTGTGGCCAACTAAGTAAGTAAGCATGTGGTCTTACGTGTTTATAGAACTTAAGGACTCTACTCAGTGTTGCCAATTCTAGCAACAGCACGGCTTGAGAATTATAGACGGGGTTGGCCTAGGCCATGTCATTCGAGTTGCCTTCTACGAAGTAAAGCCCTTGGTTAGGTCATTAAAATCGCATTAATATGATCGTTGACGCTGTATTTAATGTATTTATGATAATAGAAACTTTTTATGTACAGTATTTATAAACTGTATCTCGAATTTTTGATGACTCGGAAGTAATTTCTGTATCCGCAAGCAATTCGAGATATCGGAGTTCGACAGTAATGGCGTAAACCCTAAATTTGATATTTCTCTATCCCTGTGCGGTTTGGCTGTGGGGGCATTCTGAAGTCAACTGCTGGGCTAATGAATTTCCCTCCCTACTGCCTCTCGATAAAACATTTGGCATTTTATGAGCCTATTCTCAGGTTGCATGAAGTACCCCGTGATATCCCGGGCAGATTTAATGACTTCCTCTGCTAATGGCTGCGTACCGTGGCTGTAACGAATTGAGTTACCTCCGTACTCTTGAGTTTCACTCTATCACGATACCCTACGTGACTCGGGTTCGTAAATCTGGCGAAACAATGCCAGGAATTTCAAATATGCATAAAAGTTAAACTGATTATATACTTGCGTGTTTTGTTAAAGCAGGCCTACTATTGTAAGCTTCAAATCGACTGCAGTTTCACTGCAACGTCAGAGCAACGAAAAGTGTTCCGTTATCCAAGTTTGGAGGACTATTTTGGTTTCATCTATTATCTTCATTGCTCCACATATGCAAGTTACAGTTCTCTCACTTTCCACACCCTTGAAATCCAGCTGGGCGGATATGTTTACATTCAATGTCTGCGGGGAGCCGAGGCTTTCCCAGCGCGAGGCACAGTGCTGTCAACTTTCCACCATACCGACTGAGGGCAAGAAGCGAGACTGGATAGAACTGCGAGCAATTGTTCAACACTGGACACCTGCCTGACACGCGAACTGGCCGCCATGACCGGACTTTGGAGTACACTTGAAGAGATAGAAGGAGCATGCTATAGTCAAGAACCGTCAGCTATTGGTCAGTAACGAACAATGGTTAATATCGGCGCGTGCTTCTGCCTTACGTTTGAGTCGCCGCTTGTTAACGAGGAAAGTGAGAGAACTGTATTTGATTGTTGCACAGAAATAATTATGGCCTTTGGATGAACTTCAATTTGTCTCCTGTTAATTGAAAGTGTATGATGAAGCAGTTGTTTATTACTGCTAGTTCATTGTTTCGTTAGCCTGTGGTATGTGAGGGTCCATTGAAGTGTGTCTGGTTGGATGGATAGTTAGTTATTGTTGATTAAAGGGGCGGAACAGCGAGGTCATCAGCCCCTGTGTGTGCCTGATGACAGTTACATTGTTTATTACTGCTACTTCATTGTTTCATTATCCTGTGGTGTGTGAGGGTCCATGTGTGTGTGTCTGGTACTGTTTTAGTGGTAGTACTTTGTTGTTGGTAGAACTTGAGTATTTTTTCGTTAGTAGAATTTTTAGTAGTTAGTTGTTAGTAGAAGGTTAGTATTTTGTTAGTAGAATTTCTCTATTAATTTATTCAGAAACGGAGTAATAGCCTTTCAGAATTAATCAATTCTTTACTTGTCTTATAGACGGTTAAGATATTGATATCATTAGCCAACTAATGGCTACACGGCGTTCGGCTGTACGGCTGAAAGCAACGGAAAATTACAGCCATAATGCTATTCCCGAGGATATGCACTTCTCTATGTATAATTACATGTGATGATGGCCTCCTCCCTTGTAAAATTCCAATCCGGAGGTAAACTAGTCCCCCGTTCGGATCTCCGGGTGGGGACTACTCGAGAGGGGGTTAACATCACAAAGTGACAAAGAGGAAATCTGACATTCTACGGATCGGAGCGTGGAATGTTAGAAGTCTGCTAGGCAGTGGAAGGTTAGAAAACTTAGAGGGGGAAATGGATTGGTTAAGGTTGGATATGGTAGGGATTAGTGAAATGCGCTGGCAGGAAGAACAGGAGATTTGGTCAGGAGACTATAGGGTCATTAGCACTACATCAAACAACGGCTATGCGGGGGTTGGTCTCATATTGAGTGGGAACATGGACAGCGGGTGGAATATTATGAGCAATATAATGAACAGATTATTGTAGCAAAAATCAATACAAAACCTACGTGCAGCACAGTGGTACAAGTCTATATGCCCCCCAGTCAAGCTGATGATGAAGATGTTAAAAAGGTCTACGAAGAAATAGATGAAATTCTGAGGTATGTGAATGGTGATGAAAATGTTAAAGTAATGGGAGATTGGAATGATGTGGTAGGAAAAGGAAGAGGAGGGAAGATATTAGGAGATTTCGGATTAGGTGAAAGGAATGATCGAGGAAGCAGGCTGATGGAATTCTACACCGAGCATGAGTTGGTCATATCTAACACCTTATTCAATAACCGCAATAAAAGAATATACACATGGATGTGACGAGGAGATACAGGACGTTACCAAATCGACTTCATTATGGTCAAGCAGAGGTTTCGAAACCAGATTTTGGATTGTAAAACATATCATGTTGCTGACATAAACTCTGACCGCAATCTGGTTATGAAATGCAGATTAAAGTTAAAGAAACTGAAGAAAAGTCAAAAACCAAAAACGTGAGCAATAGACAGACTGAAAGAGAAGGATGTAAACGAAAGACTCAAGATGAGTATAAAAGAATGACTAATGAAAAACCCTAAACAAACTTCAATTGCAGATGAATGGGCACTTTTGAAGAATTTAAATAATAAAATCAGCAGAGAAAAACATTGGTAGGAAAGAAAGAATAGGTAGAAAACCGTGGATCACTCAGGATATACTAGAATTGATGGATGAAAGGCGGAAACACAAGAATGTAAGAGATGAAAAGGGGAAAGCAGAATACAGACGTCTGAGAAATGAGGATAACAACAAGTGCAAGGAAGCGAAAGAGAATGGTTAAAAGAGAAATGTGCAGGTATAGAAAATTGTCTGAAATTAGGAAAAGTAGACACAGCTTATCGAATTTTAAAGAATACTTTTGGGGAAAAGTGGACTAAGTGCTGTAATATTAAAGACACACATGGATAGCCTCTAACCGATAGGGAAGAAAACGTTGAGAGATCTAAAGATTACATAGAGTGTTTGTATAAGGGAAAAGAGATTGAGAATCATGTAATGGAAAGGGAATAGGAAATTGATGAGGATACGAAAGGAGATTTAATATTGAGATCAGAATTTGACAGAGCATTGAAAGACTGAAGCAGGAACAAAGCACCAGGCATAGATGATATACCGATTGAGTTGCTACGCCGCATAGCTGATGATGGTCTGATTTGGTTATTTCACTTGATGTGTAAGATTTATGAGACAGGTGAGGTGCCCTATAATTTCGAGAAGAATGTCATCATCCCTATACCAAAGAAAGTAGGAGCAGACAGATGTGAAAATTATCGTACAATCAGCTTCATTACTCATGCTTCAAAGATCCTGTCTAGAATAATTTACAAGAGGATGGAAAGCCAGATAGAAACGGAGTTGGGTGAAGACCAGTTTTGTTTCAGGAGAAATGTAGGAACAAGGAAAGCTGTACCAAGTCTTAGGCTGATTTTGGAAGGTAGAATAAGGAAAAATAAGAGAACGTTCATGGCATTTGAAGACTTAGAAAAAGCTTTTGATAACTTTGATTGGGCTAAATTGTTTGACATTTTGAAAACGATTGGAATAAAGTCCTGGGTGATCTATAATCTATACAGAAACCAGACAGCAGTCATTCGAGCTGAAGGACATGAGAGAGAAGCTGATATTTGGAAAGGTGTAAGGCAAGGCCGCAACTTATCACCCATACTTTTCAATCTTTACATTGAAAAAGCAATGAAGGAAATTGGAGAAAGAATGAAGTAGGAGTGAAGATTCAAGGAGAAATAATTTCAACTCTGAGATTTTCTGATGACATCGTCATCTTGGCTGATACGCCTGAGGATTTGAATGAGATTTTGAAGGATATGGACTCCGTCTTGAGGAAAGAATTCATGATGAAAATCAATAAATGTAAAACAAAAATATTGGATGAGCCGCAATAAATTAGAATCCTCTATGGACATGAAATTGGCAGGTGAAAAGCTAAAGACAGTATGAGACTTCTGTTACTTAGGAAGCAAATTAACCAGTGATGAATGAAGCAAAGAGTATATACAAAGTAGGTTGTCTCAGGCATGGAAAGCATTTCTACAGAAAAGGAAACTGTTGACATCGAATATAGATTTAGGTATTAGGAACAGTGGTTTAGTTGGACCGGAACGCCGTTCCGGAAAATATCTTCCCGCTTTAGAATGACGTAACAATTTTACATTCAGTAAGAAAATCGTTTAGAATCTATACATAGCGCTGAAACGTCACGGGTGTACTCTAGCGGATTAATATCGAACCTTACGGTTTTATGTTCATAAAATACGGTCGCTTTTACACTCCTGGGCGTTTTTCTGGTGTTCTAAGGTTGGCTACACTGCTATTGGATACGGAGAGCGGGAAGTGAGCTCAACAACTTTCTTCCGCTCGTTATGTTTGTGTGAATCCAAGTTTTATTTTATGTTTTGCTCGATGTGTTGCTGTGAAGCAGATATTACAGAATCTCTCTGCAGATAATGAACATCAGTAGCCCCGTAGTACCTTTCAAGTTTTCCAGTGACTGTGAAAGTGAGTTGTGAGTCACAACTTGTGACAATGAGTTTACTTAAGTGGTTGGGTTCAAAAAAACATGATGGGGATGAAGATGAAGGATCAAAGAATACGAAAAAGGTGTGTGATGGCTCAAGTAAAAACGAAAATGAATGGAGTTCCGAGAACATTAGTTTCATTAAAGACGTGAGTATAGAGATAGACCCCGGGTTAAATGTTGCTGAAACGTGTGATGCAGATTCAAGGGAGAATCTAGGTTATGGTTCTACACCTTCTACCATCCACTGTGAAATTCAAAGACCCACCTACCGAAAACAAGATTTTCCAGACGGTTGGAACGTGTTTCAGTACCGTTATTTTATGTCAGAGAACGAGTGGTTATTTGCAGGAAATAAAAATTTAGGCTGCAATATATGTACAGAGGAAAGTAAATTAGGATTAGGAGTTTCTAAAGGGGCAGGACTTAAGCTAATGAAAGTATGAGTAGAATGCAAGGTTCATCCCAACGGAAATAATATTAATCAACAACAAACAAGCCTTAGGAAAAAAATATTTGAGCACAAAAATTCAGAATCTCACAAAAAAGCTATGTTACAAAAATCAGAATCCAATAAAAAGATATTTGAAAGTTGCTTGGACACTATGAATGTCAAACACCTAGAAACCACCGTTCGAGTATTTCGAACAGCATACTCAATTGCGAAGAGAAATAGACCCTTCGTAGACCTACAGGCTTATGTTGAACTTCAACAATTAAATGGTTTAGATGTGGGACGAGTTCTTCATACAAATTCTAGTTGTGCTAATATTATAGAACACATTTCACAGGAAATGAGAAATAAAATAACAAAATCTATAACAGAAAATCAGAGGAAAATCAGTATTATGATTGACGAATCAACAACAGTTAGTGTAAAATCTGTGTTAGTATTATGTTTGAGATGTGCTCTTTCAAATAACTCTGAAGTTGTTTCCTTTTTCTGGGACTTGATAGAACTTGAATCAACTACAGCAGATGTTACTACTCGAGAGAAATTGAAGAATCTTTCTTCATATGGGATGAATGAAAACTTTCTGGCAGAACATTTAGTTGGTCTAGCATGTGATGGGGCCTCTGTAATGTTAGGTTGAAAAAAATGGAGTTGGAGCACAGTTTTTAAAGTTATTTCCAGATATAGTAATCTGGCACTGTTTAAACCCTCGCTTGGAATGGGCCGTTTCTGATACAAGGAATGAAGTTAAAGGTGTTAACCATTTCCATTCTTCCTTTGACAAATTGTATTCTTTATACAGCATGTCTCCCAAAAATCAAAGGGAACTCAAAATTTGTGCTGCTTCACTGGAACAAAGAGTTAAGAAGATTGGGAAAATATTTACAATAAGATGGGCAGTTTCAAGCCAGAGAACTGTAAAAGCTGTCTGGGAAAACTACAGTGCTCTAGTAAAACATTTAAGTGAGGCCAAAAATGACCACCAGAGAGACTCCAAAGAAAGGGCAAAATTCCAAGGTCTAGAAAATATGTTAACTTGTGTAGAATTTCTAGAAAATATTGCAATTATGTATGATGCTCTTGTTGAGTTAGCTGATTTGTCATTAGAGTTGCAGGAAAGAGAGACAAGTCAGACAGAGGCTCAAAATGCAATCAAGCGCACTATAAAAGTGTTTGAATCTATGTGTAACTCAGCTTCTGGAGAATACTACAGAACAGTTCTTAAAGCAGCAGAAAACAAAAAGTTTAGAAACATAGGATTACATGATTTTAAAAAAGTTGTAAAAATTGACAGAAAGCTGTTTTTCAGAAGTCTTGTGAACAATTTAAATAAGAGGCTTATGGAAAATGTGTCCACATCATCTCATCTTGGTTCCAGCTCTAGTCAGCAGAGACATGAGAGAATGACAAAAATTTTCAGTGATTCAAAGGTACTATACAAAAATAATTGGCCCTCCACTTCTACTTTGGATATCTGCTATGGTGATGAGAGTGTCGGCAACCTTTGTGACTTTTTCCACATGTCAGACAAGAGGAGGTACATTAATGCTTTTAGAAAGTATGTCGAGACCAAGGAAATTCCAGTGGAGCTGATGCCTTTAATCAAGACTGTACAGACCATTCCCATCTCTTCAGCAGAAGCTGAGAGAGCTTTCAGTACCATGAATGAGATCCACACCGAAAAGAAAAATAGGCTGCTGGTTGAAAGATCAAGCGGACTTATTTTCATAAGCAGCGTAGGACCTCCTGTGCATTTATTTAACTCACAACCATATGTCAAGTCATGGCTACGAAAGGGGAAACGTTCAGCTGATGAAACAACTGGTCGGAAACACGAGGCCGCTGATTTTGACACCCAATACGAGTCCATTTGGAAATTGCTGAATTAATAAGGTGAGTTCCTATAAATATTTTTTCCAACTAAATCACCGATTAGGAAGTCATTTTTGAAAGCCTTTGTCTGGAGCGTGGCACTCTTTGGAAGTGTAACATGGACTGTTGGAGCAGTAGCAAAGAGGAGAACTGAAGCGTTTGAAATGTGGTGTTACAGGAGAATGATGAAGATCAGATGGGTAGATAAGGTTACAAACGAAGAGGTATTAAGACGAGTGGGAGAGGAGAGATGTTTTTGGTGACTGCTAATGAAGAGAAGGGAGAGGTTGGTAGGACACACACTAAGACATCCAGGAATAGCAAGCTTAGTTATGGAAGGAAGCCTCGTGGACAAGAACTGTAGGGGTAGACCATGGTTAGAATATGTTAAACAGATTGCCTCGGTTGTAGGGTGAACTAGCTATGTAGAGATTAAACGACAAGCTCAGGACGGGGAGGAATGGACAGCTGCATCAAACCAGTCAAAAGACTGAAGACTCAAACACAAAACACCTCTACTACTTGAATATTGATTACTGGCAATTCAACAAGTCTTCCTTACTTCTCCTTTTCTTCCTCGAACACTATATTCACGTCAGTCGCTTGGTAAATCTCATTTATTGAGATGTTTAAAGTTGGCAGATCGTCTTCATCCCCTAGTTCCGTTTTACAATTGGCGCTTTTTGTACAGCGGGAGGTTGTGCGTTCCTCCCCTGACTAATAGTTCCTGGAATCGGTTCTCGATTTTTTGGGGAATCGTTCGGTCTATTTTCCTGCCTTAGATTCCTCAAACACTCTCTACCTTCCTGATATCTATTCTCTTATTGCCGCCTCGTAAAAACATTATCATTCCAATTCTTGTATCTGTTAAATCCCTGACCATATTTCCTATTATTTAGGTCGTGATAGTTGCTACATCGATAACCATTATTGTGATGATATTTTCCCCGTTAACCGGCAGTGAATTGGATGACCCGGCGAAAACATCACAATTCGTGCTGATAACACAAGTCATATATCAGATAAAGAACAAAAAAAATTGAGGTCTGGGTACGAATATAAAAAAATATGCCGGTGGATACGGGAACTAAAGTAGTCTCAGCGGTGGTTAACAGGATATAGGTGTAACACACTCCCAAACCTAAATCAAAGCAATAGCACAACAGAAATCAGAAGATAAGCAGAATTAAAAAGATAAACTAGGCATCCATTTATTGGCAACTCATCGGCCAACACAAATATAGAAAAACCCCAAAAAGCCTATCTTGCCTCGGAGATCCGATCTAAATGAAAGCTTGATGTGGACCGATGAAAAAGAAAAATATTTAGAGTAGAAATAAAAATTAAGTTTTAAAGGGTCGACGAATCTCCTTGGTCCTATCCTTTGATATAAATAAAATTAGGAGATACTCGAAGAAAATAAAATAAAATAAAAACAGATTAGATTTAGTCACATTTGACTATCAAAATCAATTAAACACGCTAACTGTATGGCAGGTAGTGTCCTAGATCAGTAATATATTCACTCACTTGGGTTTATAATGAAAGAAAGGTTGAATAAATAGCTTGGCTAAAAAATAATAGTATTGATCTCCGTTCTAACTAATGAGAAAAAAATCAAATATGTTTTATTCACCTATTATTAATTACAATTATTTCTGTAGCAATATAGGTCCTACTTGACCACTAGATTAATGTTGAAGTCAGTATTTATATTTATCGTACAACGTGCAACTAACATATTCCTTTAAATATAGAAATAATTTCCATCACATGAATGTCTATGTTTTTTCAACCTACCAATCACTCATCCTGAGCCTATATCTCAGTTATCAAAATTATAAAATGGCTCCTACAGGTTATTTCTGAGTCCCATTACTCAAAATATTTCAAACAAACGTGCACCCATTATCTTACATTTATGCAAAAGTCAAAGTCATGGCTGATCATTATATCACAACTAAGAGTTCCCATCTTTCCCAATTCGATGGTATGTTTGCAGTGTATTTCACTCCATCAATTACATAGTGATTAGATTATTGCCTGCTTACTTCTGTGAATACTTAATTCACCATCATCAGACTGCACTTTGCATAGTCATGCGTATTTAGAATGATATTATACTACTAATTATTATTACATTTTTTTCAATATATATTCACAAAGGGTTTCATCATGTTTAATTCTCAGAATATTGCCATATGACGTTCACAGAATATGTGAACTATCATCCTAAATTTATTTTTAATACATTCCATTCAATTCTCCTTTTTTATAAACAACTACACCAACCAATCACCTTTTTTGTATAGATAAACTCATTATTATCTTTTAATTATCATGACTTTTCTTTTAATCACATAACTAGTGTGCATAAATTATTATCTAATGCAGGCCTGACATGTAGCAATGTCAAAAGGATAAGTGGCTAAGCATAATGTCGAGCAAGCTCTTAATAATCAAAGACTCTATATCAATGAATGTGAGAGAAGAAAAATGGGAATATTTTAAGTTATAATCTTTTAGAGTTCACATAATTAGATTCACCAACGCTGAAGTCAAAATCGAAAAAAGAAATTCAAAACATGAATTCCACCCTAGCTCTCGACAGCTAGTCTACCACATTCATTTATTCCATCATAAATTCAGTTGAGTTTCCACGTCGTAGAAAACAAGAAGTTCATTGAAGAACTATACAGCCTACTTTTCATGCCAATGATTATTCTACAGTATATGAACCTATCTAGAATAATGACGAAATTAAGTTGGTAATATCGAAATATCTAATTAGTTCAAAATATTCCTGGTATAATGTAGCCTAATAGACCACTACAGTTGGCAACCCTGGTGACTGAATATATTCTTTGTTCCATCTCTTTAGATACAGAATACAAAGTTTGGTTGAAGTCCAATGGACGTTACATGCAGTTAGACACTGGATCTATCAGCACGCGTAAAAACATGTTGCCAACAATACCATGCGTGTGCTGGTCAGAAATAATCTGAAATATTATGATATCTTGTTGTGCCAATTTTGGATGAAATCCATTTGTTAGTATAGAAGTTACATGTATTTTAAAATTAGACATATCAGCAGGCATAGAATCATGTTGGCAGCACTGCCTTGTATTAATTACTCCAAATTAATCTAGAATGTCAGGTGCTATACGTGTGCAAAGTATAGAGTTGTTGGCTTGCATACATTATGATATATTGATATTAGGGTAAAAAAATATAGACAGAATTTATTAACAGTTGGCAGCCCTGATTGCTCTTAACAATACTTATAGTCATATCTGTTATGGTACACATAGCACATACGAAATTTGGTTGAAATCCAACTGATAGTATAGAAGTTATATGCATTTAAACATTGGACCTATCAGAAGGCTTAAAATTATTTTGGCAACACTGTCATGGTTGGCCTCCTGGAAATTAAACTGAAATAGTATTATCTGCATGTGTGCCAATTTTGGAATAGCTCCCATGTATACCTTGCAAGATATCCAACATGGAGCTCAAAATTTAGTGCGTTTTTTCAGCAGTTGGTAGCACTGACATCATTTTCAAATATGGACGTGAGATATTCCGGTTCACATCTTTACTCATACTAAATTTGGTTTTGATTGCTGCAGCCATTTAGGAGTTGAGAGGGGGGGACACACACACAGCCAGACAGACAGACAGACAGAAGGACAGACAGACAGACAGACACACATTTTCCCGGATCGATCTCATAAGTCTACTTTTTCCTCATTTTTGCAAAATGTGAAAAGTAGGCTAAAAATATTATCATTCGAAGTAGTGATGGATTTACAAAAATTCCCAAAAGAAAATATTAACAGGTTCATGGTGCCAAGCATGGTGGATTATTCCTTGCCACGTGTGATAACCCTACAATGTGAATCACTTCATCACATAATTTCCTCATAGACGAAAAAGAAATGTGGCTATTAATAAAAATAATCATAAAAATAATTAATCAGCCAATAATTAGTTCAACTCCATGGCATCTAGTACTACTGAGTAGTCAAACCAATCACAATTACAAATTGAAGTAATGTTTTAGCTCACCAACTGGCAGAAATAAGACAATATGGTACAAGCCTAGCATGCTCATAGAATGTAGAACCTCTGGAACCAATGAAGTTTCATCCATTTTCATCCAGGACCATCTTCCCATTCGAGAGCCGACAGGATTCCATCTTCCTCCATCTTCTTCCTCGCCTCCTCCAGGAATCGAAACTGTGCCCTTCCCGTTTCATGGTGGCTGCGTCCTCCGACTCCCACGGTGTGGTTATGTCATGCCAACATCATGGCCTCATCTTGATGTAGATGTCACTCCGTCCAGTCCCCTCACGTATGAGCTTAGTGCCTCAAATTTTCACTGAATAGTTCCATTTCAAAATTCTTCACCGACACATCAACAGCACAGGTTAGAAAATGTCCTCGTTCCATTCTGGAAATCATAAGTTTCTGCTCCACGAACAATGTAGACACAATTCTTCCTCTCAGCAAATTGCCACCGGATTTATGTAAGCAGTAATTTAATAGCATTCACAGCTGTTCATAAACTGCGTGTGTATTATCGAAATATCAATTGCATCTACAAGTCCTCCTTCGATGATAAGGGCCTCGCCTATTCTCAAATGTTTTCTGCTCAAAATATTCCATATTGTAGCTCACATCCAAGGCTAGTTGCGATGGGCTAGTTCTTTCGTTATCAAGCCAATATGCGTTTGCACTATTATACACGTTAGATTCGGCCGTCTGACACAGTAATCGCGCCCGGTATAACATCGGTGACTCGTAATTATATGGTATCTCGGGACTGCGATAAAATCACGCCTGATACACGGCGACACTTAGACCTGTGGTGACACAGCACACACCGTCCTCCACGATCACGATCGAATGTTAAAACACACAAATTCCGTACGACGGAGCACTGTCCCGTACGCGCATAAAAAGGCATGTATCTGTCTCCTCGATGTGACAAGTTGCCGAAAATAAGGACTGAGCACGTGGTCAGAGGCAGCGCGCTCTGGCGGAGATAGTATTCAGGTACGCGTGACGTCACTCAACCTTGGGGTCACGCACACAGCGTTAACATGCGGTTCTTAGGGCTAGGATTTCTCGCGCGGTTGCCACTCCGTGCTTATATTGGGCACATACTCCCCTCTCCCCGGAAAATAAGCGAGTTAATAACATAAGCTTATTTTGTATGCTCTTTGTTATGTCGCCAATCATGTTTGAAACATATCCTGCTCTTTCTTCAACTGTAGTACCTCTTAAGGCTGTCAGCATTATACTTTCCTATCCTCGCTCCAGATCTTATATCTCTGATGTCATAGCAATTGTTTCCATAAGTCTCATGGACTAGGTATGGCCCAAAAATAGCCTTGCAAATTTTCCGTATATCTTCAGTGGTAGGTTGAATGATACGGGTCTGCGTATTAACACTCGATCTCCGACACGTAAAGGTTGACTATATTTCCCTTTTTCGTTCCTTCTGTTTCTTTTTCCGCTTGTGTCTAAAGTCTTTCGCTAGCCAATTGGATTCTCCTCTTCATGTTGGGCTCTATAACAGGTGGTGTTTTGACAATGTGATCCCAGGGTCTTACTGGTTTGACATTGAAGTGGAGTACCTTGGGAATCTGTTATATACATTCATGTACTGTTGCATTTATGCAAAATTCCAAAATTGATAAAACATCCATCCACTGATCATGTTTATGGTGGCAATACAACCGGCAAAATTTTCCAATTTCCGCCATGACCCTTTCCATTGGATTTCCCTCAGGATGGCGTAAAGAATTCAATATGTGCTTGACGTCAAGTCTGATCATAGCCTGATAAAATTCAGCAGAGGTGAATTGAGTTCCATGATCGGAAAGAATGTAAGTAGGCTTACCCATGGTAGGAAATATCCCCTTCTCAAGCCTATTGATTACATAACGTGACTTAGCCTTCTGTATGGGGAAGAACATTACATATTTCCTGAAGACGTCCATAGTTACAAGGATGAACTGGTTTCCCCTTTTTTATTTAGGTAAGGGCCCATAAATATCAGTAGAATATAGCTCTCGAAGTTCTGATAGTAATATAGGCCTTGGTCTTTCCTTCAAGAAATGCGAAGCAAATTTACTTCTTTGAGAATCATCATATTTTCATAAAATATTTATTGCAGGCGTTCGCATCCCCTTCCACGTGAATTTCTCTTGTAACACGTGGATGGTTTTGTCAATACCACCATGTCCTATGGCCCTATGCGCCAACCAAACTACACGTTCAACTAGGTTCGGTGGTAAAACTGTCTTTAACATGAGATGATCTACATCCACAAACTTGCATACCACATCTTATACGATGACATAATCGTTAGACAATCTAACAGTTGCTTCATATTCTGGATCGATATTGCTCATTCTCCCCTTCCAAAATCTATACATAAATCTCAAAGGAGTATGCCTCTTCTGTGTCTGCGGTAGTTTTTTAAGTTTCTCTAATGTTTCCTGATCTTCTTGGACGATTTCTACTTGATGTACTTGCATTTCCTCCGTCGGGTTTCTACTCAATACGTCAGCTAAGAAGTTGTCTTTGCCCGGTTGGTGTACATTGGACGCATCAAATTGTTGAAGAAACGAAGTCCAACGGGCTACCCTGTCACTAGCTAGCTCTGTTTTTAGCATAAACTGTAACGCTTTATAGTCGGTGATTATGACAGTTTTATGTCCTAGCAATATCTTCTTCCAACTCTGCAATGCCTAATAATCACTAATGCCTCTATCTCCGTGGTAGTGTAGTTCCTTTCTGGTTCACGTAACTTTCTACTGGAGAATGCTATATAGTGACGCGCTTGCTTGTCATCTATCTAAATAACATGGCGCTGATGCCAACGCGTGAAGCATCTGATTCTAAATAGACGTTCTCTCGAAATCCGGGTATTCAAGCTTAATATTCTCTATCAACATAGTTTTTGCTTTAACAAATGCCGCTTCAGATTTCTCATCCCATTTCCCTTTGTTGTTTTTCTTTAAGAAATCTTGTAATGGTGCCATTGTCTCTTGAGTACATGGGACAAGGTGCCGAAAAGAACTGGCACATTCCCAGGAATTGCCTAATCTCTTTGACCTTCCGCGGTCTGGGAAAACTCCTGATCGCCTCAATCTTTTCAGGATTAGGTCGATACCCATCTCCATCAATTACATGTCCCAAAAACCTAATCTCTCTATGGCAAAAATGACATTTATTAAAGTTGACCTTGAAACATGCTTCCCGTAGGTTCTCAAATAGTTTACGAAGATGTCCTTCATGTTCTTCCATGGTCGTCGATGCTATAATTAGATCATCGATATAACATAATACATTTCCTTTTACTTCTTCCGTCAGATTCTTGTCCAATGCTCTGACCATTGCAGGACTAATATTCTTCACTCCAAACGGTAGTATTTTGAAAACGTAGGTAATGCCATTGTACATGAATCGTTTGCTCTCCTCCGACAAACGTATATGGTAGTAAGAAGCTGTAAGATCTATTGGCGAGAATATGGTCTTTCCCTTAAATCGTCTGAGCAGTTCCCTAATCTTGGGAGGCCTGACATATTACGGCAAAATTCTCTTGTTGAGGCTTCTGGCGCCTAGACAAATTCTAAGCCTTCCGTCCTGTTTCTTAACAACAGTCAGAGGATTGAGATATGGGGTAGCCATCTTCTGAATAAGGTCGTCATCTTCCATGGTTTTAATGGCTTTGCCAACCTCCTCATTCCACTTCTCTGGAATCGGGTAAAGCTTCCCTTCGAATGGTGACTCATCTTCCAGTCGTATCTGCTATTCGAAATTGCTAATAAGTCCAGGTTTCTCATCGAAGATGTCTTGAAACTCCCAAAATAATTCGTCAAATTTCTCCCGGATGTGTGGTTCTAGTGTTTCTTTCTTGACATAGAGTAACCTCTCTGCTTCTCCCTCCGTCTCATTTACCATCTTATCTAAGGTGTTCCATCCAGGTAATTCTTGGCTATGTGATATACCAATCTCCTCATTCCATTTCCCTTCGTTTCCTCGGAAAATTGCTATCCCTGCTTGTAAATCAATTACTATTCCATGCTCTGCCAAAAACTCCGCACCTAGAATCATGTCGCACTTAATACATTTGAGTACTATGAAGACGTGTTCAAAATTTATGTTGGCAATATCAATGCTTGTAATTTGCAGTTAATAGATCGGTTAGGAATCACTCCTCTAACCTTCATTCCGGATGCAGGTAATATCGTAATATCTTCTGTCAACCTGAAATTCTCAAAACACGCCTCAGATATGATACTGACCATGGCTCCTGTATCCAGCAATGTCTTAAATTTCCGTCCTCCAACATGTACATCAATCATTGGTAGTTCAGTTCTCTCTCTCCTAACGGGATTCTCCTCGTCGTAAATGAGGTCTTCATCTTCAATTCTATGTACCGCGATGATCTCGATGATAGTTTTGGAATTACTGGAATCTATTGTGTCTGGTGATTTGTATTTGACGTTTCTTTTATTGCGAGCCACTTGTACTAGGGGCCTGAGTCTACGTTATCTTGCCCTTGCTGCTGCTGCGTTGCTTCTCTCATCTGATGCAAGTATGCTTGACTTTCTGCATGTCTCTCTTCCAAATTCACGCGATTGTCCCGCGGTTCATCTCTGTTCCACTGCCTATTATAGGTTTGAAATCTACCTCTTCCTTGCTGCCAAGAGTTTCTTCCCTTTATATCCCTGGGTCTGTACGTTTGTGTATTGAGTTGCTGCTGTTGGTTTGCATAGTATGGCCCTCCACCTTGGTTCCATCTCCTATCTGGTTGATTATATCCACGATTCTCATATCGTCCTCTCCAATTTCCTGCATCCTGGAATATTCTTCTTTGTGGTGGTTCAGTCTGTATTTTCCGGTCTGTCACGACTAGATTCACCTCCTGGTGCTCTGATCTAGTGTTTCTCGCGTGCATTAAAGAATTGGTGTGATCTAATTTCCTCAGAATTTCGTCACATATCATCAAACTATTCGCCCCAGATGCTATACGTGTTCTCTGAACTTCTACTGGAAATCGCCTCCTTATCACTTGAATCATCTCCTCTTCGGGTAAGGGAGGTTTGAAATATTGTAACCTGGCTAACTGAGTTGTAAAATACCCCGCTAACTGCGTCGGGTTAGATGTGGAATAGTCCCTGGAGTAAAGTTCAGATCTGATGCTAAGTTGGTCTTCCGAACTCCAGAAACGCCTAATGAATGCCTTAGCAAACTCCTCGTAATTGGTAAAGCTGCATCTGAAAGCTCTAAACCAGGTTAGCGCTTGATTCTATAACGATCTTTCAATAACCCTTATCTCACGTTCACTTGGGATCCGTTTTTCATCTAGATAATCCCTGAAATTTCGTAGGAACTCAAATGGGGTGATAACTCCCACACCATTAAACTTTTTCGGTTTTTCCTCATGAGTCCTAATGATAGTTACAAGACTATCCCCATTAAATCCTCTAGGTGTCGAATCCATATCTCCCCATCGTTTCTCCTGATTAGTCTCTGGTGAATTATTTTCCATCCTTTGACCCGGACTATTCAACTGTAAGAATTTTCCATACGCGTAATGCTGTCTAGGTGACTACCCTCTAGTATCTTTATGTTATCATTAACTGACAAAATCGCCCCATCTATTTCCGTTCTGCCTTGTGTGATATTAGTAGTGATTGCGTCCAATTTATTTTCCATCTTCTCTGCTTCCTCATCCATGCGTTTTCGGTTTGCATCCACGTCTTGTGCTAATGTGCCAACATTTTCTTCCATCTTAAGGATTTTCGTCTTTCCTTTTCCTACTTGTTCCGTTAATTCCTTTCGAATGCCAACAGTGGTTTCATTAAACTCTTTCCTTACTTCCACTATCTCATGTTGGTATTCCCCTTTAAGCTTGTCTCCGTGAGCGGTTATATCAGTTCCCAATCCTTTGATGTTTTCATCTAATCGTTTTTCTAGGTTCCTGAGGTGTGTATTCAATGTTTCCATGTCTTTCTCTACACCTTTCTGAATTTTCTGTATGCCCTCTATTAAATTGTCCTGCATAGTGGCCTTCAATGCATCAAGCTTTGCGTCCATGCTACTATCCGTTTCCTTTTGACTGTTGGTTATGCGCTCTCCTAACTTGATTATATCTGCCTGTGTTTTTAACGCCTAATTAACTGTCTCATTTCGGTTTTCGTTAAATTTCTTGTCCAATTCATCATGATTTTGTTGGATACTATGATTAAGTCTACCCTCTAACTCCATTTGACCTTGCTTAAAGTCACCTCTTAAATCCTCCTGACCCTGCTTTGAATCAGTTTTCAAATCAGCCAAAAGCTGCCTCAACTCTTCCATATTTAGACATGTCAATAAGTACAATACAACAATACAACATAAGGGAACCATCAAGAGTGACCACACCAAGATTGTATCATACTTTCTACCACTATACCATGGAATTGAACTAATATCAATGAGTTGCATTAAAGGATCCTTATCCAATTATGCGCAATCGGATCATTAAACGAAGAACGAATGGAGTTCAAAAACACCAATCCAAAAGGAAAAGAACTTCTGATTCTGTTGCCTATGTCATAGAAACTAGGAACAATCTCATTACTAAAGGTAATTAGACATTCCCACAAGAAAAATCATTAGCCTCCCATTCAAGTACCACAAATGTGGTAAACCATTTTACTTGAGCCACTCAAATGCAAGTGCCAACGACAAAACAACCCACACTGGTTGTCAAATTACATCAAAAACATCTAATTGCTACACCATCGTGTGATACTATTTCTCAATTCGAGGCCCTGCACGCTGGGCGCCATTTTATATGTCCCCGTTAACCGGCAGTGAATTGGATAACCCGGCGAAAACATCGCAATTCATGCCGATAACACAAGAATATAGCAGATAAAGAACAAAATGATTGAAGTCTGGGTTCGAATATAAAAAATATGCCGGAGGATACGAGAACTCAAGTAGTCTCAGGGGTGGCTAACAGGATATAGGTGTAACAGGTTAAATCAACACACTCCCAAACCTAAATCAAAGCAATAGCACAACAGAAATCAGGAGATAAGCTCAATTAAAAAGATAAAATAGGCATCCATTTATTGGCAACTCATCGGCCAACACAAATATAGAAAAACCCCAAAAAGCCTATCTTGCCTCGGAGATTCGATCTAAATGAAAGCTTGATGTGGACCGATGAAAAAGAAAAATATTTAGAGTACAAATAAAAATTAAGTTTTAAAGGGTCAACGAGTCTCCTTGGTCCTATCCTTTGATATAAATAAAATTAAGAGATACTCGAAGAAAATTAAATTAAATTAAAACAGATTAGATTTAGTCACATTTGACTATCAAAATCAATTAAACACGCTAACTGTATGTCAGGTAGTGTCCTAGATCAGTAATATATTTACTCACTTGGGTTTATAATGAAAGAAAAGTAGAATAAATCGCTTGCTTAAAATAATAGTATTGATCTCCGTTCTAACTAATGAGAAAAAATCAAATATAATTTATCCACCATTTATTAATTACAATTATTGCTGTAGCAATATAGGTCCTACTTGACCACTAGATTAATGTTGAAGTCAGTATTTATATATATCGTACAACGTGCAAATAACATATTCCTTTAAATATAGAAATAATTTCCTTCACTTGAATGTCTCTTTCCAACCTACCAATCACTCATCCTGAGCCTATATCTCAGTTATCAAAATTATAAAATAGCTTCTACAGGTTATTTCAGAGACTTATTACTCTAAATATTTCAAACAAACCTGCACCCATCATCTTATATTTATGCAAAAGTCAAAGTCATGGCTGTTCATCATACCACAACTATGTGTCCCCATCTTTCCCAATTCGATGGTATGTTTGCAGTGTATTTCACTCATCAATTACATAGTGATTAGATTATCGCCGGCTTACTTCTGTGAATACTTAATTCACCATCATCAGACTGCACTTTGCATAGTCATGTTTATTTAGAATGATATTATACTACTAATTATTATTACATTTTTTTTCAATATATATTCACAAAGGGTTTCATCATGAATAATTCTCAGAATATTGCCATAAGACGTTCACAGAATATGTGAACTATCATCCTAAATTTATTCTTATTACATTCCAATCAATTCTCCCTTTTTATAAACACATACACCAACCAATTTCCTTTCTTGTGTAGATAAACACATTATTATCTTTTAATTATCATGACTTTTCTTTTAATTACATAACAAGTATGCATAAATTATTATCTAATGCAGGCCTGACATGTAGCAATGTCAAATGGATAAGTGTCTAAGCATAATGTCGAGCATGCTCTTAATAATCAAAGTCTCTATATCAATGAATATGGGAGAAGAAAAATGGGAATATTTAAAGTTATAATCTTTTATAGTTCACATAATTAGATCCACCAACGCTGAAGTAAAAATCGAAAAAAGAAATTCAAAACATGAATTTCATCCTAGCTCTCGACGGCTAGTCCACCACCTTCATTTATTCCATCATAAATTCGGTTGTGTTCCCACGTCGTAGAAAAAATCTTATCATTCCAAGTAGTGATGGATTTACAAAAATTCCCAAAAGAAGATATTAACAGGTTCATGGTGCCAAGCACGGTGGATTATTCCTTGCCACGTGTGATAACCCTACAATGTGAATCACTTCATCACATAATTTCCTCATAGACGAAAAAGAAATGTGGCTAATAATTAACATAATCATAAAAATAAAAAACCAGCCAATAATTAGTTCAACTCCATGGTATCTAGTACTACTGAGTAGTCAAACCACTCACAATTACAAATTGAAGTAATGTTTTAGCTCACCAACTGGCAGAAATAAAAATATGGTACAAGCCTAGCATGCTCATAGAATGTAAAACCTCTGGAAAAAATGAAGTCACCTCCATCTTCATACAGGACCATCTTCCCATTCGAGAGCCAGCAGGATTTCATCTTCCCCCATCTTCTTCCTCGCCTCCTCCAGGAATCGAAACTGTGACCTTCCCGTTTCACGGTGGCTTCGTCCTCCGACTCCCACGGTGTGGTTATGTCATGCCAACATCATGGCCTCATCTTGATGTAGATGTCACTCCATCCAGTCCCCTCACGTATGAGCTTAGTGCCTCAAATTTTCACTGAATAGTTCCATTTCAAAATTCTTCACCGACACTTCAACAGCACAGGTTAGAAAATGTCCTCGTTCCATTCTGGAAATCATAAGTTCCTGCTCCACGAACAATGTAGACACAATTCTTCCTCTCAGCAAATTGCCACCGGATTTATGTAAGCAGTAATTTAATAGCATTCACAGCTGTTCATAAACTGCGTGTGTATTATCGAAATATCAATTGCATCTGCAAGTCCTCCTTCGATGATCAGGGCCTCGCCTATTCTCAAATGTTTTCTGCTCAAAATATTCCATATTGTAGCTCACATCTAAGGCTAGTTGCGATGGGCTAGTTCTTTCGTTATCACTATTTCACTATTATACACGTTAGATTCGGCCGTCTGATACAGTAATCGTGCCCGGTATAACATCGGTGACTCGTAAATATATGGCCTCTCGAGACTCCGATAAAATCACGCCCGATACACGGCGACACTTAGACCTGTGGTGACACAGCACACGCCGTCCTCCACGATCACGATCGAATGTTAAAACACACACATTCCGTACGACGGAGCACTGTCCCGTACTCGCATATAAAGGCATCTGTCTGTCTTCTCGATGTGACAAGTTGCCGAAAATAAGGACTGAGCATGTAGTCAGAGGCAGCGCGCTCTGGCGGAGATAGTATTCAGGTACGCGCGACGTCACTCAACCTTGGGGTCACGCACACAGCGTTAACATGCGGTGCTTTGAGCTAGGATTTCTCACGGGGTTGCCACTCCGTGCTTATATTGGGGTAATATGTTGGGCACAATATCCTGTTCTCCTGGTATTTTGTCTACCATTCCTTACAACATTTTGGTAAGGTCTACCCCCTCTATTCTCTCTATATCCGGGCTCTATTCTTCCTTCTTGCGAATAATTCTCACCCCTGCAAGAAGACTAACACAAGTCAAAAAACACAGTTTTGAGATAATGAGTTTCAAAAATTTAAATTATGTAATTAATTCAAATGAATTGCTATGTTTTCAATATTTCGTAGAATTTGCTCTCATGTATTGGATTTTAGTTTAAGCATACCAATATCCAGCTAAATTAGAAAGAAGTTGCCTATGATGCATATTTATTGAGTTGTGGCACTCTTTCGCCATGATCTAACGCAAGTTTTACGGTCTGTTACATACTGTACTGTAGTTGTGGCACACTTTTACTAGGCTATGCAGCATGTTTTACAAGCAATTATTATGCAAATTACAGATGGAATTGGTTTACAAATACAATGTCATCTGTGAATATTTTTCTTGATGTGAAAGCATGTTTACAACTAACTCTTGATAGAAATATGAAGTTGCATTCTTACAAATTCATTTTGTGGGTTCCTGATGAATATCTTAACCTACACTATTGAGTGTTCACGAAATTACTATTTGAAGGAAAGGAACATTGCATTAATTACTGGAGTACCATTTTCCAGATCTTCACGTTCAAGGCATGGTCAAATTAAATTAATTTACTATACCTTCTTTCACATTTTCTACAGGTTGCACTCTATTGTTTCTCCAATACGGAAATTTTAGTCCTTGGTAGTAGGAATGGTATTGACAAGGAATCAAACTAACCGATGTTCAAAGACTAATTTGGTTCTCTTTCCTCTTCTTCAAAGTTACGAAACGCTATGACTATGTTGCCTTTCTTAATAACACTTATTTTGGTGGCGTTGGTTAAGTTATGTATTTAATTGATAACATCGTAGGCCTAATAGCATTGGGAATATTGGATCACCCACAAGTTTGTCGTAATCTGCATCGACAATATTCACAGCCATTGTCCCTATAAGACGTTCAAATCAGACATTAACTTACTGATTTCTAACAGTTATGACATCCATATTTCCTGACTTTGAAGCCAAGCCATTATTATCACTGTGATAGAAGCTATTATCTTGAGGATCAATAGGCTTAGATTGTTAGGACTGTGGAAATAATGCCTAAAGAGAGAAAGTATACAATTTCTTGCAGATTCGGGAATCGAACCTGGCAGAGAGACATGAGGTTCCCTATCTTAAATTCAGAAATAGCGTAGAGAAGAACTCTGTGATGCAAATGTTGATTATCCTCGTTTAAAGTTGGAGGGATTCACTCTTTGAGGCAAGAGAAAACTGATCATGGCGTACCTTTCACGAAGCAAAAGTAGCCATAGCCTTATCTAGCATCATAAGACATGCTTGGTTGTGTGAAAGTCGATCTAAAATCTTCCATTTCTTCTTTAACAGCCACATTTTGACTTGTGGCACTATTTCTCATGTAACAATAACACATGTGACTTACTAACAATGCAACTGCTCATCTAAATACTGCCACAACACAAATTGTGGCAGTTTAGAAACAGAGAGCTGCATTTTATGGGCAGTGTGTATACTGCCTTACAATGTCAAATAATAGTCAAATAATAAATTTAGACTTGTGGCAGTCTTGGAACCGGAAAAGGACACAGTAGGCTATTCCAAGTCATATATAACGCAAAATCGACAATTTTTGACTGGTGGCAGTCTTCTTGCAGGTGTGCGAATTATTCCTCATAGGTCCAATTCTACTCTGCTGTCTTTCCGGTTGATTTTCCGTCTTTTGGATTTGTTCTACTGCAACCGTCTGAATTTCCCAATGTTCTTGCCTGGGACTTCTAACATTGGACATTATATTTGACATCGCGCTCGTGTGGTCAAGTCGTCTCAATAATTCGTCCATCATTGCCAAATTGTCAACTCCTGCTGCAATGATATATCTCCTTACTTCCGCTGGGAATTGCCTCGAAATCACTTCTACCAATTCTTGCTGGGATAGTGGTGGCTCTAGGTATTAGCGTTTTGCCAATTGAGCTGTAAACAATTCACATATTTCGTGGGTTGTGAACTTACCTACTTGTTGCTATAAACCTCTGCTCTCAAATTCTGTAGATCCTCGATACTGCAAAATCGCTTAATTAGAGCGTCCGCGGACTCCTCAAAATTAGGAAATGAGTACCGTAAACAAGGGTTACTTGAGCCCAGATATCTTCTTTATTTCCTTGTTCTTCCGAAAGTGCTTTAATTTTTTTTTTGAAATGGATTTGTTTCAGTCTTATACGAGTACTTTAGAATGTGTTACTTTGATAGAGCCAACAAATTTATGATTTTGTATATTCGGTATAATTTTTAAAAAATATGTAATATTGGGCTCAAGTTATCCTCGTGTTGGGTTACTTGAGCCCAAACATTTCCTCCTATTATATTTCCATGTTTAAATGAATTGGGATCAATTAGGACTTGTGGGTTCTTCAATAATACATATTTTATTCTACAAACAAATGTTACAAAGGTTAACAATGGAGGAACCTACATCTTAGATAACGAAAACCAGCCTCTCTTAATCATTTTGGGTGGGCCAATCTTTTGAACAATATCCTCCCATTTATACAACAGCAGGTCCTTCTTCTTAGGCCACATCCACGCCTTTTTTGTAGGTTCCATGCAATCTACAAAAACACCATCTTCTTTTATGTCCAGAATAACACCCGGTTATTCACTACCATTCCACTTAACAAGGACGAAATTTCCTATTTCCAGCGTTTCTTAGATGGCAGAGGCATGAGTTTGTATATTACGTTTAGGCAATTCTTTCCTGGGAAATGTCCTACAAATTCTTCATCACTGTTATACATGCTGATACCACTATCTCCTCCAGACCGCAAACGGAATGCGTCCTCATCTTCTGAAGTTGAATCATGGCGAATTCTCTTCTGTTTTTGTGTCACTGGCTTTGGGGGTCTAGAACATTTTGTTTTCCCAGCGTTAGATAATTTTAATGGCATTTTCTGCTGTTCAGCAGCTTTACCTTCAGAAACTTGGAGATCGGTAACAAAAATGCTTTTACCAGCAGGAACTTGTAGTTTATTCATCTTAGTGATCGGAGGTTTCACAAACTCACTCCGTTTGTCTTCAAGTTGTTCAAGAAGGGCTTCTCCAACCATGGTCAAATCCATATGTTTATCCTGATTAGGCAATCGTTTTAAGATCTCTGCTTTGTCAACAGGAACAATTCCTGCTTTTTTGAAGCCAGCTTTCAGGTTACTTGACAAATTTGGTTCCAATTCTTCCAACACGGTTCGTAAAAGCATCCGACTACCAGGAATTCTTTTGTATTTGGAAGGCATTCCAGTTTCTGTGCCTGAAAACAATAACAATTGATAGAAAAATTACATGCGGCATACTGGAGCCTTTATTATTACTGCATATAAGAACAAAAACCTTCGTTAAGGTAACTTGAACTCAAAATTACTTTGGGGTCAAGTAACCCATATTTTTAGGTTATGTTGACTAGTTTTAAAAATCGATGATTTTAAGACCACACACTACCATCATAATAAAATTATGTGGGGAATGATGTGAGAAGGACTTAAGAATTAAAAAAAAACACTTACCGGAACTCAGAAGACTATAAACATACGATGCACAAGTGAAAGTTTGCAGAGGACGAAAATAAGTCGGTTCATGAAACAAACTACAAATGCAGGTGTGCACTCTAGTGGCGAGTTCTTTAAGCTAAATACTTACACAAGCTGTAGGTAATTCTGCCATCTATCGGGAAGACTGCAAATTAAGTACTATACTAAGACCAAGTGACATTCAGAGCATGCTAAATCACTTTTTTAATTTGCGCTCAAGTTACCCCTGCGGGCTCAAGTAGCCCTTCTTTACGGTACCTAAACGCCTTGAACCATTGGACGACTGGTCCGGATAAATGACGTTCCACTAAACGCATCTCTCTTTCCCTTGCTACGTGATTTTCAATTAAATAATCGCGGAGATCACGTATGAAGTCAATTGGAGTGACCCCACTTTGACCATTGAATTTACGGGGTGTCGTCTCTAAATTTCTTATAATGGTAACGTTCTTTGGTTTTCGGTCGAAAACAGAGGATATCTACCTCTTAATTCACTTTCTGTGAACGGTGTTCCAGTTTGCGCTTTACCTGATTGTCCTGCTGGTCGCACGTCATCCCTTAGCTGAACTAACTGTTCCGTGAGCACAGCGTTGCTTCTCGCCTCCCTAAATTCTTCTTCCAACCTCGCAACTCTTGCTTGCTGCAATTCCTCCCTTTCTTTCAATCTGTCGTCTAACGTGCATAGAATTTCTCTGACATCACCCCCAATTTCTTTCCTTAAATCCTCCTTCAAATTATCAACATTAGGAGCGTCTCCTAAATTTAAATTAGTTAATTTTGATATAGCATTCTCTAATTCCAATCCTCTCTTTTCCTTATCCGCATACATTTCAAGTCGCACCTGATATATTTTCACGGAAATAGTTAAAACCTCTGTTTCAGACTTTTCTTTAAATAGTGACATATCATCTATACTGGCTTGTAGTACATGAGAAATGCGTTTACATAAATCCTCCCTTACACTAGAAATATCTTGGTTTAATCTAATTTCCATAGTTTTCATATTTTTATCCACCTGAGCTTGCAATACCAGGACATTTTCTTAATTAACCTTAATTAAATCAACCTTCAACACATCTAATCTAATCTAATCTTTAATATGCGTTTCAATTTCCTTATTTAACATAGTGGTCTTTGAATGGACTTCTACATGTAATGAGTCTACTGTAGACTTCAGTTCATTCACCTCCTGTCTTAATGCCTCTGAACTATTTTTACTTTCATCTTTCGATTCCTCTAATGTTTGTTTTACCTCCCGCTGCAGTTGTATTATGTTATCTGTTGTTTATTTCTGAAGTTGTTCTAAGTTGAGCTTAACATAAGATTGCAACATCCTTCTCTAATTTATCTACAGTACCCTGTACTCGTGATGAATCACTTTTCAATTTCATCATTCTAGCATTTATCTGTCCTGTGTCATCTTTTAATTTTTCAGCGTCCTCTGACAACTGATCCATACTCTCCTGTAACTTGGCATTACTTTCTTCTAACTGTTTAGTGTGTTCTTCCGTCTTAGCTTCTATCTTGACATTGCTAGCTTTTAACTTTGCGTTACTACTTTGTAACAGTGTAGTGCTACATTGTATTTGTGTGAGTGAAGCTTGTACAGCCTTAATACTTTTATCATTTACCTCTTGCATTAGATTCATTTCAAATTTGAGAGTTTTCTTTACCATTTCAGCGTTCATTTTCCGCTCTGTTTCCATCAATTTCAAATTATCGTGGGTATACTTGTGCAACCCATCTAAATCCTTGGTTATATTTGTCCGAGCTTCCTGGATATTCTGAAACATCTTCTGGATGGCCTCCACGGTCATCGTCGCCATTACACAAATGCACTAATGAGATACTAGGGAACACATACAACAAGACTATCGGAAAGACCATGAGATGCCTTTTCAACTAGATTTGGACATTTGCGTACTCTATAACCGCTCTAAATATTAATTAACCGCACCTAATAACCTATTTGTAATTTATCCGAGTCATTATGATCTATAATAATTATTCTAACGCTTTCTTAAACAACAACAGTGAATTTAATTTTATTTTAATTTTAACATGACGTGACCAGAAAATAGTCACCAGCTGATCAAATCCTAACATGATCTAGTCCATGAGTTTCTTTGCTTTATTTTAACTCAATCAACATCTCTCAGGTTATACGTCCTAGTTATTTCAAAATCACACAACATATATTGACATACAATAACTGGCGTCTAACAAACTAATTAATAATTTCCGTCCTTTCCAATACAATGTTTTGATTATCTATTTAACCAATTAGGTACATGTTTCGAACATCATTATGTTCTTCTTCAGCCTCAATACATAGTTAGAACTTAGACAAGTAAGATACACACTATCAATCACGTATAATAAAATTGCCACTTACATTAACATAGTACAGTCTAAAATGTAATGCTACACGTTAAAATACGATACGTCGTTAAAATTAGTTGAAACACATAAAACTTTGTCCGTATGTCCAATATTCTATTATTAACATACAACCTTCTTGTTTATTGAAAGGTTAGACTCTGTGCATTGCTCCACATGAAAGGTTTGACAAGCGTCCTTGAAACTTCTCATTCCTGTTTGATGGAGATGGAGAGATAACAAATTGATGCGCTGTGCTGCTGTTTGTTGAAAGCCGGAAATTAAAATAGTTCGAGGATGGAGTTCATCTTAAAATAAAATGACTCGGTGGTTGGCGACATCTAAAAAGAAATAAAATATGTGAAAAAATGACGCCGAAATCCATTTGAGTGTTAGAAATACCATTGGCCCTGGTTGTATTACCTTTATAAATATAGTGTATTATCTCCTAGATGTGATGTTGCCCCATTCGAACAGCGAGCAAACCTGAGAAAAATAACAAAGAAAGATTAAAGTGACTGTCTTAAACTGCAAGCGAGAACTTGAAACTAATGTGTTCCCACACTTACCTCCTGACGCAAGTCGCGCGGTAGCGGACATAGCATGTGAACTATCGTCAGCCTTGAGCTGGACTGACTGCTGTGAACTGTTGTGTGTGTGTCGGCGCAGTCACAGGGGAGGGGGGAGTCACGTAGTAAGGACATGTGACTCGCGTGTGCGTGACGTCACTGGATCCAGTAGCGAGCTCGGAAGATGTGTAATGGCTACTGTGTTGGCTGATGTTGCCCTTAAATATGTGTAATTAGGAGATCTAACTTGTTGCTATTGCCGAATTGACTTTAATTAGTTTTGCTTGTAATTGATTCTGTCAAAGTATCGTATAGGGTGTTGGCTTCGAAATTAATCTCGTTTAAATTATGGGATGGATTGATTCTTTGAGCGGTGTTTATTTCGATTTGCTCCAGTATGTTCACGACAGATACTTTGTTAACGTAATGTAAAATTTCCAAATCTTTTTGTATATTGGTGAATTTATGGCCGGTCTCTAACATATGTGCTCCCATTGCCGAGAATTTTCTATGTTTCATCGCGTTTAAATGTTCAGCATAACGAATGCTGAAATTGCGTCCTGTTTGACCCACGTAATCGGCTTGGCAACTATTACAATGTAATCTATATATGCCTGATCTGCTATGTCTGTTGGAACTATTGACTTGTTTGGAATTTAAGAACTTGTTATGATTATTGTTATCGGTTTTGTGGGCGACCTTTACACGGTATTTCTTTAAAGAGCTGGTTATATTGTATGTTAACCTGTTGGTGTAGGTGAAAACTGCATATATTTCTTTCTTTTTGTTCTCACGTGTTAACTTGGATTTGGGTTTATTGATGATTTTATTGATGATGTTCTTTACGAAAGGTCTGTCGTATCCATTTGCTTCTGCTATTTGGTATATTATGGCAATTTCATGCTTGTAAGCTTCTTCTGTTAATGGTAGGTTAATTGCCCTGTTCACGAAGCTAATGAAGGCTGCCCTTTTATGGCCCTCGGGATGATTTGAGTCCTTTTTGATGACTGTGTCGGTTTGGGTTGGTTTTCTGTATATTTCATAATGCAATCTATTGTTGTTTTTTCTTTATGGTTAGATCTAAATAGTTTATGGAATTGTTGATTTCCGATTCTGCTGTGAACTTCGTGTTGCTGTCTATATTATTCAATTTATCCAATAGTGTGGTTGCATCTATGACATCTTTGTCCAGTATGACAAAAACGTCATCTACATATCTTACCCAGAATTGGATGCCTTGAATTTTGTCCACTATTTTGCTGTGTTCTAAATAGTCCAGATATATGTTTGCTAGAATGCCTGAGGCTGGTGATCCCATTGCCAAACCCCTTTCTGTTTATACATTTTGTTGTTGAAAATGAAGTAATTGTTGTCCAGCGTGAAACTTAAAATCTTGATGAACTCCTCAATTTCTTGTTTTGATAAGTTGCTATTATTTAGTAGGTTGTCCTTGATTATGTCTATTGTTTTGTTTACTGGAATGTAAGTGAAAATATCCTTGATATCTATTGTTGACATGCTGTGTTTATTTTCTATGTTTAGATTTTTAGTGGGTTCACAGAAATGTAACGTGTTTGTGATTGAACAGTTGGCCTTGAAACGGTAATGTGTATTGAAAAAACGTTGAACAAATTGTGCTAGTTTATAGACTGGGCTATTCCTAAAGTTGACTATTGGTCTAATAGGTGTTCCGTTCTTCTGAATTTTAGGTAGTGCTTTAAGTGTGGGCATACTGGGATTCATGTTTGTTAATCTGTTGGATTGTTTCTCATCTATTATGAACAAAGTATTTTTAAGGAGTTGTTTAAGTTTCCTTTGCGAAGCTGTCGTTGGATCTTTATTGAGGATGGTAAAATTGGGGTTGTCAAAAAATCTTCAGTTTTTTATGTATTCATCCCTTTCCATTATCACCGTTGTGTTGCCCTTATCAGACTTCGTGACAATTAAATTGTTCGTTGTTATTTTGTTTTTGAGATCTTTTAATGTTTGGTTGCTAATTTTGTTGCATGGTTTTGGGTTTTTGTGTTTGAAAATTTTCTTTATTTTCTTATTAACCTCGTATCTGGCTTCATTTTGCTCATCAAGAGGAAGCTTTTTGATGGCTGCCTCTGTTTCTGCTATAAGTTGGATCCGGTTGTGTTTATCATAATTTGCATTCCAATTAAATTTTAACCCCTTTTCAAGTATGTGTGTTTCAGTTTGGTTGAAATTGACGTTGGATAAATTCTCTATAGTTTTTTGGAATTTGTGTGTCGCGGGTTGTTCGTGTGGTTCTTTGCCTGCTTTGTGATACCTTACTAAGCGTTTAAATTTGCCTTCCAATGTGGCCCTTTTCTTAAGGATTGTGTTATGTAATGTGTGCTCTACGTATAGCATGAACTCGTCCCATGTCTTTTTCTCAGAAGAGTTTGCTGCTGTTAAATGCAAATGGTACAATTTATTGTTGATGTGGTTCTTCTTTATATATAAAAACTTTAACTCTCGTTGTAAATTCCTACTATTGACCATTTTTTGTGCTCTAACCTCAAATACGTTTCGGGCATTTTTCTTTTGAAAGGCCTTCAAATGACTGGGAATGAGGCCATTATCTCTGCATTTTCTAATGAACTCTATGTCTGATAGTGCTAGCCAACTTAAGTCTCAGATCTTTGTATGCATATCTACACCTTTTGGCTTTACTTGCCTCATTAATTAGACCAAAATTCTCCATATTTAGGTCCGTATTGAATTTATTACTAACAAACTAAATAATAATTTCCGTCCTTTTCAATACAATGTTTTGATTATCTATTTAACCAATTAGGTACATGTTTCGAACATCATTATGTTCTTCTTAAGCCTCAATACATAGTTAGAACTTAGATAAGTAAGATACACACTATCAATCACTTATAATAAAATTGCCACTTACATTAACATAGTACAGTCTAAAATTTAATGCTACACGTTAAAATACGGTGCGTCGTTAAAATTAGTTGAAACACATAAAACTTTGTCCGTATGTCCAATATTCTATTATTGACATACAACCTTCTTGTTTATTGAAAGGTTAGACTCTGTGCATTGCTCCACATGAAAGTTTTGACAAGCGTCCTTGAAACTTCTCATTCCTGTTTGATGGAGATAGTGAGATAACAAATTGATTTGCTGTGCTGCTGTTTGTTGAAAGCCGGAAATTAAAATAGTTCGAGGATGGAGTTCATCTTAAAATAAAATGACTCGGTGGTTGGCGACATCTAAAAAGAAATAAAATATGTGTAAAAATGACGCCGAAATCCATTTGAGTGTTAGAAATACCATTGGCCCTGGTTGTATTACCTTTATAAATATAGTGTATTATCTCCTAGATGTGATGTTGCCCCATTCGAACAGCGAGCAAATCTGAGAAAAATAACAAAGAAAGATTAAAGTGACTGTCTTAAACTGCAAGCGAGAACTTGAAACTAATGTGTTCCCACATTTACCTCCTGACGCAAGTCGCGCGGTAGCGGACATAGCATGTGAACTATCGTCAGCCTTGAGCTGGACTGACTGCTGTGAACTGTTGTGTGTGTGTCGGCGCAGTCACAGGGGAGGGGGGAGTCACGTAGCAAGGACATGTGACTCGCGTGTGCGTGACGTCACTGGATCCAGTAGCGAGCTCGGAAGATGTGTAATGGCTACTGTGTTGGCTGATGTTGCCCTTAAATATGTGTAATTAGGAGATCTAACTTGATGCTAATGCCGAATTGACTTTAATTAGTTTTGCTTGTAATTGATTCTGTCAAAGTATCGTATAGGGTTTTAGCTTCGAAATTAATCTCGTTTAAATTAAGGGACGGATTGATTCTTTGAGCGGTGTTTATTTCGATTTGCTCCAGAATGTTCATGACAGATCCTTTGTTAACGTAATGTAAAATTTCCAAATCTTTTTCTATATTGGTGAATTCATGGCCGGTCTCTAACATATGTGCTCCCATTGCCGAGAATTTTCTATGTTTGATCGCGTTTAAATGTTCAGCATAACGAATGCTGAAATTGCGTCCTGTTTGACCCACGTAATCGGCTTGGCAACTATTACAATGTAATCTATATATGCCTGATCTGCTATGTCTGTTGGAACTATTGACTTGTTTGGAATTGAAGAACTTGTTATGATTATTGTTATCGGTTTTGTGTGCGACCTTTACATGGTATTTCTTTAAAGAGCTGGTTATATTGTATGTTAACCTGTTGGTGTAGGTGAAAACTGCATATATTTCTTTCTTTTTGTTCTCACGTGTTAACTTGGATTTGGGTTTACTGATGATTTTATTGATGATGTTCTTTACGAAAGGTCTGTCGTATCAATTTGCTTCTGCTATTTGGTATATTATGGCAATTTCATGCTTGTAAGCTTCTTCTGTTAATGGTAGGTTAATTGCCCTGTTCACGAAGCTAATGAAGGCTGCCCTTTTATGGCCTTCGGGATGATTTGAGTCCTTTCTGATGACTGTGTCGGTTTGGGTTGGTTTTCTGTATATTTCATAATGCAATCTATTGTTGTTTTTTCTTTATGGTTAGATCTAAATAGTTTATGGAATTGTTGATTTCCGATTCTGCTGTGAACTTCGTGTTGCTGTCTATATTATTCAATTTATCCAATAGTGTGGTTGCATCTATGACATCTTTGTCCAGTATGACAAAAACGTCATCTACATATCTTACCCAGAATTGGATGCCTTGAATTTTGTCTACTATTTTGCTGTGTTCGAAATAGTCCAGATATATGTTTGCTAGAATGCCTGAGACTGGTGATCCCATTGCCAAAGCCCCTTTCTGTTTATACATTTTGTTGTTGAAAATGAAGTAATTGTTGTCCAGCGTGAAACTTAAAATCTTGATGAACTCCTCAATTTCTTCTTTTGATAAGTTGCTATTATTTAGTAGGTTGTCCTTGATTATGTCTATTGTTTTGTTTACTGGAATGTTAGTGAACATATCCTAGATATCTTTTGTTGACATGCTGTGTTTATTTTCTATGTTTAGATTTTTAGTGCGTTCACAGAAATGTAACGTGTTTGTGATTGAACAGTTGGCCTTGAAACGGTAATGAGTATTTAAAAAACGTTGAACAAATTGTGCTAGTTTATAGACTGGGCTATTCCTAAAGTTGACTATTGGTCTAATAGGTGTTCCGTTCTTATGAATTTTAGGTAGTGCTTTAAGTGTGGGCATACTGGAATTCATGTTTGTTAATCTGTTGGATTGTTTCTCATCTATTATGAACAAAGTATTTTTAAGGAGTTGTTTAAGTTTCCTTTGCGAAGCTGTCGTTGGATCTTGATTGAGGATGGTAAAATTGGGGTTGTCAAAAAAATCTTCAGTTTTTTATGTATTCATCCCTTTCCATTATCACCGTTGTGTTGCCCTTATCAGACTTCGTGACAATTAAATTGTTCGTTGTTATTTTGTTTTTGAGATCTTTTAATGTTTGGTTGCTAATGTTGTTGCATGGTTTTGGGTTTTTGTGTTTGAAAATTTTCTTTATTTTCTTATTAACCTCGTATCTGGCTTCATTTTGCTCATCAAGAGGAAGCTTTTTGATGGCTGCCTCTGTTTCTGCTATAAGTTTGATCCGGTTGTGTTTATCATAATTTGCATTCCAATTAAATTTTAACCCCTTTTCAAGTATGTGTGTTTCAGTTTGGTTGAAATTGACGTTGGATAAATTCTCTATAGTTTTTTGGAATTTGTGTGTCGCGGGTTGTTCGTGTGGTTCTTTGCCTGCTTTGTGATACCTTACTAAGCGTTTAAATTTGCCTTCCAATGTGGCCCTTTTCTTAAGGATTGTGTTATGTAATGTGTGCTCTACGTATAGCATGAACTCGTCCCATGTCTTTTTCTCAGAAGAGTTTGCTGCTGTTAAATGCAAATGGTACAATTTATTGTTGATGTGGTTCTTCTTTATATATAAAAACTTTAACTCTCGTTGTAAAATCCTACTATTGACCATTTTTTGTGTTCTAACCTCAAATACGTTTCGGGCATTTTTCTTTTGAAAGGCCTTCAAATGACTGGGAATGAGGCCATTATCTCTGCATTTTCTAATGAACCCTATGTCTGATAGTACTAGCCAACTTAAGTCTCAGATCTATGTATGCATATCTACACCTTTTGGCTTGACTTGCCTCATTAATTAGAGCAATATTCTCCATATTTAGGTCCGTATTGAATTTATTACTAACAAACTAAATAATAATTTCCGTCCTTTTCAATACAATGTTTTGATTATCTATTTAACCAATTAGGTACATGTTTCGAACATCATTATGTTCTTCTTCAGCCTCAATACATAGTTAGAACTTAGATAAGTAAGATACACACTATCAATCACTTATAATAAAATTTCCACTTACATTAACATAGTACAGTCTAAAATTTAAAGCTACACGTTAAAATACGGTGCGTCGTTAAAATTAGTTGAAACACATAAAACTTAGTCCGTATGTCCAATATTCTATTATTAACATACAACCTTCTTGTTTATTGAAAGGTTAGACTCTGTGCATTGCTCCACATGAAAGTTTTGACAAGCGTCCTTGAAACTTCTCATTCCAGTTTGATGGAGATAGTGAGATAACAAATTGATTTGCTGTGCTGCTGTTTGTTGAAAGCCGGAAATTAAAATCGTTCGAGGATGGAGTTCATCTTAAAATAAAATGACTCGGTGGTTGGCGACATCTAAAAAGAAATAAAATATGTGTAAAAATGACGCCGAAATCCATTTGAGTGTTAGAAATACCATTGGCCCTGGTTGTATTACCTTTATAAATATGGTGTATTATCTCCTAGATGTGATGTTGCCCCATTCGAACAGCGAGCAAATCTGAGAAAAATAACAAAGAAAGATTAAAGTGACTGTCTTAAACTGCAAGCGAGAACTTGAAACTAATGTGTTCCCACACTTACCTCCTGACTCAAGTCGCGCGGTAGCGGACATAGCATGTGAATTATCGTGAGCCTTGAGCTGGACTGACTGCTGTGAACTGTTGTATGTGTGTCGGCGCAGTCACAGGGGGAGGGGGGAGTCACGTAATAAGGACATGTGACTCGCGTGTGCGCGACGTCACTGGATCCAGTAGCGAGCTCGGAAGATGTGTAATGGCTACTGTGTTGGCTGATGTTGCCCTTAAATATGTGTAATTAGGAGATCTAACTTGATGCTATTGCCGAATTGACTTTAATTAGTTTTGCTTGTAATTGATTCTGTCAAAGTATCGTATAGGGTTTTGGCTTCGAAATTAATCTCGTTTAAATTATGGGACGGATTGATTCTTTGAGCGGTGTTTATTTCGATTTGCTCCAGAATGTTCATGACATATCCTTTGTTAACGTAATGTAAAATGTCCAAATCTTTTTGTATATTGGTGAATTTATGGCCGGTCTCTAACATATGTGCTCCCATTGCCGAGAATTTTCTATGTTTGATCGCGTTTAAATGTTCAGCATAACGAATGCTGAAATTGCGTCCTGTTTGACCCACGTAATCGGCTTGGCAACTATTACAATGTAATCTATATATGCCTGATCTGCTATGTCTGTTGGAACTATTGACTTGTTTGGAATTGAAGAACTTGTTATGATTATTGTTATCGGTTTTGTGTGCGACCTTTACACGGTATTTCTTTAAAGAGCTGGTTATATTGTATGTTAACCTGTTGGTGTAGGTGAAAACTGCATATATTTCTTTATTTTGTTCTCACGTGTTAACTTGGATTTGGGTTTACTGATGATTTTATTGATGATGTTCTTTACGAAAGGTCTGTCGTATCCATTTGCTTCTGCTATTTGGTATATTATGGCAATTTCATGCTTGTAAGCTTCTTCTGTTAATGGTAGGTTAATAGCCCTGTTCACGAAGCTAATGAAGGCTGCCCTTTTATGGCCTTCGGGATGATTTGAGTCCTTTTTGATGACTGTGTCGGTTTGGGTTGGTTTTCTGTATATTTCATAATGCAATCTATTGTTGTTTTTTCTTTATGGTTAGATCTAAATAGTTTATGGAATTGTTGATTTCCGATTCTGCTGTGAACTTCGTGTTGCTGTCTATATTATTCAATTTATCCAATAGTGTGGTTGCATCTATGACATCTTTGTCCAGTATGACAAAAATGTCATCTACATATCTTACCCAGAATTGGATGCCTTGAATTTTGTCTACTATTTTGCTGTGTTCTAAATAGTCCAGATATATGTTTGCTAGAATGCCTGAGGCTGGTGATCCCATTGCCAAAGCCCCTTTCTGTTTATACATTTTGTTGTTGAAAATGAAGTAATTGTTGTCCAGCGTGAAACTTAAAATCTTGATGAACTCCTCAATTTCTTCTTTTGATAAGTTGCTATTATTTAGTAGGTTGTCCTTGATTATGTCTATTGTTTTGTTTACTGGAATGTTAGTGAACATATCCTAGATATCTATTGTTGACATGCAGTGTTTATTTTCTATGTTTAGATTTTTAGCGCGTTCACAGAAATGTAACGTGTTTGTGATTGAACAGTTGGCCTTGAAACGGTAATGTGTATTTAAAAAACGTTGCACAAATTGTGCTAGTTTATAGACTGGGCTATTCCTAAAGTTGACTATTGGTCTAATAGGTGTTCCGTTCTTATGAATTTTAGGTAGTGCTTTAAGTGTGGGCATACTGGGATTCATGTTTGTTAATCTGTTGGATTGTTTCTCATCTATTATGAACAAAGTATTTTTGAGGAGTTGTTTAAATTTCCTTTGCGAAGCTGTCGTTGGATCTTTATTGAGGATGGTAAAATTGGGGTTGTCAAAAAATCTTCAGTTTTTTATGTATTCATCCCTTTCCATTATCACCGTTGTGTTGCCCTTATCAGACTTCGTGACAATTAAATTGTTCGTTGTTATTTTGTTTTTGAGATCTTTTAATGTTTGGTTGCTAATGTTGTTGCATGGTTTTGGGTTTTTGTGTTTGAAAATTTTCTTTATTTTCTTATTAACCTCGTATCTGGCTTCATTTTGCTCATCAAGAGGAAGCTTTTTGATGGCTGCCTCTGTTTCTGCTATAGGGTTGATCCGGTTGTGTTTATCATAATTTGCATTCCAATTAAATTTTAACCCCTTTTCAAGTATGTGTGTTTCAGTTTGGTTGAAATTGACGTTGGATAAATTCTCTATAGTTTTTTGGAATTTGTGTGTCGCGGGTTGTTCATGTGGTTCTTTGCCTGCTTTGTGATACCTTACTAAGCGTTTAAATTTGCCTTCCAATGTGGCCCTTTTCTTAAGGATTGTGTTATGTAATGTGTGCTCTACGTATAGCATGAACTCGTCCCATGTCTTTTTCTCAGAAGAATTTGCTACTGTTAAATGCAAATGGTACAATTTATTGTTGATGTGGTTCTTCTTTATATATAAAAACTTTAACTCTCGTTGTAAATTCCTACTATTGACCATTTTTTGTGTTCTAACCTCAAATGCGTTTCGGGCATTTTTCTTTTGAAAGGCCTTCAAATGACTGGGAATGAGGCCATTATCTCTGCATTTTCTAATGAACTCTATGTCTGATAGTGCTAGCCAACTTAAGTCTCAGATCTTTGTATGCATATCTACACCTTTTGGCTTTACTTGCCTCATTAATTAGAGCAATATTCTCCATATTTAGGTCCGTATTGAATTTATTACTAACAAACTAAATAATAATTTCCGTCCTTTTCAATACAATGTTTTGATTATCTATTTAACCAATTAGGTACATGTTTCGAACATCATTATGATCTTCTTCAGCCTCAATACATAGTTAGAACTTAGACAAGTAAGATACACACTATCAATCACTTATAATAAAATTGCCACTTATATTAACATAGTACAGTCTAAAATTTAATGCTACACGTTAAAATACGGTGCGTCGTTAAAATTAGTTGAAACACATAAAACTTTGTCCGTATGTCCAATATTCTATTATTAACATACAACCTTCTTGTTTATTGAAAGGTTAGACTCTGTGCATTGCTCCACATGAAGGTTTTGACAAGCGTCCTTGAACCTTCTCATTCCTGTTTGATGGAGATGGTGTGATAACAAATTGATGTGCTGTGCTGCTGTTTGTTGAAAGCCGGAAATTAAAATAGTTCGAGGATGGAGTTCATCTTAAAATAAAATGACTCGGTGGTTGGCGACATCTAAGATTAATCTTTCTTTGTTATTTTTCTCAGATTTGCTCGCTGTTCGAATGGGGCAACATCACGTCTAGGAGATAATACACTATATTTATGAAGTAATACAACCAGGGCCACCGGTATTTCTAACACTCAAATGGATATCGGCGTCATTTTTTCACATATTTTATTTCTTTTTAGATGTCGCCAACCACCGAGTCATTTTATTTTAAGATGAACTCCATCCTCGAACTATTTTAATTTCCGGCTTTCAACAAACAGCAGCACAGCAAATCAATTTGTTATCTCACCATCTCCATCAAACAGGAATGAGAAGTTTCAAGGACGCTTGTCAAAACTTTCATGCGGAGCAATGCACAGAGTCTAACCTTTCAATAAACAAGAAGGTTGTATGTTAATAATAGAATATTGGACATACGGACAAAGTTTTATGTGTTTCAACTAATTTTAACGACGCACCGTATTTTAACGTGTAGCATTAAATTTTAGACTGTACTATGTTAATGTAAGTGGCAATTTTATTATAAGCGATTGATAGTGTGTATCTTACTTGTCTAAGTTCTAACTATGTATTGAGGCTGAAGAAGAACATAATGATGTTCGAAACATGTACCTAATTGGTTAAATAGATAATCAAAACATTGTATTGAAAAGGACGGAAATTATTATTTAGTTTGTTAGTAATAAATTCAATACGGACCTAAAAATGGAGAATAATGCTCTAATTAATGAGGCAAGTTAAGCCAAAAGGTGTAGATATGCATACAAAGATCTGAGACTTAAGTTGGCTAGCACTATCAAAGACATAGAGTTCATTAGAAAATGCAGAGATAATGGCCTCATTCCCAGTCATTTGAAGGCCTATCAAAAGAAAAATGCCCGAAACGCATTTGAGGTTAGAACACAAAAAATGGTCAATAGTATGATTTTACAACGAGAGTTAAAGTTTTTATATATAAAGAAGAACCTCATCAACAATAAATTGTACCATTTGCATTTAACACCAGCAAATTCTTCTGAGAAAAAGACATGGGACGAGTTCATGCTATACGTAGAGCACACATTACACAACACAATCTTTATGAAAAGGGCCACATTGGAAGGCAAATTTAAACGCTTAGTAAGGTATCACAAAGCAGGCAAAGAACCACACGAACAACCCGCGACACACAAATTCCAAAAAACTATTGAGAATTTATCCAACGTCAGTTTCAACCAAACTGAAACACACATACTAGAAAAGGGGTTAAAATTTAATTGGAATGCAAATTATGATAAACACAACCGGATCAAACTTATAGCAGAAACAGAGGCAGCCATCAAAAAGCTTCCTCTTGATGAGCAAAATGAAGCCAGATACGAGGTTAATAAGAAAATAAAGAAAATTTTCAAACAAAAAAAACCAAAACCATGCAACAACATTAGCAACCAAACATTAAAAGATCTCAAAAACAAAATAACAACGAACAATTTAATTGTCACGAAGTCTGATAAGGGCAACACAACGGTGATAATGGAAAGGGATGAATACATAAAAAACTGAAGATTTTTTTGACAACCCCAATTTTACCATCCTCAATAAAGATCCAACGACAGCTTCGCAAAGGAAACTTAAACAACTCCTCAAAAATACTTTTTTCATGATAGATGAGAAACAATCCAACAGATTAACAAACATGAATCCCAGTATGCCCACACTTTAAGCACTACCTAAAATGCATAAGAACGGAACACCTATTAGACCAATAGTCAACTTTAGGAATAGCCCAGTCTATAAACTAGCACAATTTGTTCACCGTTTTTTAAATACACATTACCGTTTCAAGGCCAACTGTTCAATCACAAACACGTTACATTTCTGTGAACGCACTAAAAATCTAAACATAGAAAATAAACACAGCATGTCAACAATAGATATCAAGGATATGTTCACTAACATTCCAGTAAACAAAACAATAGACATAATCAAGGACAACCTACTAAATAATAGCAACTTATCAAAAGTGGAAATTGAGGAGTTCATCAAGATTTTAAGTTTCACGCTGGACAACAATTACTTCATTTTCAACAACAAAATGTATAAACAGAAAGGGGCTTTGGCAATGGGATCACCAGCCTCAGGCATTCTAGCAAACATATATCTGGACTATTTAGAACACAGCAAAATAGTAGACAAAATTCAAGGCATCCAATTCTGGGTAAGATATGTAGATGACGTTTTTGTCATACTGGACAAAGATGTCATAGATGCAACCACACTATTGGATAAATTGAATAACATAGACAGCAACACGAAGTTCGCAGCAGAATCGGAAATCAACAATTCCATAAACTATTTAGATCTAACCATAAAGAAAAACAACAATAGATTACGTCATGAAATATACAGAAAACCAACCCAAACCGACACAGCCATCATAAAGGACTCAAATCATCCCGAGGGCCATAAAAGGGCAGCCTTTATTAGCTTCGTGAACAGGGCAATTAAGCTACCATTAACAGAAGAAGCTTACAAGCATGAAATTGCCATAATATACCAAATAGCAGAAGCAAATGGATACGACAGACCTTTCGTAAAGAACATCATCAATAAAATCAACAATAAACCCAAATCCAAGTTAACACGTGAGAACAAAAAGAAAGAAATATATGCAGTTTTCACCTACACCAACAGGTTAACATACAATATAACCAGCTCTTGAAAGAAATACAATGTAAAGGTCGCACACAAAACCGATAACAATAATCATAACAAGTTCTTCAATTCCAAACAAGTCAATAGTTCCAACAGACATAGCAGATCAGGCATATATAGATTACATTGTAATAGTTGCCAAGCCGATTACGTGGGTCAAACAGGACGCAATTTCAGCATTCGTTATGCTGAACATTTAAACGCGATCAAACATAGAAAATTCTCGGCAATGGGAGCACATATGTTAGAGACCGGCCATAAATTCACCAATATAGAAAAAGATTTGGAAATTTTACATTACGTTCACAAAGTATCTGTCATGAACATTCTGGAGCAAATCGAAATAAACACCACTCAAAGAATCAATCCGTCCCATAATTTAAACGAGATTAATTTCGAAGCCAAAACCCTATACGATACTTTGACAGAATCAATTACAAGCAAAACTAATTAAAGTCAATTCGGCAATAGCATCAAGTTAGATCTCCTAATTACACATATTTAAGGGCAACATCAGCCAACACAGTAGCCATTACACATCTTCCGAGCTCGCTACTGGATCCAGTGACGTCGGGCACACGCGAGTCACATGTCCTTATTACGTGACTCCCCCCCTCCCCCTGTGACTGCGCCGACACACATACAACAGTTCACAGCAGTCAGTCCAGCTCAAGGCTCACGATAATTCACATGCTATGTCCGCTACCGCGCGACTTGAGTCAGGAGGTAAGTGTGGGAACACATTAGTTTCAAGTTCTCGCTTGCAGTTTAAGACAGTCACTTTAATCTTTCTTTGTTATTTTTCTCAGATTTGCTCGCTGTTCGAATGGGGCAACATCACATCTAGGAGATAATACACTATATTTATAAAGGTAATACAACCAGGGCCACCGGTATTTCTAACACTCAAATGGATTTCGGCGTCATTTTTTCACATATTTTATTTCTTTTTAGATGTCGCCAACCACCGAGTCATTTTATTTTAAGATGAACTCCATCCTCGAACTATTTTAATTTCCGGCTTTCAACAAACAGCAGCACAGCACATCAATTTGTTATCTCACCATCTCCATCAAACAGGAATGAGAAGTTTCAAGGACGCTTGTCAAAACTTTCATGTGGAGCAATGCACAGAGTCTAACCTTTCAATAAACAAGAAGGTTGTATGTTAATAATAGAATATTGGACATACGGACAAAGTTTTATGTGTTTCAACTAATTTTAACGACGCACCGTATTTTAACGTGTAGCATTAAATTTTAGACTGTGCTATGTTAATGTAAGTGGCAATTTTATTATAAGTGATTGATAGTGTGTATCTTACTTGTCTAAGTTCTAACTATGTATTGAGGCTGAAGAAGATCATAATGATGTTCGAAACATGTACCTAATTGGTTAAATAGATAATCAAAACATTGTATTGAAAAGGACGGAAATTATTATTTAGTTTGTTAGTAATAAATTCAATACGGACCTAAAAATGGAGAATAATGCTCTAAATAACTGGCGTCAACAAACAATTATCGTGCCCTTCCAAATTGGCAGTCACGAAAGAATGTCAACACATTGGACAACCATAAAAACTTGTGGTACACCAAAATATCGTAGCCAACACGTTGGTAAATTCTTTGGAATACACACGTCATTCCAGCATCAATACTAGTTTACTCTTTGATTTTTCTTCCTTTATTTTTCGTTCCTTCTTTAGCTTCTCTTTTTCGTAAACGCCAACAGAGACGCTCTCTTTTCTGTTCTCTCTGTATATGCTTATCCTGTTTGAAAGTTTGTTTCAGATGTGCATTTTCCTTGTAAGCCTCTCCACAGCTCTCCATGCGACAATTCGTTGAACCCCTTGATTCCAGTCATTTTAAGAACTAAGACTGCAAGTTCTACAACTTTGAAATAGATGGCATCCTCGACGTTATCTACAATCTCCGTGAAGACGTCTATTCTATGTATTGAAATTGTATTATGTATAATTTTTCTTTATGCATGTTACCTACTTTGTATCTGTTCCTTTGTTTCCCCCTCCCTTCCCCTCGCCGCTCTGACTCTCTCAGTGTCTGGATCTCTCGTTCATTCCTACTCTAGGGCTATAGTGTGACAATTCAGCTCTGTTCTCAGGAGAAGCTTACCTTTTTCAACCATGTGTTGAACTTTTAAATAGACGCCTTAAGTTTTGTGTAACGGCTGGCTGGAACCATAATCTACGCTGCAATGAGTAACCATCTAAAGTGCTTTTGAACCACACTTTTAAAGGTTTTAAACTACTCTGAAGTCCTTTAATGAATACTTTCGGCAGTATTTAAACTCTCACATTATTGTACAATCTCCTAACTGCCCTACGAGGGAAATGTCTTTGTCTTCTTAAGCTGAACTAAGCTTACCGTTGATAGTCATGCAAAAACCTGGTACTTCTTTTACGAAATAGAGAGATACTTCCCTCCAGCGGGAAAATTTTGCTAAACTTATAGCTTGAGAATCATGCTTTCTTCTTCGTGGGATTGCTCTACAAAATCTTGAAACTGTACAAAGTTATTCTTCAATTTCATCGTGGGATTTGCTCTGCCCCATTTTATTTTTTACTTCAACTTGTGAAGTTCCAAAATATGCAATAGACTCTGTCCAGTGATAAACTATACCAGCTAACTCCTCAGAACTCTATAATGACAAATTACTGCTAACTTTCAACCCAGTACAAACTATATTAACTGCAATAGTGACATTTCATCCATGTTCAACCAAACTGTCAGTGCTACGTGATCGTGTGGCTATCTTCCGCGCCGCGTTCCGCTCGAAACAGTAAAATCGGCCAGACTCTAATTCCCATTTCCTCTATCCCCCATTTTCCTAATACTAACAATTTAGTTTAATTTAAAATATTTTCTTGCAATTTCCCTATGAGGCTTTGTCTATTAATAGGCTCCCTCCCATTTGTTCATGTATTACATCTCGTAATTACTGTATAAATACTCTATGTGGTTATAAATCCATATTTTAATCTGCACTTTCATTTTCCTGCTGCGTTCAGGAATTTTGAATTCGTTATTTCCCAATTGTTTAAACGTTTATATATTTTCTTATGTAATCGAGGTTTCACTGAAGCGACCTCTCCGTATTGTACTTAACATCTCGTAATTACTGCTTTAATAATCTAAGTGGTTATAAATCCACCTTTTAATCCCTTTTTCTTCTTCTCCTGCTGTGGCCAGGAATTTAAAATTATTTGTTTAAAGCTCCTTTTGCTTTACTACAAAAGCATTGTAATAAGCCATTGGTACCCTACTTAAATAACCTAACGAAATATCTATATATATATATTGTAAAGTTTCTACTTATTCTTATTATAGGTCCCAGACCTTCAAATTGTACAAGTTGTTCGAAAACCCTTGTGAGCGTTCCTATTATTTATGCTATAGGTCACAGACCTTCGCATTGTACAAATTGCTCGAGTACTGAATGTCAGGTTCATTATTTGTTGCGTTTATGGCAAAACTCTTGCTAACACTGCACATAACGTTTACTTTAGTTATCTCCTGTAAATTATTAAAGGCAAGTATAGCTTGCTCAGCCAGCTTCCTAGTTGAGGCGAATTTGCCTAGTCCTATAATTTACCTTCGAGTTATAGTTTTGCCTAAAGTTAGGTCGTTTCTCTCACCCTGTCTAAACGTTTAGTTGGCACCCTGCTGGGTAAAAGTTTAGCAAAACTTGAACGCAACAATTGTTTCTTTTAAGTAACTTCTACTAGTTACAACATTCTCATCAAAAACTTAAAGGGCTTTCTAGCTCTGTCTGCATTGAGGGTGATCGGACTCCCTCTTAGGGATCCATCCTCAGAGTGGTATAAAATTATCCCAATTAATTCAAACCTCTCCAGCATTAACAGAATGCTTCTTAAAATATTCACTTTTTGTGAGGAAAATAAATAATTCCCTTTCCTCTTGTTTACACTTGTTCGCCAGTGAACTGCGTTCCCACATAATACCCGAATTCCGGCTCGAGAGGGAAAGTGCACTTAAGAGCCCACTTGCCGGCAACCTCAGCTAGCATTGCTCGCACCATCATGTTTGATTATGAGTACTGGGTAGTACACACTCTTGGTTGCTCGATTCGTGAGCAAGACTGTGTTTTCTCTAGTGGTTTCATTCATCAAGTTATTATTAGTTTTTCCCTTATTAATCAATCTTCGAAAAGTGCCCTATTAATAACTCAAACTTTCGAGGTTAGTATATGCTTTCTCGCCTTGCACTCACAAGCCTTAATCAAAACCCGGTTATTTTTTCATTATCTAAACTATATTATTCCTTCTTGGCTTGGATTCGTTCATTTCTGCCCAGAGTTCGTCTCCACTCCCAAACCTTTTCCTTTTCTCACATCATCTTCCCTCCGGTAGTGTTTAAGCCCAGGCTTGATCTACCACACGTCGAAACGGTATTAAAACTTATGACACGCCAAAATATCGTAGCTTACACGTTATAGCGCCATTAAAAACTTACAGCATGTGCCCTTTCAAAACCACCTACCAGTATCCTGATGGACGGATCGCCTTCTTTGTGGCTCCAGCTATATAAACCAATGAAAGAAATGACTGGCACATGGGATAAGTCGGGAGACATAAGAATTTTCCTACAATGACATTACACTACGGAATTATGACTTAATCCAACATTAGTAGAGTGAGAAACTTGTGCTTCTCGGGGAAAATGGGATAAAAAGAATTATTAAATTGGGCGCCTATCCTTAATTCCATAGCATAATCTCACATTAATTATTAGACATCAATAACGCTTGGTTTCTATAAAAACGATGGACAAACGAAAACCTCGTGTCCTACGGTTTATTAACGTATCACAATACAAATGTTAATTTAAATATGGACTCTCCCGTCCACATACAACGATAAAATTAAATACAGATAAACTAAAACCTCATTCTCAAAATGCAATAAATTAAGAATCCATTTTATAATGCTATCTGCATTTCCAAAATTTATCGGAGTTTGTAAATAAAGTAAAAACCCTAAATTAAATTAAAACCACAAATTCGATTCATCAAAGCTAAATACAAATACTTATGTTTACTCTATACAACATGAAAACTCCGCCCTATCACTATAAACATTATTTACTCTAAGGTAGATTAGACACTAGTCAGCTGTTACCATTTCCAATATCCATGAACTATTTACATCTTATCTACAACACTCGTATGACATCTACATCGTAACATTTTCCATATGCGAGTTTCCACTACCATAACTCGTCTTTAAATTTATTGAAAAAGGAACTTATGAAAATTGAAAACCACCAACTTGAATTATCTTGCGTGTACTTGTCTCAATTGTGATAGTCATGGCCGTTCAATAAAGCATAGCTCATGCTTAAATTGTTATATATTCCATTAATTGGAATTATTTTGTGTTGACCAACTGAAAGTAAAAATCTATTGCAGCAATCTAACTGATATGTTGTAAGTTGATAGAGTTCACCTATAGGACTTACAATAACCGGATGAGCACAAATCCAACATGGCGACAACGCAAAATTTATATACTGTATTTAATTGGATTTTTCTTGCGACTTAATCATCCGAGTAATGTGAAACTTGACACGGTATATCTTCATACAAGGCTAAACTTATTGACATCTTATTTAATACAATTTTATGAGAACTTAGATTTAGGTATTAGGATGTCATTTTTGAAGGTTTTTTCTGGAGCGTGGCACTCGATGGAACTGAAACTTGGGATGTTGCAGCAGCAGAAAAGAGGAGAATTGAATCATTTGAAATGTGGTGTTACAGGAGAACGATGAAGATCAGATGTGTAGATAGGGTTACGAATGAAGAGGTCTTAAGACGAGTGGGAGAGGAGAGGTGTTTCTGGTAACTCATAATGAAGAGAAGAGATAGGTTGGTAGGACACATACTAAGTCACCCAGGAATAGCAAACTTAGTTATAGAAGGAAGGGTCAAGGATTAGAACTGTAGGGTAGATCAAGGTTAGAATATGTTAAACAGATTGCCTCGGATGTAGGGTGGGATAGCTATGTTGAAAAGACTGAAGACTGAAATAACAATAACCAAAATGGCAGCTGTGCAAAAATTTTAAAAACACGTTTTTATTTCTCGTGTCCTAATCGAGCAATATAAATGTAGCTGATTTTCAAATAACTATCTGGTGATTCAATCAGCCGTGAGCAATGACACTTAGGACAGCGAATCTTGATTCAGAGCTTTGTATAGAGACATCCTACATTTCATTTTCAAAAATTCAAGATAGCATCAGTTCAAAATTTCAAACCTTTAGTTTTCTAAATTTCTCGTGTCCTATTGAAGAAATTGAAGATATGGTAATATTCTTGTGATAGGCTGATATTGTAACCTGTTTTTCGGAGGGTATTTACGCCACTGACATAAGTCAGATGAAACCTAATTAATGTTTGATGGAATGCGCAAATTATTCTGCCAAGGGAATTTAATTTAGAATTATTATTATTATTATTATTATTATTAATGTCATATTTGATTTTGGAGCATTTAAATTTTATAACTAATACAGGCAGGTTTTCTATCTTAATAGAAAACACTATCAATCGGATTATTCCAATATCCATTATACAAGTAAATTATTTGATTTCGGACAGTACGGATTTTATATTCATTTAGGGCTAGATGAGAGTTTTGCGTCATCGGGAAGTACGGATCCAGGAATAGCCGTGGAGAACAACAACTAGATGTCGCAAACGAGGCAACTTCTTCTACCATGAAAAGGCGATATGTTTATAGAAACGGAAAATGTACATCACAACGTCATGACAAGAGCAATGAACTTTCAAGGCGGGAAGAAGCGCGTGGGGTGTCCCAGCCAATCAAGAGGAGGGCGGCCCATACCCGGCTGTGTTGAGATCCATGAAGACGCACGGTGATTGGTCATCATGCGAGGCGGGAGACTGAGGAGTTGGACGTTGGAAGGGGAAGCGGGCCAGTTGTATATAGTGACCGCGCGGCGTGAAGAAGAGGACTGACTTTATAACTTTTGTTCAGAGTGGACTTACTTATTACTTTTGTTCCGTAATGGACGGATCGTTACTTTGATTCAGAGACCATTATCATCTTCGCATTAGTCTTCGCACTTATTACTTGTGTTCCATGGTGAACTACATCTTACTGGTATACTCCACTGACCAATTCGTCATGGGTATCATACGAGCTGTTGTGATTAGGCAGACCGTATAAGTGGCTTTGGGACTTAGATCCACCACTAACATTATTCAAACTTTCGTATTAATTTGCTACTCCATCAAGAAACGAAGAAGATGACGCCGACCGAGAATCTACAGCAATCTCTGTTGAAGCAACAAGTACGAGGGAGAAAGTATATCCAATGTTGAGTTGAACTGACGTATATCCACGCAATCTCTCTCTTTTCAATAGTTTTCGTCGTAAATTCAGTAACTTCATAGCTTGGTAATAATCATAAATTCAGTAAATTCATCCGACCTCCAATTTGACGTAATTTTCATGTGGTAATGGTAAAATCTTTTAAGCTCCTTTTATTATTATTATTAAATTTACCACAGTCTTGTTTTTTGATTATTAAACTAATTTTATTCAACGGGCAATCTTTAATTCCGGTAGGTAGCTTTATATTTAAGACAAAACCTTCTCCCAATGCAAATGTTATCAGGGTTAATGATACAATCATACCACGGTCTGATTTCGAAGAGTATCTCATGTGTTCTACGCAAACTAGGGGTTGATATGAATATAAAGTTTAGGATTCAACTTGATGTTGGCTCTTTGGCGCCCAATTATCAAATCAATTTCATACGTAGAAGTTAAACATAAGCACCCGTCAGGAAAGCGTTACACTTGTCTCCTACAACGTGGAGCCGAAAACCTTGTAACACTTGTGGAAGGAGAAGGATATATATTTCTGTGCCAGTATTTTGGGGGTCTTTTATATATCAGTGTGTATCAGCATGGGTGATGGTAAAGATAGGAAGTTGCGTAGTGGTCACCAGTTGGAAAGTGAGGAAGCGAGTAATACGTCTAGTCTTGAAAATGAGAGCAGTATAGGGATGTCGGAGGTAAATCTCGATACTGAGGGGGGGTGGGGGGGAATGAAAACAGTCAAGTTGGTTTGGAAAGTTTGCTTCTCCAGTTTATGCAACAAAATAAAATAAGTACAGATGCTTTAAATGCTAAGCTAGAACAGAACAATGCTAAATTAGAACAGAACAGTAGGGAAAATAAAGAGAGTACAGATAGTTTAATTGCTAAATTGGAACAGAACAGTAGGGAAAGTAAAGAGAGTACAGATGCTTTAAATGCTAAATTGGAGCAAAACAGTAGGGAAAGTAAAGAGAATACGGAAGCGTTGAGCGAAAAACTAGATAAGATAAGAAATTTGAGCAAATTAGAGGCGAGATCAAAGGGGTGATGGAAGAGAAGGCTAAAGAAATTATATCAGATGTAGACAGAAAATTAGGAAAAGTGCAGAATGAGCTGGAGAGTAGAATTAGTACACAGGCTGAGAATTTAAAAGAATTAGTTCAACTAGAAACAAAGCAGGTTAAAAAGCAAAGCAATTAGGGGGAGAAATTGATAAAATTCAGATAGCAACTAGAGAGGTTAAAGAACAGTTGGGAGGAAGAATTGAGAAAGTTAATGCAGAAATAGTTACTGAAGTAAATTATTTAAGGCCGAAGAATAAAGAAAGCATTAGTAAAATTCAGGAGAAACAAGCTAAGTATAGTGATAAAGTTGAAGCATCAGAAGGGAGTATTAGATTAACTGTAACTAGTATTGAGAGATAAGCTGAGGAGAAAATTGCAGAATTAGAACAAAAGTTGAAATCTAGGATTAGGAAGGAAACTAGTCAGAGTAGGCCAGTATATGTTAATAGCGCACACCGTGAAATAGATTTGGGAAAGTTTAGCAATCGACAGGGTTGTCCCATGGAATTAATGAATGCTATAGAAAACACATTTTAGGAGAGGTTGGAAGACGGAAGTATTGAATGGTGTCAAGTAGTTGAGATTTTAGAGCAAGCATTTGTAGGAGAGACAAGAAACTAGTTTGCTGTATATAGGGATAATTTTGAAGACATTTCGGACTTTAAAGTTAAATTCTGTGAGAAATTCTGGAATGAGGTAATACAGTCGCAGCATCGTGATGGAGTTGTTTATGGGAAATATAATCCGAGAGGTAATTACACTATGACAGAGTACTTTTTAGGGCGGGGGTTGACGTGTAAATATCTGTATGTTTTGAAAGAGGAGAGTGATGTGGTCAGGCTTTTACTAAGGCACTTTCCATATAGGATCAAGGAGGCAGCATGTATCCAAAATGTAAAATCTATTTCTCAAGTTGAGAACTTATTAAGCACATTCGATGCTCTAGGCAGAGGTGGATACGAGGAGAATTTCAATAGGAACCAGAATAATAATAATGATAATAGGCCAAATGAAGCAAGCAATCAGGAGTTTCAAGGGAACAGTGGCGAGGGGCCTAATGTCCAAAATAGGGGGAATAATCATAATAATAAACATCAAAATCAGAATAGAGGAAATGGTTACGGTACGCAGTACCAGGGTAGGAACAACGATTTCAGGGGAAATCAAGTTAGGAACAACGATTTCAGGGGAAATCAAGATGGGAACAACGATTTCAGGGTAAATCAAGGGAGGAATTATGGAAATAATGGTAATTACAACCATAACAGGGGTCAAGGAAGAGGACAGCCTAGTGGTAGTAATGGACAGCGTAACAACGACAACACAACCCAGAACAACCAGACCAGTGCCGTAGTGAGTAGCACTACACCAAGCAGTAGCGGTACTTTAAACGCGAACCTGACTGCGATGTAAGGTCAGAATCTCAGTCTGTAACATGCCCTGTCCATACGCTTATACAGGAACCCTATGACCTAAATGTAAGAGGTGAATTATTACGTGAATTAAATGATGAAGGTATTATTCAGGATGTGGCTAGTAAGAGCCCCGTTATTAAAGTTAACGTGTCCGAGGCGTACACGGATTTTTTAGTTGATAGTGGTTGCATGAAGAGTTGCATAAGTAGTGCATTTTACGATAAAATTAAAGGAACTGGAGTAAATTTTGAGGAAATGCCAATTAAAACCACTTTTGTTATTACAGCTGTGGGGAAGAGGTCTAAAGTAATATCTAAGCAAGTTTTAGTGGACATTAAAATTAATAATCATGTAGAAAAGCAAATTTGTCTTGTAATTCCAAATTTAGTATTCAATGTAATTTTCGGTTCAGATTGGCTAAGTAGAGTGTCTGGTAACATATGTTATGAGGAAGGAAGTTTGAAATTTAGATGGGATGATTCTGAAGTAGATGTACCGACAGTAGTGGCTACGCTGGCTAAAGCGCAGCGTTAGGTCATGCGGCCAAGCTCTCTGCTGACTCGGTAGACGCGTGGGTTCTAGCCCCACCGTCGGCCGTCTTTGAAATGGTTTTCCGTGGTTTCCCATTTTCAGCACCAGGCAAATGCTGGGACGGTACCTTCTGACAGGCCACGGCCGCTTCCTTCCACATCCTTGCCCAGTTTCATTCGCCTTCATTCATTTCATCTCTCATTAACTCCTATCATGAGGTTGGCGTCAGGAAGGGCATCGCCACTAAGAATTCCATCGCATCTCATCCCCGACCCCGTTGGAAAAACGGGAATAATAAGGGGTAGACATACATTCTGATGTAGAAGTAGCGTTCAACGACCAAGGTCAGAGAAGTAGTGTTGTAGGTGTGATTTGTACTTTGAATGAGGTATCTCAGGCCGTAGAGCGAGAATCTTGTAATTTTATGGGCAGTTTGATCACGAACGGTAGTCTAGAGGACTCGTTACGTGACGCAGCATTTCAGGGAAACATAGAGGAAGAACAGTGTGTCCTGCTCTATGATGTGTTATTGAATATTAAGAGAGTTTTAGAGGATCGCATAGGTATGGAAAATTGCTATACTCACTCGTTGAACGTTATTGATAGATCAGTATTCACAGGACACAGATATGCTGTGCCTTTCGCTTATCAGAGTGCAGTTGAGGCACAAATTAACCAGATGCTTGAAGATGGCATTATTGAGCACTCCAACAGTCCATATGTTAATTCTTTGATCACGGTACCAAAGGCTGATGGTGAGGTCCGTATTAGTTTAGATGCTCGCTTAGTTAACACTAGAATCAGTTCAGACCAGCTGAAGTCCATGTCAATAGAGGAATTGTTGCAAACATTTGAGGGTAAGAAGTATTTCACTTGTGTAGATTTGAGTTCCTGTTTCTGGCAAGTGCCACTTCAATATGAGGACAGACCGGTTACGGCATTTAGTCATAAGTATAACCTCTATCAATTTTGTAGAACACCTTATGGTTTAAAGAGTAGTTCAGCTGCTTTAATCAGAGCATTAAACATCGCATTAGGTGATGACACAGGAGAGTTTGTAACCATTTACATTGATGATATGGTAATTAGTTCACGCAGTTTTGAGGAGCATCTACGTCATTTAGATATTGTATTTCAGAAGTTAGATCAGGCAGGGTTCACTTTGAAACTGTCTAAGTCGTCATTCTGTCAGTCAGAAGTGACATTTTTAGGCCATAGAGTGTCTAGTAGAGGTGTGATGCCAGATGAAAGTAGGGTTAGTAAAATACTTAACGCAGAGGGGCCACAGAATGTTAAACAGTTGAAAACATACCTTGGAATTTGTAATTTTTTTTCGCAGATTCGTTCTTAAATACTCAGGGTTAGTAGAACCATTCAGGGATTTGATTAAAAATAGTAATCGATGGAGATGGGAGCCCAAGCATGATGAGGCTTTTCAAGCGCTGAAGGAAGGTTTCGAGAAGGCTGTAGTGCTGAAATATCCTTTGAAAGATAAGGAATATGTGGTTATGACTGATGCTTCGCACATAGGTATTGCTGGAGTATTGTGTCAGAAAGATGAAGAGGGTAACCTGCGCATTGTATCTTTAGCCTCGCGAGGACTTACAGCAGCAGAGAAAAGATACACTATTACTGAGTTAGAGCTTCTAGGTATTGTTTTCAGTTTAGGGAAATTTAGAATGTACTAAGTAGGGGGGAAATTTGAGATCCATACAGATCACTATGCATTACTGTATATGAGAACTTGTAAACTCAGTTCTAACAGAGTTAGTAAGTGGATTCTTGCACGGCAGGAATACGAATTCACAGTTAAATATCTTAAAGGCATAGATAATATTCTTGCAGATATGCTATCAAGGGACGCTAATTTATGTAGGGATTATCCTGTTGTTAAAGCAGAGGAAGGTATTTTACTATGTGCGTGTGTGGACAGTAGCAACAGGGCTTCGTTACAGACACTGAGAAATATGTTAGTAGAGCAACGTGATGACGTTAATTTAAGTGAGCCACTTGCAAGATTGGAAGCAGGTGACACAGAAACTTTATAGTTTCCAAACGTATTGGCAAAACAACATATGTGCTGGAGGATGGTAAGGCAAACCGATTATACGGGACGTATAATATCAATAGTTTTCAGAAGTATGTTTCATGAAGTAAGAGAGTGTAGATGGCGAGCCTGCCTATCAATTGAGTAAGTGTGATATTTGGAGTGTGGGAGTTCTGGTCTTTCAGGCAGGCGTATCAGGAGTCACATTGGGGGACAGGGAAATATGTCGGGATTGGAGGATGCTGTTGAGTGCTAAAGAACCTCGATACACCAAGGCCAAAGTTTGGCAGCGCTGGTGGGGTCCCATTTGTCTCCAAGAGATGGGGCAGCGCTTGTACAGGGCACGTTTGCTTAGGCGTCCACGACGCAAAAGATGGGCCATCGGAAGGCGAGACTGTCCTTCATGAAATTCATACACTGCAGCACACGTGACTTCTGTTTGCGACCTCGCCATGTAAGATCGATGAGTGTGAATTTGAGCTATCTTGTGTATGAGGTAGGTGACCTGAAGGTTATTAGTACATAAGTATCATTTAAGAGTGGTGTAAACTAGGTCAGGATCGCGAGGAGGTGACAGATCTCGGTTGTACACTGCTGACTGAACGAGATATGAGAGATGGAGTACTGGTGTTAGGTAGAAGTAGGTCTATGGTAACTCAGTGAGATAGTGACATTTACGTCACAGAAATATTGTGTGTTATATGTAATGCGAGCTTGTTTTTTTTCAGAACTCAATATAAATTTTATGTAATCTACAAAGATAATGGGTCTTATGGTCACGAAGCGTAACCACGATAGTGTGATCGTGTGCTCGTGTGAACCGTGTAAAAATTTTACCCAACAAGAAGTTGACAACCATTTAAAATGAGGTAGCTCTGTAGTGGTACAAAACCTAACATCTTTGATGCGTGTGAAGTGACATCGTAAGCATCCCTTTGCTAAAGAGTGCCAAAATCCTTTGGTGATAAAGTGATTGATTTTCATTACTACCTAATAAAAATTAGGAAGAGCAAAAACTACATGTACATTTAACATAAAAATAAATCACCTGCATTTATAAGCCACGAAATACTATGTGCTAAATAGCTATTGCTACATTTCATGAGACACATTCCAGAACAAAAATTGTCCTGTTGATTCGGTTTGAGTTCTTTCATTAACATTGGACTTGCTTCCTTCTTTTCGTGTTCGCATTGGTGGAATTTCCAATAGCTCCTCAAGAAAGTTATTTGTTACTAGATCATAAACTTCATCCTTGAGCACTTGCCCAATTTCATACTTTATTTTGGGCAGTCCAATTATATCATCAAAGTCCCTAATAATTATGTCCAGGCACGTATCTACAATTTGCTTTATGACCGGTACTTGGGTTAATCTATTGAATTCTGATGGTAAAGAACCAGCAGAAGCCCCTTCCGAAATGGACAGCTTTTCCATCTTCTGAACCTGCAACATAAACCAACACATTTCAAACTTGGAGCCATTATTATCGATAATAATAATAATATCGTATGGCCTCGGGTGCCTGGTGCAAGCTTTGTTAATTAACACCCAGAGGGTAGCTTGCATGTCGAATTTCGTCGTTCCTTTGAACGCTATGAAAGTCAAGGAGGTCAGATATCTAAACTCCTTGACACTACAGCGCTTTCAAGTAGAGAATGGAGGAACTTTGTGTTGACGGAAAATCCCGAGATTAATTTTGCCATTGAACACGGCCTACTGAATTCAAATGGGTTCTTTAACATGCCAACAACGTATGACATGAGTATCGTGATTTTTGTCGCCTTCAAAAATTACTTACCATGGCCAGGGGCGAACCTGCAATCTTGGGGTTAGTAGTCCGACACTATAACCACTCACCCACCGTGGCAAGCTATTATTATCGATGAGGTAATAGGAGCAGAAAGATAAATTCTTGTGATAATAAATCATGCTAAGAAAATGAAGATTTCTTCCAGTTTAAGCTTTCACTCTGCATTGGACGAATTAACTCTGTGACATTAGGAGTGCTAATTTAATTTCCATTAGCATCAATAATGTATTTATTCCAGTAGGAGGAGTATAAAGCTGCCTACAAGGGAGTAGACAGGATTAAACGCCCAGGTATTTTTGGATAGACCAAAGGTAAATAATAATTTGAAACTGATGAACACCTTCTGTGTTGTTGTTTGAGTCTTCAGTATTTTGACTGGTTTGATGCAGCGCTCCATGTCTCCCTGTCCTGAGCTAATCGCTTCATCTCTACATAGCTACCAAACCCTACAACCGAGGCAATCCGTTTAACATATTCAAATCTTGGCCTACCCCTACAGTTCTTGTCCTCGACCCTTCCTTCCATAACTAAGCTTGCTATTCCTGCGCGTCTTAGTATGTATCCTACCAACCTGTCTCTTCTCTTCTTTAGCAGTCGCCAGAAACATCTCTCCTCTCCCACTCGTATTAATACCTCTTCGTTTGTAACCATATCTACTCATCTGATCTTCATCATTCTCCTGTAACACCACATTTCAAACGCTTCCATTCTCCTCTTTTCTGCTGCCCAATAGTCCAAGTTTCACTTCCATTGGGTGCCACGCTCCAGGAAAAGGCCTTCAAAAATGACTTCCTAATATCTAAATCTATATTCAATGTCAACAGATTCCCTTTTCTATAGAAATGCCTACCTTCCCTGATCTAACCTACTTTTTATATCCTCTTTGCTTCAACCATCACTGGTTATTTTGCTTCCTAAGTAACAGTAGTCTCCTACTTCCTTTAGTTTTTCACCTGCCAATTTGATGTTCATAGACGTTTCTGATTTATTTCGGCTGCATTCCAATATTTTTGTTTGACATTTAATAATTTTCATCATGAATTCTTTCCTCAAGACGGAGTCCATACCATTCAAAAACTCATTCAAATCCTCAGGCGTCATCGGAAAATCTCAGAGTTGAAATTATTTCTCCTTGAATCTTCACTCCCACTTTAAATTTTTCTTCATTTCCTTCATTGCTTGTTCAACTTAAAGATTGAAAAGTAGGGGTGTGATAAGTTGCAACCTTGCCTTAATCCTTTCTGAATACCAGCTACTCTATCATGTCCTTCAGCTCAAATGACTGCTGTCTGGTTTCTGTATAGATTGTAGATCACCCTGGACTTGATTCCAATCGTTTTCTAAATGTCAAACAATTTAGTCCAATCAACGTTATCAAAAGCCTTTTTCTAAGTCTGCAAATGCCAAGAACGTTCTCTTATCATTCCTTATTCTACCTTCCAAAATCAGCCTAAGACTTAGTACAGCTTCCCTTATTCCTACATTTCTCCTGAAACCAAACTGGTCTTCACCCAACTCCGTTTCTATCTGGCATTCCATCCTCTTGTAAATTATTCTAGACAGGTTTTTGAAGCATGAGTTATCAAGCTGATTGTACGGTAATCTTCACATCTGTCAGCTCCCACTTTCTTCGGTAAAGGGATGATAGCATCCTTCTTGAAATCAGAGGGCACCTCACCTGTCTCATTAATACTACACACCAAGTGATATAACCTGATCAGACCTTCATCTCCCACGCAGCGTAGCAACTCAATCGGTATATTATCTATGCCTGGTGCTTTGTTCCTACTTAAGTATTCCAATGTTATGTCAAATTCTGATCTCACTATTAAATCTCCTTTTGCTTCCTCATCAATTTCCTCCTCCCTTTCCATTACATGATTCTCAATCTCCTTTCCCTTATACAAACACTCTATGTAAGCTTTCTATCTCAACCTATTCTTCCCAATCTGTTAGAGGCTTTCCGTTCGTGTCCTTAATATTACAGCACGTAGTCTTCTTTTCCCCAAGAGTATTCTTAATTCTTCGATAAGCTGTGTGTACTTTTCCTAATTTCAGACAAAATTTTCTATACCTGCACATTTCTCTTTCAACCATTCTTCTTTTGCTTCCTTGCACTTCTTGTTAACCTCATTTCTCAGATGTCTGTATTCTGTTTTCCCCTTTACATCTCTTACATTCTTGTGTTTCCGCCCTTCATCCATCAATAATTCTAGTATATCCTGAATGATCCACGGTTTTCTACCAATTCTTTCTTTCCTACCAATGTTTTCTTCTGCGGATTTTGTTATTTCTTTCTTCAAAAGTGCCCATTCGTCTGCAATTGAAGTTTGATTAGGCTTTTTCATTAGTCTTTCCTTTATACTCTTCTTGAATCTTTCGTTTACATCCTTTACTTTCAGTCTGTCTATTGCCCACCTTTTTGGCTTTTGACTTTTCTTCAGTTTCTTCAACTTTAATCTGCATTTCATAACAACCAGATCATGGTCAGAGTTTATATCAGCACCGGGATATGTTTTACAATCCAAAATCTGATTTCGAAACCTCTGCTTGACCATAATGAATTCGATTTTGTAACGCCCTGTATCTTCTGGTCTCATCCAAGTGTATATTCTTATATTGTGGTTATTGAATAAGGTGTTAGCTATGTCCAAATCATGCTCGGTGCAGAATTCCATCAGCCTGCTTCCTCGATCATTCCTTTCACCTAATCCGAAATCTCATACTATCTTCCCTTCTCTACCTTTTCCTACCACAGCTTTCCAATCTCCCATTACTATAACATTTTCATCACCCTTGACATACCTCAGAATTTCATCTATTTCTTCGTAGACCTTTACAACATCTTCATCATCAGCTTGACTGGTAGGCATATAGACTTGTACCACTGTGGTGCACGAAGGTTTATTTTTTTATTTTTGTTACAATAATCCGTTCAATATATTGCTCATAATATTCCACCCGCTGTCCAAGTTTCCTACTCAATATGAGCCCAAGCCCTGCTTGGCCATTGTTTGATTTACTGCTAATAGTCTCTTGACCAAAAGTCCTGTTCTTCCTGCCAGCGCATTTCACTAATCCCAACCAAATCCAACCTCAACCTATCCATTTCCCTTTCTAAGTTTTCTAACCTTCCACTTCCCAGGAGACGTCTAACATTCCACGTTCAGATCCGTAGAATGTCAGATTTCCTCTTTGTCAATTCTGTGATGATAACCCCCTCTCGAGTAGTCCCCACCCGGAGATCCGAACGGGGAACTTTTAATATTTTACAAGGAAGGAGGCCATCATCACATGTAATATGCATAGAGAGGTGCATATATCTGGAAGAGCATTACGGCTGTAGTTTCCCGTTGCTTTCAGCCGTGCAGCAGAACGCAGTGTAGCCATTAGTTGGCTTATATTATCAATATCTTAACCGTCTATAATACAATCAAAGAATTGATTTTTTCTGAAAGGCTGCCACTCCCTTTCAGAATAAGTAATAGAGCAATTCTGCTAACATAAATACTAAACTTCTGCTAACAAATAAAATACCAAAAGTCTACTAACGAAGAAATACTTAAGTTCCACCAACAACAAAATACTACCATTAAAACAGTCTGTCACCAGGCACACTCACATGCACCCTCACACATCACAGTCTAATGAAACAATGAACTATATCTAATAAACAACGCAACTGCCACCAGACACTCACACACCACAGTCTCATGGAACAATGAACTATATCTAATAAACAAACTAACTACATACCGTACTTAAAACTGAAACCAACCACACACTCACATTCTAGAAGAGGAAATGGAAAACAGAAATAAGAGTAAGGGAAACAAAAGACAGGGGGAAAGGAAATGCCCTCAACCCTCAAAGAACGAGAATTAAGGAACCCAGAAGAAAGGAGAGCCAGGAAAGGCAGAAAGGAAATGTAAAGAGGAGAGGGACCGCCTAAAAGGCAATGGAAGAAGGAGATTGACCGGACCCAGCTCAGGAAACCCTCGGGGTCACCAACTCCGTGCTCGCTATATTAAATTACTGGCGCCCTATAATAAATTAAAAATATTAGTGTAATGTCAGCGCATTCGGTTAACAAACGTGTGGATGCGGATAAAAATCGGGCGGGTGAGGATAACTATCGTGCGGATGCGGACTGGATGCAGATAACAGTCATGCAGATGAGGGCCGGATGCGGATAACAGTCATGCGGATGCTGGCCGGATGCGGATAACAGTCATGCAGATGAGGGCCGGATGCGGATAACAGTCATGCGGATGCGGGCCTGATATTACATAATCTGTATTAATGCACATTGTGAGCTTTAATGTATTAATTAAAAGACAGGACGAGATAGGGTTGGCTCCTACACCAGTTAGGCGAGCTGTACATACTTACACATAACTTTACTAAAACCATACAAGATACACTTCCCGAATTTTTTTTTTTTTTTTTTTTTGTCGTGTGGCCTCATGAGAGGCCGAGTGCAGGTCTTTCTATTCGACGCCCGTGGGCGACCTGCGCGTCGGTATGAGAGATGAAATGGATGAAGATGAAAGAAACTGGGCAAGGATGTGGAAGGAATCGGCCGTGGCCTATCAGAAGGTACCGTCCCAGCATTTGCCTGGTGTTGAAAATGGGAAACCACGGAAAACCATTTCAAGGACAGCCGACGGTGGGGCTCGAACCCACGCGTCTACCGAGTCAGCAGAGAGCTTGGTCCCATGACCTAACGCTGCGCTTTAGCCAACTGAGCCACTACTGTCGGTACTTCCCGAAATTAATAAACATCAATAAAACAAATTAAAATAGAAAGAATTCATGAAAGAACCACCCATTGATTTATATGAGAGATTCGCCACATGATTTCAGATCCTTACAGTTCAATCTTGCGGCTGATTTTCCGCACATTGTCCTCTTATAGCACAACGATTGCGTCCACAAAGTTGCAAGATAGGTTTCCACCTGTTATACCGTCTGTACTAATCTGATACTGTTGAAGAACTAAACTAACCCACAGTAGAATACAGAAGGTTAGGCATACTCAAGGATCACTTACACCCAGCTCATAGCCTACAAATTATGGGGTTGAATGGCCGGTGCTATGATCTATACGGGCCAAATGTTCGTGGGTCTGCCTGTGATTATGTGAGCACGGTACCTATATATCTGTCCCCCCCCCCATATCAATTCAAACACGAAGAAACCAAATAGGACCAAATTTGGTACAGAAGTAGCACTAGCAAAAGGCACCTCAGTGTCATCATTTATCTGGCCGCCATCTTAACCAAAACAAATGACTGCCACCCAGATGTTCAAAGCTCAAATTATGACTTAAACTAAACCATCGGATCTCTACCAAATTTTGTAAAAAACATACCTTCATGTGCAAAGCGTCTTGTGCCCAAACAACAAGGTCATCAGGCAAGCAATTTGAAGATTGCGGCCGTGCGAATCATGCAAGTATTATAATCCATAACTCATGATCCAATACATCAAAGTTCAACGTGATGATCATATGAGAGTGCATATTGGGTGCAGCCGCCATCTTCAAAAAATCAAATATATAATTAAGTAACTCTCATCACTTAATTACAATTTTCTTTTTTAAAATTAATGCAGCCAATGGCCATGTACGTTTCTTTTCAGGACGGGTCAGTGAAGGGATATTGGAAGGAAATCGGCCGTGGACCAATTGAAAGGAACCGTCCCGGCGGTTGCCTGGTGGTGAAAATGGGAAACCACGAAACCATTTTCAGGACGGCCGAGTTGGGATACGAACCCATGCTCTCCCGATGCCGGCGAGACACGAGGTAGCGCGTTAGCGCCCTTGGCCACCGCGGCCGGTAACTCTCAACACTTAAGAGCGTAAAGAAAATTATTGGCAAGGATCATATACTGTACGTAGCCTTTCAGGGCCAAGGTAAAAGAACACAGTCTATACAGTACACTCAAGATGCAAACTATTAGAACATTAAAATCGACAACCCACAATGAAATCTAGTAATTTAGACATATCTTACCAAGAAATGAGTATCATATTAGAGCTCTCACTTGCATTAGTCAGACATTTATCGCACTGAAGACAGCAAACAGCGGCCATATTGTAATTTTCAAATAAAGTAATTCCGGTATTCAAGATCTATAATAACGAAATTTAAAAATGAAATAGAACCTTATAAGAAGGAAAAGTCATGAAAAGGACCATGTCTGCCATAAATCCTTATTGACAAAGTTTAATGAAATAGAAACATATTACCATAAGTCAATAATTTGTACCGTAATTCTTGAGTACAAAGTACCGGTTACAGTCACGTTATAACCTTCTTTAGCAAACAGTAGTTGATCAAACATTATTCTATTACTACTCTATTTCATTGGACTAATTATTTTCACAGTAACATATCATAAAGCTTTTCATTTCAACGTAAACATATGATCACAATTACAAATTCAACCCAACCTCAAAAATGTTCAATGAACCTTTACATCAGTTCCACATCATTGACATTTCCACTTCGAGCGGTCTTTTCAAGAGATTTATCTTTCATTGTTAATCTAAAAATTGTAACAGATCTGATTTTTGGTCTTTTAGAGTAGGCTACTTGTATTCATTTTAGAAAGATAGTATTTTGGAAATAGTTTTGAAATCAGCCTTTTTATAAAAAAATGTTGTGTCAATCTTGCAACTTCATTTGTATCAACTACTTTTTGCTGAAGGAGGTTATAATGTACTCAGGAATTACAATTTATTGACTTATGGTATTATTTTTCTATTTCACCTTATAAGTAGCTTTGTATGCCCAAAGCAAATGAACAGTGACTCCGTAGGTTCAAGATGGCGGCAAGGTGTTGCCTACTATTGAAAAAATCTACAGCCTGCTTCCAGTCTCCGACCGGGTCAGGAATGGAATGAATGAAGCCCCCATCTAGCGGCGAGGATATGAACTGTGCCGGCTGCCGGGGCCTGACGCACTCCTCTGGGGCAATGATTAAATGAATGACAGATGAAATACAATGATAGTGGAGGGTGATGCTGGAATAATATTTTGACAGGGAAAACCGGAGTACCCGGAGAAAAACCTGTCTGCCTCCATTTTGTCCAGCACAGATCTCACATGGAGTGACCGGGATTTGAACCACGGACCCAGCGGTGAGAGACCGGCGTGCTGCCGCCTAAGCCACGGAGGCTTTGTAGCCTACTATTAAAGTTCACAAATTTGTAACTTAGGATATCATTGCACAATTAGGGTGAAACTTGGTAAAATAGGCGTCAGATGCATTAGGGATACGTTTATCACACTGAAAATGGAACGCAACAGCCATCCAGATATTTAATAATTAAAAATAAATTACTTCCTATGCTTTTAAAACTACAATAACACAAATTAGTGATAAGGTAGAAACCTATATGGAGTATATGGTATGCCCAAAGCATATTAACATAGAATTTGAATTTTTAAGATGGAGGCTGGGCAAAGTATTAAAACGTAACAACGAATAATTCGGAATGTAATTGGGCAATTAAAACAAAACTTAGTAACAAAGAAGTGCCAGATAAGGTACTGTACTCGAATTTGTGATTTGAGTGAAATTATTATAGCCCATGAAGAAAGCAAGAGTTTTGTAGATTTATTGTAGCTGGAAATTGGCAGTCGAGCAGAGTCTAGCACGAAGCAGCGAGGGGACGATGTCTTTTTAAAATGCCGAATCTATCAGAAAATTACTACACGAAATGATATTTGAGGCGGCGTAAACTACAGTAGTCTTGATTGATGCATCGCCCGACCCGACACCGCAGGTAAGACTAGTGGAAGGAGTGAGCAGGCAACCCGCACTGAAAATAAGAAGGAAAAGAAGGGTGAGTTGATGACATGCGACACGTAACCTCGACGCGAGCCAGCAGTGCGCCAGAAGTATCACGTGACAGCCCGAAGCCAATGGGAAAATTCGATTGTAGTAGTTAGCAAAGCCTCTCATTACCTAATTGCAAGTCATTTTTAAGGTAATTCATGTATTGAGAATTTGTATTATAATATTTGAAGATTTATCAGAGATAGCATTTTTGAGAAATAAGTTTCATCAAGGCAGAAAGTGGATAATAAAGAATCCCGCCTAAGACACGCGCGGATTTTCATCATGACGTCGAAATTTCAGTGGAGAAGGGGAAACGAGCGAGGTACTCGCAGCTTCTTGTTCCGGAGACGTGATTGAGGACGTATCTGTCGAACCACAGTCTCTAAGTGCGCGCTTTTAATAAAACAGCGGAAATAAATGGTTAAATAAATGGTTAAATGGTTAAGTGTCGCAATGTACCACAGAAACACATTTACTAGTGTCAGCAAGTGTGTGAGTATACATGTATACATGAAAGTGGTGAAACGCAGTGGAAAATATTTCAAGAAATTGATAAGGAAAGTACGAGGAGTAGGCTCTTGGTTCGAGAAGTGAACGTGGAAAGTGGCAAGAGACAGAGAAGCATGGAGACAGCTGGAGCCAAACAGGAATCAACAAGCACCAATCAGGACAGAAAGGCAATGACAGTGAGTGCAACAAGTCAAAAGCTCCCAAGGATTGCTCACCTTCAGAGTCTAAACACGAGCACGTCCCTGTGCAAACAGGAGGCCTTTGCTCTTCCGGGATGCCAATAAGCTAATTTTATTTATTTATATATTATTATTATTTATTATCAGGCAATAAATATGAGTTTAGTGATTTTGATGCAAGAGATGATGATGATTAATTATCATGGTCATGATCCAACTGTTGATCCAAATGATTTTGAACCTCATTTATCATCTGGCAGCGATAATGAAGACGAAATAATATCACCATCTCAAATTTTAGTTGTTCCAAAACAGACCACGGTAAGAAAGGTGGTCATACATTTATTTGTGTTCGTAGGGACATCGTTAGTTGCTTAAAATGGGCCAATGTGGATAATGAGTTGTTATATGTAGAAATCTTGGATGAAGAAAAGTTAAACTCTCTTCAGGTGGTAGGGGCGCATCAAGCACCGAAGGACAAAATTTAGGGCCGACCACAGCATACATTATCAAAATTCTTTCTCATTAATCGTGGTATTGATAAATGGAACTCATTACCCGCCACAGTCTTATAACCTTTCCCTAAACATATGCATGTGTTTGAGAGAAGAAATTTTGTGTAAATACTCCGATGTAATCACTATAGTTTCCGAATTGCGACTTGTGTGCATTAAGTGTGTTTCATAAGATTGTTGGTAATTTTCTGTAATTGTACAATTTGCCACCGGGCAATTACCCCCATTTGCAAATATAGTAAATGAATGAATGAATAAAAGCCTGGACATTTCTCCTTTTACATTTCTTGTACTGTTATCACAAGTGTTTTCGTATTTCATTGTATGGTTACACATTGATCTTGTGTGGTCTCCTTGCGAGCAAAATAGCTGATGTAATTTAGTCTGGTACATTGTCATAGTTCAATTTGAATGATGTCTGATTAAAAATGTATTGAACACTTGACTTCAAATGAGACCTACCAATTCAGAGTCAGTTCTTAGGGCCCGACTGGGCTCTCCACTGGTAGTTTTTGCTGTGGGGCATAGGGTACCAACCCTCTCAGCCTGCAACAAACAACACAACATTCGTGACCTAGCAATATACACTGTAATACTACTGAGTACTCTTTATATCACCTATAGGGGTAAAGCTATGGAGAAGAATGTTATAGTTGCCGGGGATTTAAATCTTCCAAGCGTGAACTGGCCTAGTGAGTTAACTAGTGGGTACCCAAGTTCAACTTACAGCAAACAAGCTAGTTAGGGAGGGGGTTTCTCCCAGGTAGTTTTTCCCCACGAGAGGGAATAATACTGTAGATGTTTATTTAGTACGGCCTATGACGCTGAATATTAGCTGTATGAATGTTCCTGGAATTAGTGACCACTCAGGTGTTGAACTAAATATTAGATACAGTGACACTCCAATACAGTACAGCAGATCAGATCAGAGCAAACTTCAGGATTACATGAATGAGTCATTTGTAGGATGGGCGCCGGAGGGGTGTCATATAAATATATTATGAAAAATTGTTCTAAATATAGTAAATAAATAGAAATTTGTGCCTTTTAAATTTCTGAAGCAAAACCTGGATCTGGAATATTACACAAGGGAAATCAGGGGACACAAAAGGATATTAAGGAAAGCTTATATATTACAAACGACACGATAGTTACGAGCATATGCAAAAGTTTAAATTATTATCAAAAGAGCTAGGCCTCAAAACGAAGGCTGCTCATGGTAATTACATGGGGGTGATGGGTGGAATTTTTTTAATAGGTATGTTTGAAGGCGGAAGGGAAATTCCAATGATTTGTCTCCGGAGATGTGAATTAATTACTGAGAAACAGGCAATTGCTAATAAATTCAATACATGGTATGGTAGTGTGTTTAATAAATTTAATAGCTGTGTGTTGGACCCACTGATCTCTATACATGGATGGCTGGTAGCTACGGCAGCAGTAAGCCGAATAGACGATGACAGATATAGTAAGATGGCAGCGAGCGCATGGTGCAATATTGCGAATCCTGCTCTGTGATTGGTTACTGGTAGTTTGATATTATACATGTATTTATACTGGCAGTAAATATTTTGTGTTTCTTGTAGTTGTAAAATGGGCTGAATTTGGTTATTTAAAGCGTAAAATCTTAGTTTTATGTACCGGTTTGGTGACCCATCAACCCAGGCAAGCCTGTAATACCTTTACTTCTCAGGCAGATAGGTCACTTAGCCGTCATTTTGAAGTTATTGTGAAGTTAAGTATACATATGCGGTGGTGCTGAACCAGACGTGATCGGGCTAGGCTATTGCTTGTTTAAATTTTATTCCATTTCAGGGTTTTTCGGTTCTGGGTGCGAATAGTTCGCTTAATAGTTGTAAAACGGTGGGGAGAGTATATTTTGAGTAGGTTTTTAGTTGTGTTAAGTTTTATGTGGAGCTGAGGAGTAAAATTGGTTAGGCTTAAAGTGCATTTTTGGCTTTGATCTACTTCCCGTTATTATTAAGTTTATTGTGCTGCTAGCGTGATTAAAAGCTGTACTATTTGTTGTAGAGTGCTGGGATTACTTGGGGGAAGTGTTGGTTATTTCCTGGAAACAGGAATTCATTACCAAGGACCCATTACGATATGTCGAATCTAGGCCTGTGTAGTGAGCTACGTTTATAGGTACATCATTTGAAGAATGCATAATTTCGTGGCATATATACATGTAGCCTATACCGTATATACAATTTACAAGAATGTTTCTAGAAATTGTTTTTCACTCGTTACTAATCGCTTATTGCGTGTACCGGTACTCAGCACCTACGTTTTGAAGTAACCGAAACAATCAATAATAATGATAATGGAGTAAAATCAAAGTGCAGGTCATTCACTGAATCAAATGTTACATATTTCAATGACTTATTAAATAAGGAAACATGGTCAGAAATTTATGAACTAGAAAATGTAAATGATAAATTTAATGCATTTAACAGTACCCTAAAACACTATTTTGAAATAGTATTCCCCTTTAAACGAAGAACTGTTCAAAATAACAAAACTAGCAATTGGATAACAACAGGGATTATAAATTCATGTCAAAGAAAGAAATTTATACACAAATTACATAAACAATACCACACAACACCTGAATTCAATTTATACTACAAAAAATACACTAGCATATTAAATAAGGTAATAAGACTAGCAAAGAAAATGCATAATGATAATTTTATTTCCCCATCATCTAATAAAAACAGGGCTATGTGGTCCGTGATAAAGAAAGAAACTGGAAAATCTACTAAAATACAAAGGAACATTACACTGACCAGAAATAATACAGTGATTAATAATCCAGAGGAAATAGCAAACACTTTTAATGACTATTTTCTGGAAATTCCACAAAAATTATTAAATAAATCACAGGTAAATACACTAAATTCTAATAATAAAATAAATATATGCAGTGATTCTTTATTTATAAATCATGTCACAAGTGAAGAGGTAAGAATAGTTATAAAAGAGCTAAAAAATAAATTCTGTGCTGGCATTGATGGCATCCCTGATGCAATTTTAAAGAAATGTGCAGAAAATATAATAAATCCACTTACACACTTAATGAAAATGAAAATCCACAGCCTGCTTCCAGTCTCCGACCGGGTCAGGAATGGAAGGAATGAAGCCCCTATCTAGCGGCGAGGATATGAACTGTGCCGGCTGCCGAGGCCTGACGCACTCCTCTGGGGCAATGATTAGATGAATGACAGATGAAATGAAATGATAGTGGAGAGTGTTGCTGGAATGAAATTTTGACAGGGAAAACCGGAGTACCCGGAGAAAAACCTGTCTGCCTCCGTTCTGTCCAGCACAGATCTCACATGGAGTGACCGGGATTTGAACCACGGACTCAGCGGTGAGAGGCCGGCATGCTGCCGCCTGAGCCACGGAGGCTCAGTACTTACACACTTAATAAACAGTTCAATTCTCTCAGGAACTTACCCGGATATTTTGAAGATATCAAAAGTAATTCCAGTGCACAAAAACGGTTCAAAAGATGAATTAGCTAACTATCGTCCTATTACCTTACCAACTGGTATTGCAAAAATTGTGGAAAAAATTATGTATAAGAGACTGATAAGTTTCATAGAAAAAAAAAATTATCAAATTCACAACATGGATTCAGAACGGAAAAATCTACACAGACAGCAATTTACGAATGTAGTAATTGTATACTGAAATTAATTGACAATAAGGAACATGTAACTGGCCTATTCTTGGATTTATCGAAAGCATTTGATGTTGTTGACCATAAAATCCTCCTTACCAAACTAAATCAATATGGTATTAGAGGTCTAGCTAATAAATGGATCGAGTCTTATTTAACAAGGCGTAAACAAATAGTAAGCTTGAGACACAAGGATGATGGAACCAAATTACATAATGAAACATTGTCCAATGAGGGAATTATTGAATTTGGAGTACCCCAGGGATCGGTTTTGGGCCCACTACTCTTTCTTCTATATATCAATGATATAACACAGAACGTTCATTCACATAAGGAAATTTTGTTTGCGGACGGTACAACACTCGTAATAAAAGGTGAAACTAAACAGGTCATACAGCAGTCTGCTGACTCCGTTACAGGAGAGTTAACCAAATGGTCACAAGATAATCGCCTCATAATAAACTATAAAAAAAAACAGTATGTCTAAATTTCCACACTATACAGAATAGGAATCCTGCGAAACCCAATATAACATTAAATGGTCATCAAATAGAAAATAAATCAGAAACAAAGTTTTTAGGACTATGGATACAACAAGACTTGAAATGGAATAAACATATACAATATCCGAATACTAAACTGAACTCGATGTGCTTTGAGTTACGTATTTTGAAAACCTGCACTAGCATGCACACATTAAGAAATACTTATCTTGCTTATTTCCATTCATACTTAAGATATGGGATCATATTTTGGGGTATGTCGCCAGGTGTACTAAGCACGTTTAGGATACAAAAGAGGGCGATTAGAATTATGGCAAATGTAAACTCTAGAGAATCATGTAGACCTCTGTTTAAAGATTTAAACATTCTCCCACTGCCCTGCATATATATCTTTGAAAGTATTATGTTTTTTAAAAAGAATTTAATGAATAAAGATGTTTTTCTTAAAACAAACAATGATGTTCATAGGCATAACACAAGACAAAATCAAAACATTCATATTTCACACAGACACACAAGCATATATCAAAAAGAAACTTTTCACACTGGAGTTAAATTATACAATAAACTACCCCAGTATATAAAACTGGCCCCAAAAATAAAAACCTTTGATAGAATGTTGAAAGATTATCTGCAGTGCCATTGTTTTTACTCAGTAGTTGAATATCTTAGCGTATAGGAGCGATGAAATCTATAATTATATTTTACTTTTTTAATTTAATTGTAATACCTAGCTGTATGTTGTTGTATTTATAGAATTAAGTTTTCATATTATGATAATAGAGTGAGGTGTAAATAGTTGTGCAATAAGATTGTATCTATTAAGATTTGCTATTATAATAAGTTAAATAGTTATAATATTAGTAATATATACCTGTTAGTTATTTTATTTTATAGATGTAAATTCTGACGTGTCCTATATCAAAAATGTATTGAATGCATGTATTTGATCAAATGGAATTAATAAAAATCTATCTATCTATCTAAGTTGATATTTGTCAGCCGTTATTATACATTCATTTTTATTGATATTCCGGAGATTTACTGACCTCGGAATGACGTGTCAGTGATCCCAATGCCCTTATGCTATGAGTGAACATATCTCTATATTTTTATTTGTTCCAAAGCACCATTAATTACGATTTAAAACTGACTAGATTATCATTGCTTCCCCATAAGAAGAGCTTGAGAATGGGTAGACCAACATGGCGGACCGCGCGCTCAACCTGGCGTACTTTCTCGTGCAGTGGAGACCTACCATCAGCAATCCATGTATAGAGATCAGTGGTTGGACCTTAATGATGATTCTGATCGCCCACTTTTCCGAATAAACCAATCGTCAATTCTACCAAGAATTAAGAAGCTACGTAGAACTATGTCGAAAGACCAAGACAATATTTGTGGAGATGTGCTAAAATTGGGAGGTATAGCCATTGGGCAATACCTCGGGGTGCTGTTAAAATATCAATTAATAACATGCAAATTCCCGAAGACTGTAAATGAGCTACAACAGTTCCAATATTCAAGAAAGGGAAAAGATTGGAAATGGAAACTATAGGCCTGTTAGCTTCACATCCATCATATGAAAACTGTTGAGCACCTTATTTCTGATTACTTGCGGAAGCAGTGGGAAAAGTTATCATGGCCTAATGCGAAACAATATGGATTTAGACAAGGGTACTTATCCAAGAGCCAAATGCTATCACTATTGGAGAATATTAATGATTCGCTAGACAGGGGAGTGCTAGTTGATGCCTTAATGAAAGATTTTGAGAAGGCATTTGATCACGCCCCACGTGATATACTACTTCGTAAATTAGCGGCAACGAAGATTGACGAAAGAGTAATTTTATGGACTCAAGGGTTCTTGACTGGTCGCTTGCAATAGGTTAAAATAGATAATGTATTCTCAGAGTTCATTTTGATAATGTCAGGTGTCCCTCAGGGTAGTGTGATTGAGCCCCTGTTATTTTTGGCACTTACCGATGGTTTGCGGATGATTGTGTAATATACCGTACCGAAAAATCCATAGCTCACAAGACAACGCTCAGTTACAAACTCACCTCAGCCTGGTCCATTAATGGGAGGTTGACAACAAAATGAAGATAAATATGAGTAAATGTAGTCTCATGAGAAAGGGATAGGGCGAGGGCATAATTTTCATTATAATATAGGCTCGTAAATACTTGTATAAGAAGACTCGTTCAAATACTTGAATGATATGAAATGGAGAACCCATGTGGGTTGTGTTGTCTCCAAAGCATACAAATCACTTCATTTTGTAATGAGAGTATTAAAAGGCAGTAGTTGCACCGCAAAAGAATTGGGATAATTTACCCTCTTGAGGCCGATCTTGAAATGAGGGTCATGGGTTTGAAACCCATATCAAGTAGGGCTCATCAATGAACTGGAGTTGTACAAAGGAAGACTGCTAGGTTTGTAATCAACAATTTTAATCCTAGAAGTAGTGTTACTCGAATGACAGAAAACTAGAGTAGGAATCTCTGGAAGATCGAAGGAGGGCGAGGGCATATAGGCCTATGCTATGTTTAACATTTGCACTAATCGGCCAGCATGGGGATAACTCATCAAACGTCTGCGAAATAACACCTTCCTGAGCATGGCAGATCATGCGCAGTAGTTTTTGCTGTGGGGTATTGGCCACCAACCCTCTCAGCCTACGACAAACAACACAACATTCGTGACCTAGCAATATACACTGTAATATTGCCAATGAATATCTGATCTGATAGCAAGTCTGAGAATTCATTACAGCTTGAAGGTTTTTCCATCAACACACATGAACCTCCTACTGCTTATTATAGGCTATACTGCACTCGAACAGAATTGCATACCAGTCAGTATAAGATGTTCTTGGCCTATCGGGGGATACCAAATACCGGTAGCTTGTTCAGAAATTATTTGCAAAAATTTGTAAAAAGGTAAGAAACCTCAAAAAAGAAATTCGGCAAAATTTCAAATAGTGCATAGAGGAGTTTTAATGAGAAAATGAGGAGCAAAACTTGCCATCAAAATAGATACTCAATAAACCAATCAATCAATAATTGATCAACTAATCAATCAGTTTTAAATCAATCATTCAATCAATATATTGAACCCTTTACCCTATGTTGGTTAAATGATTCTACTTTTTATTTCTTCAATTAATAAATATTTCAACCAGCATCATGAAAGTAGCCAGACAGTGATGAGGAAATTTCAAGCATTTGTTGGAGACAGTAGGGACATACCTGCGACAGTTTAACAAAAGGCTAAATACTTGAGCTATGAAAAGAAATAGCAGAGCGATGTATCATAAGGACAGGTGTGGCTACCTCAATTTTAGAAGCGACGCGCGGTGAGACATGGTTCTGGTATGTTCATTGTGATATTCGCGCCTAGAAGAAATATGATGCAGTAACGTGAATGGCTGATGAAGAAAATAGACACTCCCAAGACGCCAAGATCTACTAGAAACCGCCAAATTACAGAAAATGGAGAACCAATGAGAAGAGAATGCCTACTTGCGCGCCAACTCCGGCTGGGGTACGCGGCGGCTAGCATTCACGCGGGAAATCGCCTAGACAAAATCTCTACGATCGATTCTAGGATTAATGGGCATATTCTTGACCTGTGCAATATTACGAGTTCAGCGATATTTATTTCATTCCTGTACCACAATTATTTCGATAAATTTTTACATAAAATCCCCCTCCATCTAGACCCAAGGGCCACTTCATTTATAAGTGTGTCGAAGAGCCAAGACATAGACTTTTATTTCTGTGTGTCGAGGACACAAGAACTATTATTATTCTGTGCGTCTACGGACGTAGACTTTTATTCCGTGTGTCGAGAACACATGACTTTGATTCTGTTCGTCTGAAGAGATAGACTTGTATTTTTGTGTGTCGAGGACACAAGATATTCATTGTAAAGTGTTAAATTCAGTGATAGATAGTCATAGTACTATAGTTATAGGGGCAGTATCGTCGATAATTCGCCAACGAACAGTGACAGGGAATTTAGTACCTGAACAAGCGAATTTAGTAGTCAGACATAATGTGTATAATAACCTAATTTTTGTATCAGCGCAAGGATGACATCGATGAATGCAGAGGAAGTTTGGAATTCTCAACAGTCCGTCCAGATGGCTGATATGAGATAAAGAACCATCCAGTTGGGGAATGGCGTCTGATGTTCTTTGACGGGTGACTACAAAAAGAGATGAGTACAAAATAATATTTTATTATTTGTTAAATTAACTTATGGTTTATGGGACATATTTTTGTAAATACTTTGCTTGTGTGATTAATGTAGTATATTTAGTTTTGATCTGACACACTTTTGTTTGGAAGCAGCTCGCACAATTGTAGTTTTTGGAAGGTTCTTTTCTTTGTGGTGTGTTAACTAACGTAGCTTTGTGAACGGCCGTGTTCGCCTATGTTACGAAGTGCGGTTAAAAACGTCTCTCGGAGATATGTCGTGTTTCAGAAGTAGGACTGAAGTAATATAATTATATAGTAGATTGGAGGGTAATTAAATTTTGTTGAGATTTATTATTGATCAGATTCAGTGTGATTATTGCCTTTTGGAGCAATGTAATTTGTGACGAAGAGTATTTAGCTCTATCGTATGTTTTAAATATTGTGTTAAATGTTTGCGAGCTCTAATTCAGCAGACCCGTGTGAAAGGCGTTATGTCAGTCCCAGATGTGTGTATTGTGAGTATATATTTTTGTGGTATTACAAGCGGGAATTTCAGCAGAGACTGATTTCTGTCAGCTTGGTACCAGATTCATATTGTATCCTTGCGAGGACGATTATGGATATGTGATTATTGTCTGACCATATGTTGAGTTGGAGGAGATGTTAGTTGCTGTTGATTCCTTGAGATAACAGCCCAGCTGGTCGGCTATTTATATACACTGGAAGGGGGACATGACTGGTATTGAGGAAAGGGTGAGTTGTTGTCACAAGGGCTGGCTGAGTTTCGCAAGCAAGCTCATCATTAGTGGAGTGCACGTCTGGCTCCCAATTACTTGAAAATAAATATAAATGTGAGAAACTGATCAATGGTAAAATTGTTTAAATAAATGGGAGTTGCCTACGAAACACGATACACTTCGGAGCGTTTCCTTAACATGCAATTTTGTTAATATAAAATAATCTTAACCACTCAGGTCGTTTGTTGTTGTTGGTTTATTCTATGTTTATTTTCCATGTCAGTGACCCGTGAGTCACGTGCGGCGCTGTTTTTCCTTGTTGTTGAGTATCTGGCCATTGTGGCAGCTCATTTGGTTAAGTGTGTCACCACACTAATAAGGGTCTCAGAGAGATGCCTGTAAATAGTAGAGTTGTAATATGTGTGTCAGAGTTAGATTTAAGGATTTTTATTAATGTTATGCCCATATCCATAAACGTTGATTTACGAGATGATTGTTCGTGAGCACCGTGGCTGTTAACCCGTTGTGAACGAACGATCATCCAAGTACTCATTTCTCGTAGATAGTCATCACGCGAACATAAATTCATATGCAAGGTAGTGGAACTTGGATCCACATTTTATTAGAAAAGGGGAGATCCATCTGACTCCTCAAAGTGATAGATATTCCTGTCAGGGGAAAATTCAGGGAGGATTTTGTTTATTTTTGTTTGTTTTATTCTTTTATGCACAAATTAGTTATTAAATCTTGTTATTATCTTACGTTTTGTCTCCTTTCTTTCTTAATTATAGTTTTCATCCTATAACCCTTGCCTCAGAAAAGCACGTTGTTTGGCGGACGTTAACACCACACTATGAACTGAACGCGACCCCTTGATCAAAGATTCTTGCATAAAACACTGCTATTCTGAAGGGTTCAATATATGTCCCTGCAAGTGAAGCAGTTTGTTGGATTTACTGTAACATCAACTACAGACACACATACAGTATTCATATAACACAACAGTGGTGGCTCGGACCTTAAAATTAGGGTGTACTACAAATTAAAATTTAAAAATTAGAATACCGCACAGGCTTCTCGACTTACTTAGTGGTGCAAAGTGAAGAGCACTCCTTCTCGCTGCTGAAGTTATCAATGACCTATGAGTAGAATCCCTCATTCTCTGCAATCATTTTACCCCTATTTACAATATTACAAGGGCTTTAGGTCATTCCCTAAAAAGGTTTGTATCATCTTTAAAGATGGAAAGATTTGTCCCAGCTCTGCAGTTGTCATTGGTGTTGTTGCAATGATTCTTAGAAGCTTTGTTAGCTTGCATTGGTTTGTTCCAGTTTATTCTTCAGGATAAGCTGGAGTAATGGAAAATTCTTTGCAAATTCAGAAATTCAAGAAATTTAAGTCGCCTCCGTAGCGTAGCGGTCAGCATGGTTCGCTGCCGCCCCGGAGGTCCTGGGTTCGATTCCCGGCTCAGCCACGAAATTTGAAAAGTGGTATGAGGACTGGAACGGGGTCTACTCAGCCTCGGGTGTTCCAAATGAGTAGAGGGGGTTCGATTCCCACCTCAGCCATCCTCGAAGTGGTTTTCCGTCGTTTCCCACTTCGTCTTCGGGCAAATGCCGGGATGGCACCTTCTTCAAGGCCACGGCCGCCTCCTTCCCTCTTCCTTGCCTATCCATCCTGCCCATCCATTACCTTCCCTCCTGAGGCCCCGGTTCGCTTTGCAGGTGAGGCCGCCTGAGCGAGGTGCCAATCACACCTCACCAGTTGTATCCACTCCGATTAGATGTTCCCAGCTCTAGGACACTGCCCGTAGAGGCGGTAGTGGTGAGTTCCCTCGCTGAGTCCGTGGGTTCCACCAACCTGGAGGGTAAACGACTAAGAAGAAGAAGAAAAAAAGGAATTTAAAAACTTTCTTGCTTCTAGCTAATCCAATTATTAAAATCGATGCCTAGCTACTCCCACGAATCTGTCCCACACTTCCTTGGCATTGACACTTCGGCATGAATGCTTCCTTCGCTAAGCAGTCAGAAACTGGTGAGTTGTGCCCTCTATCCTACTTATTCATCATCATCATCATCATCTTGTACAGTTTCCAGCCCCAGGCTGGGTCTGTTTGGAACATAAGCCTCGCCACTTAGTTCTTTCTTCCCACCACCTCTCCGCTGTCACTCTGGTCCAGTCCTCGCCTCTCTTCTTGACACATTCCTCCACTCCTTTCAGCCATCTATCTCTTGGTCTTCCCCTTGGTCGTTTCTTCTGCATCTGCATCTCAGGTATCCTCTTGGGAATCTTCTTCTCATCCATTCTCTTTAAGTGTCCATACCACCTCAGTCTTGATGTCTCAATCCTACCTTGCAAGGGCTCCTCTTTCACCATTTCCCTGACCTTTTCATTCCTCACCCTGTCTCTTCTTGTTACTCCGATCCTACTTCGCAGGAACTTCATTTCCCCTGCCTGTATTCTGCTTATGTCTCTTTTCTTCATTGTCCACGTTTCCGAAGCATAGGTCAGTATCGGGATATAGTAGCTTCTGTATAACACTTCCTTGCTTTTTTGTGGGACATCTTTATTCCACACTAAGCTCCTAATGCTTCTCAGAAATGCTTCTGCCTGTCTGCCACGTTCCGTAATCTCTTTGTCATTTCTCCCATTTTCCTCCACTATACTTCCCAAGTACTTGAGACTTTCCACCTTCTTCAGCTGTCCACCTCCAAGTGTTATCCTACTCATTGGTCTGTCCTTTTTCCTGGTCGTTAACAGGATCTCACATTTACTGATGTTGAACTTCCATCCGTACTCTCCCACTGTTTCTTCCCAAGCCTTCAGTTGCTCCTGAATTTCCTCCTCCTTGTTTCCCCAGACCATGAGATCATCTGCAAACACCATTGCTTTCATCTTATCTTCTCCTATCTTTCCTGCTATCCGTGTCATTACCTCGTCCATAACCACAATAAAGAGAAGGGGTGACAGCGCACTACCCTGTTTCAGGCCACTCATTTGTCTGAACCAGTCTGTTCTTTCCCCTCCAACTTTCACACAACTCACACTTCCACAATACATCTCCTTCACTCTGCCTACAGTCCCTTTTCCCACTCCCATGTTTTCCATTGCTTTCCAAACCTTCTCCCTACACACACTATCATAGGCCTTTTCGATGTCCAGGAAGGCCATCAACAGATCCTCTCCAAATTCGTAGTGGTGTTCCTGGAGCTGTCTCACTGAAAATATGAGATCCACTGTTGATCTCCCAGGTCTGAATCCATACTGCTCCTCTCTCAATTTTCTCTCCACTTTGGCTCGTATTCTACTTTCTAATATCTTTTCATATATCTTAGCACAGTGAGGTATGAGTGTGACTCCTCTGTAATTTCTGCTCTCCTTTCTGCTTCCTTTCTTAAATATTGGGACAATTAATCCTTTCTTCCAATCTTCTGGGGTCTTTTTCTCCTTCCATATCACCCTCATCACATGGTACAGCCACTGTTTCACAACCTCCCCTGCTGCCTTCACCATTTCAACACTCACTTCATCCACACCTGGTGCCCTTCCTCCTTTCATCTTGTCTATAGCCATTTCCAGTTCTCTCCAAGTCAGGTCCTTTTCCATTCCTATGTTGTCTTCTCCATCTTCCAATACATTGTCTTCCTCCCTATGACCATTTGGATTCAGCAAATCCTCAAAGTACTCTTTCCACACTGTCTTGAGTGTCTCTTTGTTGTGTACCTCATTTCCGTTTTTGTCCATCATTACCACATCCTCTCGCAGACCTCTTCTCTTACTTTTGACCATCCCATAAAGTACTTTCTTATTTCCTCTGCTGTCTTCCTCCATCATCTCTGTCCACTTTACCATCCATTTCTCCCTCTCCTCTGCGACAATCTTGTTTGCTTCTTTCTTCTTTATCTTATAATCTTCCCTTGTCAGATCAGTTCTTTCCTGGAACCACACTCTGAAAGCCTTGTTCTTCCTTCCCACAGCTTCTTTTACTCGCTCATTCCACCATGGTGTCTCTTTACACCGCTTTCTGTTGCTTGTTCTTCCACATACTGCCACTGCAGCTTCCACCATTGTGTTTTTGAATTGCTTCCATTCCTCTTCCCCTGTTTTAGGATTGTCTGTTGGCATCCTACTTATTGCTCGTATAAAATGTTTTGTGGTATTTCTTTACTTTTATTGTATCAGTAGTTCTGGCCTGCAGCACGTATACATAGTACAGCACATAACACTGTGAATAAATGGTAGCCAAAACAGGAATTCTTTATCATACAAATGCATTTGAAGATAAGAAGCTTGTTGTAAATCCAAGGAAAGCTTAATCAGGCTTTCTTTATTCTCGCACACAGCATTGACAATTGAGAATCTTGTTTCCAAAATGTGCTAAACGCACTCTGGAGGATTTACGAACCACACGAATACACCACTCCAGTCAGCATAGAGAAGAACATATTATGACAAAATGTCATCTATATATTGTATATTAATAAGAGACAGCATAATCCACACCCACAGTAGTTTTCTGTCAGTACAAAGGCCATGCTACCATCCCAGTTGAAGGATTTATAAGCAAGAGCTGTTAAATATAAATTACCCGGTATTTTAAGTAGGCAGTTTAGGTTTTAACTTTTTTTCCATTATATTTTAAACGGATATATCCTAAAATTGTGGCATTGCACTGCATGAACATGCCTTTAAAAGATTTTGTTTTTATTATATTAAAATGAATTACACTTGTTGTTATAATAATTCTTGTGTGCAGTACTGAATTGTACTGTATAAAGATGACTTCCAAATATCTATTTTGCATTGACCATGATGATATCATTATTGATTGTTACTCATTTCTTCAATAGAGTGCTTCACTAGTCTTGTGCGACACTGCATAACAGTAAATTACTAAAACCCTGAAATTGGCACTAACTTGTTTTAATCTAAAAGGTCATTATGATAATGATGATCAGAATGTTGTTTAATACTTTAGAAACACTTTTCTCAAAAGGGATTATTAATGACCCCCTCTTCATCTATGGCAGGTGGAATCCTTACACTGCGAGCATAGGAGTTGGCAAACCGGACGGCTAACAAACCCCTAACTAACAGACCTGCATGCATATCCAGCTGTCTTGAAGCCTACTGTGTATGGAAAAATGAACAGACATTTCTGCCGTTACATTTCATGTACTGATTTCTCAAGTGTATCCGTATTTCAATGCATGGTTACACATTGATCTTGTGTGGTCTCTTTGTGAGCAAAATAGCTGATGTAATTTAGTCTGGTACATTGTCATAGTTCAATTTGTTAAATTACTAAAACCCTGAAATTGGCACTAACTTGTTTTAATCTAAAAGGTCATTATGATAATGCTGATCAGAATGTTGTTTAATACTTTAGAAACACTTTTCTCAAAAGGGATTATTAATGACCCCCTCTTCATCTATGGCAGGTGGAATCCTTACACTGCGAGCATAGGAGTTGGCAAACCGGACGGCTAACAAACCCCTAACTAACAGACCAGCATGCATATCCAGCTGTCTTGAAGCCTACTGTGTATGGAAAAATGAACAGACATTTCTGCCGTTACATTTCATGTACTGATTTCTCAAGTGTATCCGTATTTCAATGCATGGTTACACATTGATCTTGTGTGGTCTCCTTGTGAGCAAAATAGCTGATGTAATTTAGTCTGGTACATTGTCATAGTTCAATTTGAATGATGTCTGTCTAAAAATGTATTGAACACTGACTTCAAATGAGACCTACCAATTCAGAGTCAGTTCTTTGGGCCTGCCTGGGCTCTCCTCTGGTAGATTTTGCTGTGGGGCATTGGCCACCAACCCTCTCAGCCTGCAACAAACAACACAACATTCGTGACCTAGCAATATACACTGTAATATTGCCAATGAATATCTGATCTGATAGCAAGTCTGAGAATTCATTACAGCTTGAAGGTTTTTTCATCAACACGCTTGAACCTCCTACTGCTTATTACAGGCTATACTGCACTCAAACAGTATTACATACCAGTCAGTATAAGATGTTCTTGGCCCATCGGGGGATATCAAATAGCTTCTTCAGAAATTATTTGCAAAAAGGTAGTTATTAGAAACCTTAAAAAAGAAATTCGGCTAAATATCAAAAAGTGCATAGAGGAGTTTTTATGAGAAAATGAGGAGCATTACTTGCCATCAAAAGAGATACTCAATAAACCAATCAATCAATAATTGATCGACTAATCAATCAATCAATCAGTTTTAAATCAATCATTCTTTCAATACATATGTCCCTGCAAGTGAGGCAGTTTGTTAGATGTACTGTACCATCAACTACAGACACACATACAGTAATCATATAACACAACAGTGGTGGCTCGGGCCGTAAAATTAGGGTGTACTACAAATTAAAATAAAAACATTAGAATACCGCATAGGCTTCTTTTACTTACTTATTGGTGCAAAGTGAAGTGCACTCCTTCTCGCTGCTGAAGTTATCAATGACCTATGAGTAGAATCCCTCATTCTCTGCAATCATTATACCCCTATTTACAATATTACGAGGGCTTTGGGTCATTCCTGACACATAGAGTTCTGTAAAAATGTTTGTATCATCTTTAAAGATGGAATGATATTTCCCAGCTCTGCAGTTGTCATTGGCGTTGTTGCAATGATTCATAGAAGCTTTGTTAGCTTGCATTGGTTTGTTCCAGCTTATTCTTCAGGATAAGCTGGAGTAATGGAAAAGTCTTTGCAAATTCAGGAATTCAAGAAATTTATAATCTTTCTTGCTGCTAGATAATCCAATTACGGTATTGAAATCGATGCCTAGCTACTTCCATGAATCTGTCACACACTTCCTTGGCATTGACATTTCGGCATGAATGCTTCCTTCGCTAAGCAGTCAGAAACTGGTGAGTTGTGCCCTCTATCCCACTTATTGCTCGTATAAAATGTTTTGTGGCATTTCTTTACTTTTATAGTATCAGTAGTTCTGGCCTGCAGCACATATACATAGTACAGCACATAACACTGTGAATAAATGTTAGCCAAAACAGGAATTCTTTATCTTACAAATACATTAGATTACAAATACAAATAGATTAGGAAAAGAGTACCATAGTGATGAAATCTGCAAAATTGTAAATTCAAATGGTAAGAATAATTCAACAGTAATATCATTAGAGTGGAAGCAGGGAAACTGGTAGAAGAAGCCAATCGTGATGTTTGGCATTCAGATCTTTTGAAGTCAAATTTAACAGAGTGCAACAATGGTATTTCGGATTTGTCTAGCAACAATAATAATAACAATTATGATAATAATAATGTAAATAAATCACCAACACAAGCTTGCATAAGTGTCAAATTTAAAATTTACCACCAGAATGTCCAGTCTCTTTATAATAAAATTGATTACATAAATCTAATGCTTAAAAATGAACTTAAAGACATCTCAGCACTATGTATTTCAGAACATTGGCTGAAAGAGGAACAACTCAAATTAATTCAATTCCCAGGGTTTATACAAGCTAGTAAATACTCTAGATCTAATATTAGCCATGGTGGTACTTGCATCTTCTTAAGAAATAATTTAGATCATGAACAGATATCAGCTTATGATTATCTAATTATGGAACAGGATTTTGAATTCTCTGCCATAAAAATACAGCAGTTTAAGTTAATAATTGTATGCGTATACCGTTCTCCGTCAAGAAAGTTTCCTTTATTTATAGATAAATTAGAATTGTTACTCAATAACATGAGCAAAGTAAATTTTGATATAATAATTTGTGGAGATGTAAATGTGGATTTCTTAAAATTTGATAGAAATTGTGAATTATTAACACAGTTACTAATTTCCTATGGACTGAAACCTACAGTAAATACCCCAACAAGAATAACAAAATTTAGTAAAACCACTCCTGATCAAATTTTTATAAATACAGATAAATATCACCATTCAATAGAAGTCTATTGTCCGGGTTTTAGTGACCACCATGGGCAAATACTGAGTTTTGAAGTATCCGAAACAATCAATAATAATGATAATGGAGTAAAATCAAAGTGCAGGTCATTCACTGAATCAAATGTTACATATTTCAATGACTTATTAAATAAGGAACATGGTCAGAAATTTATGAACTAGAAAATGTAAATGATAAATTTAATGCATTTAACAGTACCCTAAAACACTATTTTGAAATAGCATTCCCCTTTAAATGAAGAACTGTTCAAAATAACAAAACTAGCAATTGGATAACAACAGGGATTATAAATTCATGTCAAAGAAAGAAATTTCTACACAAATTATATAAACAATACCACACAACACCTGAATTCAATTTATACTACCAAAAATACACTAGCATATTGAATAAGGTAATAAGACTAGCAAAGAAAGTTCATAATGATAATTTTATTTCCCAATCATCTAATAAAAACAGGGCTATGTGGTCCGTGATAAAGAAAGAAACTGGAAAATCTGCTAAAATACAAAGGAACATTACACTGACCAGAAATAATACAGTGATTAATAATCCAGAGGAAATAGCAAACACTTTTAATGACTATTTTCTGGAAATTCCACAAAAATTATTAAATAAATCACAGGTAAATACACTAAATTCTAATAATAAAATAAATATATGCAGTGATTCTTTATTTATAAATCATGTCACAAGTGAAGAGGTAAGAATAGTTATAAAAGAGCTAAAAAATAAATTCTGTGCTGGCATTGATGGCATCCCTGATGCAATTTTAAAGAAATGTGCAGAAAATATAATAAATCCACTTACGCACTTAATAAACAGTTCAATTCTCTCAGGAACTTACCCGGATATTTTGAAGATATCAAAAGTAATTCCAGTGCACAAAAACGGTTCAAAAGATGAATTAGATAACTATCGTCCTATTACCTTACCAACTGGTATTGCAAAAATTGTGGAAAAAATTATGTATAAGAGACTGATAAGTTTCATAGAAAAAAAAATATTATCAAATTCACAACATGGATTCAGAACGGAAAAATCTACACAGACAGCAATTTACGAATGTAGTAATTGTATACTGAAATTAATTGACAATAAGGAACATGTAACTGGCCTATTCTTGGATTTATCGAAAGCATTTGATGTTGTTGACCATAAAATCCTCCTTACCAAACTAAATCAATATGGTATTAGAGGTCTAGCTAATAAATGGATAGAGTCTTAGTTAACAAGGCGTAAACAAATAGTAAGCTTGAGACACAAGGATGATGGAACTAAATTACTTAATGAAACATTGTCCAATGAGGGAATTATTGAATTTGGAGTACTCCAGGAATTGGTTTTGGGCCCACTACTCTTTCTTCTATATATCAATGATATAACACAGAACGTTCATTCACATAAGGAAATTTTGTTTGCGGACGATACAACACTCGTAATAAAAGGTGAAACTAAACAGGTCATACAGCAGTCTGCTGACTCCGTTACAGGAGAGTTAACCAAATGGTCCCAAGATAATCGCCTCATAATAAACTATAAAAAAACAGTATGTCTAAATTTCCACACTATACAGAATAGGAATCCTGCGAAACCCAATATAATATTAAATGGTCATCAAATAGAAAATAAATCAGAAACAACGTTTTTAGGACTATGGATACAACATGACTTGAAATGGAATAAACATATACAATATCTGAATACTAAACTGTACTCGATGTGCTTCGCGTTACGTATTTTGAAAACCTGCACTAGCATGCACACATTAAGAAATACTTATTTTGCTTATTTCCATTCATACTTAAGATATGGGATCATATTTTGGGGTATGTCGCCAGATGTACTAAGCACGTTTAGGATACAAAAGAGGGCGATTAGAATTATGGCAAATGTAAACTCTAGAGAATCATGTAGACCTCTGTTTAAAGATTTAAACATTCTCCCACTGCCCTGCATATATATCTTTGAAAGTATTATGTTTTTTAAAAAGAATTTAATGAATAAAGATGTTTTTCTTAAAACAAACAATGATGTTCATAGGCATAACACAAGACAAAATCAAAACATTCATATTTCACACACACACACAAGCATATATCAAAAAGGAACTTTTCACACTGGAGTTAAATTATACAATAAACTACCCCAGTATATAAAACTGGCCCCAAAAATAAAAACCTTTGATAGAATGTTGAAAGATTATCTGCAGTGCCATTGTTTTTACTCAGTAGTTGAATATCTTAGCGTATAGGAGCGAAGAAATCAATAATTATATTTTACTTATTTCAATTTAATTGAAATACCTAGCTGTATGTTATTGTATTTATAGAATTAAGTTTTCATATTATGATAATAGAGTGAGTTGTAAATAGTTGTGCAATAAGATTGTATATTGTTACGGCTGTGAGTTTGTGTCATCGCTCGCCGCATGAGTCACAACTGCCCCAGGGCTGGGCTGTGCCTTGCCTCGTGTATTGCGCGCGCCTTATGCAACAGGGCTACTAGGACAAAGGGATGGTCCAGAATGTTCGTGACTGGACCAGCGATGGAAACCTCGAGAAGCCGTGAACCCTGGATGGATCTGGAAGCATGTATTGAGTCACCGGCCTGCTATATAAGTGCGGCCTGACAAGCAGGGGTTGTTGTTGTGTTTTACGAGCTAGTGTGAGCGTTTATTCTGAGCGACAGAAGTGTGGTGACTTGCGAAACCCCTAGTGTAGCGGCGAAGTGAGGAACATACAGGGGACTGCCGTGTTCTGAGTGAGTGTGCTTTCACCGAGTGTCAGATATTGTGGTGTCGAAATCCAGTGACATTGTTTCTCCCAGCTGGTGAACAGCGCGCAGCAAGTGCTCGTAAGTACTGTAGTAGGCGCACATTAGGAAGAAGTTGCATGTAGTTCTGTCAAGGCCACTAGGCTCATTAGCGGCAGGATTAACTTCTGTGGTTTGTTGACAAGTGAAAGGGGCAAGAGCTCTCCACAAGCAGGAGACTTGAGGAAACTAGAGTAAGGTTCCTATTGTCTGTAATTGCTGATGAGTAGTGTAATTTTCTGGCCGCAATAAAGTTAATTACTTCTTTAAGCAGTAATTGGTGTTGTGCTTCCTACCCACCGTAATCCAGTTAACAAAAGTGCCACTAGGGGGTGGCACGTAACAACTGGTGTCAGAAGCGGGATTACGAACTCAAGCACAACACCTGACGGTCCTGGTTTCAAAACCAGAGCAGGTCATTTTCTCTAATTTTCCTGTGAGTGCATGCCCTTTACAAGACAAACAACTAAAATGGAGGAGAAATTGGCAGCATTGCTAGAAAAGTTAAATGGCATGGAAACCAAGATGGAGGACGGCCAGAAGAATTTAACCAAGGAGCTAACTGCCAAATTAGAAGACGGCCAGAAGAAGATGGAAGACGGTCAAAATAAGTTAGCGGAGGACCTAACTGCCAAACTAGAAGACGGCCAGAAGAAGATGGAAGACAGTCAAAATAAGCTAGCGGAGGACCTGAAGAGGATAGAGGACGGCCAGAAGAAGATGGAAGACGGTCAGAATAAGTTGACACAGGACCTGAAGAAATTAGAACTGGGTCTGCGTGAGGAAGTCACGGCAGTGGAAAAGAAGTTCGACGCCTTACAAGTGGAAGTTGCCGAGCTGCGCCAACGCCCGCTGATGGGGGTGGAGGAGAAATTCAACGCCTTACAAATGGAAGTTGCCGAGCTGTGCCAACGCCCGCTGATGGGGGTGGAGGAGAAATTCAACGCCTTACAAAAGGAAGTTGCCGAGCTGCGCCAGCGCCCACTGACGGGGGTGGAGGAGAAATTCAACGCTCTACGAGAGGAAGTTGCCGAGCTGCGCCAATGCCCGCCCACCGTTACACCGGGAATATCAGGAACGGGACATAGCAGAGTGACGCCCCCAACCTTCGACGGGAAGGTCCCGTGGAGCACCTACTTACGTCAGTTCGAGGCGGCCTGTTCCATAAATAACTGGAACAATACAGAAAAGGCTACAGCTCTCATTGTAGCGCTGAGAGGTGACGCCCTTAACGTCCTTCAGGCCATCCCGACTGGATCCCAGGACTACGCTGCACTGATCGCCCATATGGAGTCCCGATATGGAGATAGCCATCTTCAGCAGGCCTACCAGATGCAGCTCCGGACCCGGGTACAGAAGAACGCGGAAACCCTGCAGGAGTTCGAGATGGACATCGCACGCCTCGTAAGGCTCGCCTACCCAACAGCGCCGGCCGACTTTCTGGAGCAGATAGCGACGCAGACTTTCACCGACGGGCTACGGGACTCGGACACTCAACAGGCGCTGCGTCTCGCGCGCAATAAGACCCTGGCAGATGCGCTGAGCCACGCACTTGAGTTCGAGACGGCAAAACAGGCATCCAGATTGCACGCGCGGGTGCGTCAAGTGGACGTCGACGAACCAGTAAAAACCAACGAGACCAAGCCCCTGGCCGACGAATTAATGGAGGCGCTAAGCCGTTTCTTCAAGAATCGCAGTACCACCAACAAAAACATAGCCGAAGGACATCCGGAGAGGCGGCCCAGAAGAGGACTACCGACCTGCTGGACCTGCCGTAAGAGAGGCCACCTGAGCAAGGACTGCGGTGATCGCCGCCGCCAAGGGTTTCCGTCGGGACAGTCAATCGTAGGGAAACCGCGCGGCCCAGGAAAGCAAGTATCAGCCAGCCTAGGGGGGCAAAGGTTGGCTTGTGACAGTCGTCAAGCCCCAGCAGTCCAAGTGCGTGTGACGAAGTTACGGAGGGACAATAGCAGCCTGATGGTCGACGGAGTCGTCAACGGAGTGAGCTGGCCCATGCTCATCGACACGGGAGCATCGAGGACCATCGTCAATCCCACTGTGATCCCGAAGTGGAGAGTGCAACCCACACAAAGGAACCTCCAGCTAATAACCGCGACCGGAGAGACCGCACCGGTACATGGCGAAGCATCACTGGAGTTCGTCATTGGTCGACGGGTGATAAAGCATCCAGTGCTTGTGGCTGACGTATCAAACGAAGTGATCATCGGACTGGACTTCATGGACCAGAACAACATCATCTTGGACTTGAGTACCAACAGTCTGCACTTCGGAGGTGAGGAACTTGCTTTGCAACCAGCACACGAGGCCGTCGCCGCACGACGAGAAAGGCTGAGAGAGGACGTCATCGTTCCCGCCAGGACGGAAGTCAGCGCTGCCGTAATTGTCGACGGAACTGCTGAGGGTGTGGCGGCTGTCATCGAGCCAAAATATGAGGACATCCAGACAAAAGGATTGCTAGTTGCCAAGACCCTCATCAACACGACGTCTCGGCCGTACGTCCGCCTGTCCAACCTGAACGACTACGACATTACGGTTCACCGGGACACCAACTTAGGAGTCTGCAAGCCCGTTACCTGGATTGCCCGCATCACAGATACGACGGACGGACACCTGCAGACGGACAACCGAAGAAGACGCACACTGCCAGAAGAACTACAGAAGCTGTACCAAGAATCCCGGGACCATTTAGACGAGGAACAATCACGCCAACTTCAGGACCTGCTACGTGTATTCCAGGATGTCTTCTCCGTGGGGAGCAAAGACTTCGGCAGGACAAGCTTGGTCCAGCACAGAATCGACGTTGGGGACAGCGCACCGATTAGGGCCCCATTCCAACGTGTCCCGCTCGCCAAGCAAGCCGCGGTCGACCGGATGGTAGAAGAGATGAAGGAGCAAGGGGTGATTGAGCCATCACATAGTCCTTGGAGTTCTCCGGTCGTGCTAGTGAAGAAGAAGGACGGTTCCACCAGGTTCTGCGTGGATTACAGGCGGGTGAACGACGTCACGAAGAAGGACAGCTACCCTCTACCCCGGATCGACGACACGCTGGACACCATATCAGGATCAAGATGGTTCTCCACCTTGGATTTGAAGAGTGGCTACTGGCAGGTGGAGGTCCACCATAAGGACCGCGAGAAAACGGCGTTCTCTGTGGGCAGCGGGCTCTGGCAGTTCACCGTCATGCCATTCGGTTTGTGCAACGCCCCTGCGACCTTCGAAAGGCTAATGGAGTCCATTCTGAGGGGACTACACTGGAAGACCTGCCTGGTCTAAATAGACGATGTCATCGTTCTGGGGAGAAGCTTCGAGGAGCACTACAGCAACCTGAAGGAGATCTTGTTGAAGCTACGGGCTGCCCAGCTGAAGTTGAGCCCCAAGAAGTGTCAGCTCTTCCAGAAGCGGGTCCAATACCTTGGGAATATCGTCTCCGAGGAAGGGGTGCGCACCGATCCAGAGAAGACCGCAGCTGTGAGGGAGTGGCCAGTTCCGAAGGACAAGTCACAACTACGAAGCTTCCTGGGACTCTGCACTTATTACCGTCGCTTCGTGAAAGGATTCGCCGACATCGCCAAACCTTTACATCGACTGATTGAGAAGGACCAACTCTTCACGTGGACAGCAGAATGCCACAGTGCCTTCGAACAACTCAAGCAGGCTCTGTGCACCGCGCCTATTCTGGCCTACCCCAGACCTGGAACAAGGTTCATCGTCGATACCGATGCCAGCGACTTTGGCATAGGGGGGATCCTGTCGCAAGTAGTGGACGGCGAGGAGAGAGTAGTGGCCTACTTCAGCAAGGCCTTGTTAAAGCCAGAAAGGAACTACTGCGTCACCAGGAAGGAGCTGCTCGCCATCGTGAAGACCATTGAACACTTCCACAAGTACCTGTACGGGCAAGAATTTCTCATCAGGACCGACCATGCATCCCTGCGGTGGCTCCTGATCTTCAAGCAGCCCGAGGGTCAACTCGCGCGGTGGTTAGAGAGACTTCAACAGTACAACTTTGAGATTCAGCACAGGAAAGGCCAACTGCATTCTAACGCCGACGCCCTGTCACGAAGACCGTGCCCCGAAGACTGCACCTTCTGTGCCCGAAGGGAGGAGAACACCGGGATACAGTGCCGAAGGACTACCGTGGAACTTCAAGGGAGCTGGAGCCGCGAATCTTTCACGCGGGCACAAGCAGAAGATGATGACCTTGGACTGATAGCCGAATGGAAGAGGGCCTGTGTCCCCAGACCCGGGTGGAACATTGTGAGTGACTGCAGCCCGAAGTTTAAGTCCTACTGGGCACAGTGGGACTCGCTGATTGTAAGGGATGGTCTCATCTGCCGTACCTGGGAGAGCACCGACGGGAAGACATCTCGGGAACAAGTCGTCGTTCCAAAGGCTATGACGGAGGAAGTCCTGAAGGAAGTTCATGGAGGATCATCTGGTGGGCACCTAGGGATAAAGAAGACCCTGGAGAAGCTGAGAGAGCGGTTCTACTGGATCGGATGCCGAACAGACGTGGAGAGCTACTGCGCGAGGTGCCACGATTGCGCAGCCAGCAAGGGCCCAGGACGAAGACGACGGGGTCCACTAAAGACCTACAACGTGGGCGGCCCCATGGAGAGAGTGGCCATCGATGTTGCTGGGCCATTCCCATTAAGCGAGGCAGGGAACCGCTAAATATTAGTCGTCAGCGACTACTTTACCAAATGGCCGGAGGCGTATGCGCTCCCTAATCAAGAAGCTGCGACGATTGCAGAGACCCTGGTGAAGGAATTCGTCAGCCGGTACGGAGTACCCCTGGAGCTGCACTCCGACCAAGGGAGGAACTTCGAGTCACAGGTGTTCCAGAACCTATGCCAGCTGCTGGGAATCCGGAAGACAAGGACAACGCCGCTACACCCTCAGTCCGACGGGATGGTAGAGCGATTCAATCGCACCATCGAGAACCATCTCCGAATAGTCGTCAGCGAGCACCAGAGGGATTGGGACAAGCATCTTCCACTATTTCTCCTGGCCTACCGCGCCGCCGTGCATGAAGCCACCGGGTGCACACCAGCCCGGGCCATGTTTGGGAGGGAGCTCCGTCTACCTGTCGATCTTGCCTTCGGCCGACCTGGGAATGATCCGATCCCGGTAAGCCAGTATTGTCAAGAACTGGTCGACCAACTGGAGGACGTACACGCGTTCGCGAGGAGGAAACTGCGGATCGAGACCGACCGAATGAAGACCCGATACGACCAGCAGACGGATGCCGGCGGATTCCACGAGGACGACCTGGTATGGCTCTTCAACCCATTACGGAAGAAAGGCCTGTCACCCAAACTTCAGAAGTCCTGGGAGGGCCCGTACCGAGTCGTGAAACGGATCAACGATGTCGCCTACAGGATCCAGCGGAGCCCGAGGGCGAAGATGAAGATCGTGCATCGAGATCGCCTGGCAGCCTACGGAGGGACACAGACGGACCAATGATTGATCGGGACGATCAGCCTTTTTAGGAAGGGGGTGGTGTTACGGCTGTGAGTTTGTGTCATCGCTCGCCGCATGAGTCACAACTGCCCCAGGGCTGGGCTGTGCCTTGCCTCGTGTATTGCGCGCGCCTTATGCAACAGGGCTACTAGGACAAAGGGATGGTCCAGAATGTTCGTGACTGGACCAGCGATGGAAACCTCGAGAAGCCGTGAACCCTGGATGGATCTGGAAGCATGTATTGAGTCACCGGCCTGCTATATAAGTGCGGCCTGACAAGCAGGGGTTGTTGTTGTGTTTTACGAGCTAGTGTGAGCGTTTATTCTGAGCGACAGAAGTGTGGTGACTTGCGAAACCCCTAGTGTAGCGGCGAAGTGAGGAACATACAGGGGACTGCCGTGTTCTGAGTGAGTGTGCTTTCACCGAGTGTCAGATATTGTGGTGTCGGAATCTAGTGACATTGTTTCTCCCAGCTGGTGAACAGCGCGCAGCAAGTGCTCGTAAGTACTGTAGTAGGCGCACATTAGGAAGAAGTTGCATGTAGTTCTGTCAAGGCCACTAGGCTCATTAGCGGCAGGATTAACTTCTGTGGTTTGTTGACAAGTGAAAGGGGCAAGAGCTCTCCACAAGCAGGAGACTTGAGGAAACTAGAGTAAGGTTCCTATTGTCTGTAATTGCTGATGAGTAGTGTAATTTTCTGGCCGCAATAAAGTTAATTACTTCTTTAAGCAGTAATTGGTGTTGTGCTTCCTACCCACCGTAATCCAGTTAACAAAAGTGCCACTAGGGGGTGGCACGTAACAATATATTAAGATTTGCTATTATAATAAGTTAAATAGTTATAATATTAGTAATATATACCTGTTAGTTCTTTTATTTTATAGATGTAAATTCTGACGTGTCCTATATCAAAAATGTATTGAATGCATGTATTTGATCAAATGGAATTAATAAAAATCTATCTATCTATCTATCTATCTATCTTTGAAGATAAGAAGCTTGTTGTAAATCCAATGAAATCTAAATCAGGCTTCCTTTTTTCTCGTACATAGCATTGACAATTGAGAGGTTTGTTTCCAAAATGTACTAAACGCACTCTGGAGGATTTACGAACCACACGAGTACACCAATCCGGTCAGGATAGAGGTGAACATATTATGACAAAATGCCATCTATATATTGGATATCAACAGGAGACAGCATTATCCACACCCACAGTAGTTTTCTGTCAGTGGAAAGGCCATGCTACCATCCCAGTTGAAGGATATATATGCAAGAGCTGTTAAATATAAATTACCTGGTATGTTAAGTAGGCAGTTTAGGTTTTACTTTTTTTTTTCATTATATTTTAAACAGATATATCCTAAAAATGTGCCATTGCACTGCATGGGCATGCTTTCAAAAGATTTTTTTTTTAATATATTAAAATTAATTACATTAGCTGTTATAATAATTATTAAGGGCAGTACTGAATTGTACTGTAAAAAGATGACTTCCAAATATCTATTTTGCATTGACCATGATGATATCATTATTGTTTGTTACTCATTTCTTCAATACAGTTCTTCACTAGTCTTTTGCGACACCCCATGCCACTGCATAACAATTAATTACTAACACCCAGAAATTGGCACTAACTTGTTTTAATCTAAAAGGTCATTATGATAATGATGATCAGAATGTTGTTTAATACTTTAGAAACACTTTTCTCAAGAGGGGTTATTAATGACCCTCTCTTCACCTATGGCAGGTGGAATCCCTACACTGCGAGCATAGGGGGTAACAAACCGGATGGCTGACAAACCCCTAACAGACCTGCATGCATATCCAGCTGTTTTGAAGCCTACTGTGTATGGAAAAATGAACAGACATTTCTCCCGTTATATTTCATGTACGGTTTTCTCAAGTGTATCCATATTTCATTGCATGGTTACACATTGATCTTGTGTGGTCTCCTTGTGAGCAAAATAGCTGATGTAATTTAGTCTGGTACATTGTCATAGTTATTTGAATGTTGTCTGTTTAAAAATGTATTGAACACCAACTTCAAAAGAGACCTACCTTTACAAGGTTCTTTGTTACGGCCTGACTGGGCTCTCCAGCTGTAGTCTTTGCTTTGGGGCATTGGCCACCAAGCATCTCAGCCTGCAACAAACAACACAACATTCGTGACCTAGCAATATACACTGCAATATTACCAATGAATATCTGATCTGATAGCAAGTCTGAGAATTCATTACAGCTTGAAGGTTTTTCCATCAACACACTTGAACCTCCTACTGCTTATAACAGACCATACTGCACTCGAACAGTATTACATACCAGTCAGTGTAAGATGATCTTGGCCTATCGGGGGATACCAAATAGCTTCTTCAGAAATTATTTGCAACTAGGTAGTTATTAGAAACCTCAAAAAAAAAATCGGCTAAATTTCAAAAAGTGCATAGAGGAGTTTTTATGAGAAAATGAGGAGCATTACTTGCCATCAAGAGAGATACTCAATAAACCAATCAATCATTAATTGATCGACTAATCAATCAATCAATGAGTTTTAAATCAATCATTCAATCAATACATATGTCCCTGCACGTGAAGCAGTTTGTTGGATGTACTGTACCATCAACTACAGACACACATACAGTATTCATATAACACAACAGTGGTGGCTCGGACCTTAAAATTAGGGTGTACTACAAATTAAAATTAAAAAATTAGAATACCGATAGGCTTCTTTTACTTATTTATTGGTGCAAAGTGAAGTGCGCTCCTTCTCGCTGCTGAATTTATCAAAGACCTATGAGTAGAATCCCTCATTCTCTGCAATTCTTTTTTAGCGTATGGCTTTTAGTGCCGGGAGTGTCCGAGGACATATTCGGCTCGCCAGTTTTGTAGCCGCTTCGAGACATACACCCAATGGGTGAGCTACAAGTACCGTTGGGGAGGGAAGTTGGAAAGGAATGGGCTAGGAATTGGAAGGTAGCGGCTGTGGCCTATATTTAGGGACCAATCCCAGCATTTTCCTGGATGGAAGATGGGAAACCACAGAAGACCATCTTCAAGGTTGCCGGTGGGGGGATTCGAACCTCCTCGCCTCCCGGATATGAGCGACTGCCAGCAGTCATGCCGTAACGACCACGGCTAACTCACCCAGTATTCTCTGCAATCATTTTACCCCTATTTACAATATTACATGGGCTTTAGGTCATTCCTGACACATAGAGTTCCGTAAAAATGTTTGTATCATCTTTAAAGATGCAAAGATTTTTCCCAGCTCTGCAGTTGTCATTGGCGTCCTTGCAATGATTCTTAGAAGCTTTGTTAGCTTGCATTGGTTTGTTCCAGTTTATTCTTCAGGATAAGCTGGAGTATTGGAAAATTCTTTGCAAATTCAGGAATACAAGAAATTTAAAAACTTTCTTGCTTCTAGATAATCCAATTATTGAAATCGATGTCTAGCTACTTCCACGAATCTGTCCCACACTTCCTTGGCATTGACACTTTGGCATGAATGCTTCCTTCGGTAAGCAGTCAGAAACTGATGAGTTGTGCCCCCTCTCCTACTTATTGCTCGTATAAAATGTTTTGTGGCATTTCTTTACTTTTATAGTATCAGTAGTTCTGGCCTGCAGCACATATACATAGTACAGCACATAACACTGTGAATAAATGTTAGCCAAAACAGGAATTCTTTATCTTACGAATACATTTGAAGATAAGAAGCTTCTTGTAAATCCAAGGTAAGCTAAATCAGGCTTTCTTTATTCTCGCACACAGCATTGACAATTGAGAAGCTTGTTTCCAAAATGTACTAAACGCACTCTGGAGAATTTACGAACCACACGAATACACCACTCCGGTCAGCATAGAAGTGAACATATTATGACAAAATGTCATCTATATATTGGATATCAACAGGAGACAGCATAATCCACACCCACCATAGTTTTCTGTCAGTGCAAAGGCCATGCTACCATCCCAGTTGAAGGATTTATAAGCAAGAGCTGTTAAATATAAATTACCCAGTATTTTAAGTAGGCAGTTTAGGTTTTAACTTTTTTTTCCATTATATTTTAAACAGATATATCCTAAAATTGTGGCATTGCACTGCATGGACATGCCTTCAAAAGTTTTTTTTTATTATATTAAAATTAATTACATTTGTTGTTATATTAATTATTATGTGCAGTACTGAATTGTACTGTATAAAGATGACTTCCAAATATCTATTTTGCATTGACCATGATGATATCATTATTGTTTGTTACTCATTTCTTCAATACAGTGCTTCACTAGTCTTGTGCGACACTGCATGCCACTGCATAACAGTAAATTACTAAAACCCAGAAATTGGCACTAACTTGCTTTAATCTAAAAGGTCATTTATCATAATGATGATCAGAATGTTGTTTAATACTTTAGAAACACTTTTCTCAAAAGGGGTTAGTAATGACCCCCTCTTCACCTATGGCAGGTGGAATCCTTACACTGCGAGCATAGGGGGTAGCAAACCCCTAACTAACAGACCTGCATGCATATTCAGCTGTCTTGAAGCCTACTGTGTGTGGAAAAATGAACAGACATTTCTCCCGTTATATTTCATGTACGGTTTTCTCAAGCGTATCCGTATTTCATTGCATGGTTACTCATTGATCTTGTGTGGTCTCCTTGTGAGCAAAATAGCTGATGTAATTTAGATTGGTACATTGTCATAGTTCAATTTGAATGATGTCTGTTTAAAAATGTATTGAACACCAACTTCAAGCGAGACCTACCTCTACAAGGATCTTTGTTCCGGCCTGACTGGGCTCTCCAGCTGTAGTCTTTGCTTTGGGGCAATGGCCACCAACCCTCTCAGCCTACAACAAACAATACAACATTCGTGACCTAGCAATATACACTGTAATATTGCCAATGAATATCTGATCTGATAGCAAGTCTGGGAATTCATTACAGCTTAAAGGCTTTTCCATTAACACGCTTGAACCTCCTACGGCTTATTACAGGCTATACTGCACTCGAACAGTATTACATACCAGTCAGTATAAGATGTTCTTGGCCTATCGGGGGATACCAAATAGCTTCATCAGAAATTATTTGCAAAAAGGTAGTTATTAGAAACCTTAAAAAAGAAATTCGGCTAAATATCAAAAAATGCATAGAGGAGTTTTTTTTGAGAAAAGGAGGAGCATAACTTGCCATCAAAAGGGATACTCAATAAACCAATCAATCAATAATTGATCGACTAATCAATCAATCAGTTTTAAATCAATCATTCAATCAATACATATGTCCCTGCAAGTGAAGCAGTTTGTTGGATGTACTGTACCATCAACTACAGACACACATACAGTATTCATATAACACAACAGTGGTGGCTCGGACCTTAAAATTAGGGTGTACTACAAATTAAAATTAAAAAATTAGAATACTGCATAGGCTTCTTTTACTTATTTATTGGTGCAAAGTGAAGTGTACTCCTTCTCGCTGCTGAAGTTATCAATGACCTATGAGTAGAATCCCTCATTCTCTGCAATCATTATACCCCTATTTACAATATTACAAGGGCTTTAGGTCATTCCTGACACATAGAGTTCCGTAAATAGGTTTGTATCATCTTTAAAGATGGAATGATTTTTCCCAGTTCTGCAGTTGTCATTGGTGTTGTTGCAATGATTCTTAGAAGCTATGTTAGCTTGCATTGGTTTGTTCCAGTTTATTCTTCAGGATAAGCTGGAGTAATGGAAAATTCTTTGCAAATTCAGGAATTCAAGAAATTTATAATCTTTCTTGCTGCTAGATAATCCAATTGTGGTATTGAAATCGATGCCTAGCTACTTCCACGAATCTGTCACACACTTCCTTGGCATTGACACTTCGGCATGAATGCTCCCTTCGCTAAGCAGTCGGAAACTGGTGAGTTGTGCCCTCTATCCTACTTATTGCTCGTATAAAATGTTTTGTGGCATTTCTTTACATTTATAGTATCAGTAGTTCTGGCCTGCAGCACGTATACATAGTACGGTACATACCACTGTGAATAAATACTAGCCAAAACAGGAATTCTTTATCTTACAAATACACTGAAGAAATTGGAAATTGCAACACCATGAAGGCATTGGTCGTTTCGGGATGGTCGAACTCCGCTGATTAGGTTAAACCCAAACAGTCCTGTCAGCTCACGCTAATGGATTTGGGAAGAGAGTGGGGGTAGGCAACCTCTCCTGAAATGTTTGTAAGTCATGAGTTGACTGACAGCTACATACACCTGGACCCCCTGGGGTATCTGTAGATATAATCAGTGCAGCGAACATGTTATCCATGTACAGTCAAAGAGTTGGAGAATTGAGAATTATAGGAAACTAGATATTTCATAAGTGTGAGTTGTCAAAACGGGGCCAACAGTGGAGGTGTCAAGGAATGTTCTGCCCATTTATTTAGAGCATAACTTTCTGTTATGTGGGTCTCACAATCACGAACCATGTACGACGATTAATCAAGAAATCAAGAATTTTCGAACAACGTAAAGAGAAATGTACGTGACAATATATGTGAACGGCCATCGAAGTTGATGAGAAAGGATATACGTGCTGCCCCTAAGCACTTGTCTGATAATTTACTATCAAATGGCAGAGAGAGGATTTAAAATAATATTGCGATTGAGAAACTTACCACCTCTGCCTCAAAATAAGCAAGAAGTTCATGATACTCTAGCTATTATGGACATTCGATCGAACTTAGAAGAAAATATAATAATAACCCCTAGCACTACAGCCCGTGAAGGGCCTAGGCTTACCAAGAGACCGCTGCCCTGCCATTTGGCCTGCAGATATTGGGGCGACGCGTGATCAGCGCATCGGGTCCCCTCGGTTGTTAATATTGGCTGAGTGAACCCCGTTCCAGCCCTAACGTCAGTTTCTTAAATCCCTGACGGAGCCGGGTATTGAACCCGGGGCCTCCGGGTGAGAGGCAGACGGGCTATCCCAACACCACGGGGCTGACTAAAAGAAAATATGCTTCTTGTAAAAGACAGAGAGAATAACATTATTATGTTTTCTACTGCGTCAAATTTGAAATACTTGTGTAAAAGAGAAACTATTTTTATAGACGGAACATTTAAGTATTGTTGTATGTAAATGAAGAGAAACAGGATAAGTTAGAAATAAACACGCCAGATGTTCGTATGAGCCGACTCAGATGGAGGGGTCATGTGAAGAGAAAGGGGAGGAGAGATTACCTAAGAGTTTAATGAGTTCGGCTGTAGAGCATAAGAGAAATAAAGGTAGACCTAGGAGGCGATGGTTAGATTCAGTGTTGAACGATTTCAATGTAGAGGTGTAGAAGCAGAGGAGGCCGCAGTGCTAACTGCTAATAAGAGATCATGACTTGTTCACAAACAGAGACTTGCAGACTAGACTGGAGGATTGGGAAGGAGGTGGCCGTGACCTTAAGTTAGGAATCTTCCAGCATTTGCCTGGAGTAGAAGTGGGGAAACCACAGAAAACAACTTCCTGGATGGCTGAGGTGGGAATTGAACCCATCTCTTCTCAGTGTTTCCTCGCGAGGCTGAGTGTATCCCGTTCCAACCCATAGAACAGAATTAAATTTCTTGGCAGAGCCGGGAATAAAACATGGACCTCCGTCAAAAAATAACAGAGAGCTCTCAGTATTAACGTTGTAACCTGTTTTATAAGCTTTATAATGATATAGACTAGGCATTAACATTTTGGTTTTCATTATATTAATCTCAAATTATAATAGCCGCCTTGTCAAACACTTAAAAGACGTTTAATATTTAAATTAATACGTACATGTTTCGGTATACAATGATAATCGTCAGCGTAGATTGAAATAATAAAAGAATCTTAAAAACTATGTTAACAAATGCCAAAGTGAAAATGGACATCTTTACAAAGTACACATTAAAATTTAAATAAAATGAAAGGTCACAAAAAAACAAGAAAAATACATAAACGAAACAAGACTTAAGTTAATATAAATCTACTTTAATACCGTAGATTGTCTACATTATACTTCTTCATTATGGTTCAATATAATGTATCGGATCTCCTGTTGATTGCAAAAAGATGTTGTTTCCACGTATAAAGAATTGGTGAAATGCGTAACAATTTTTGACTGATAAAAGTCCTCTAACCTTGAAAAACGTTCTAGTTGAACCCAAACTTTCTATATTAGGCCTATATTAGACTAGATTTCTTCAATACGGCTCAATAATAATATATTGCTTGCCACGGTAGGTGAGCGGTTATAGTGTCGGATTACTAACCCCCCAAGGTTGCAGGTTCGCTCCTGGCCGGGGTAAGTGATTTTTTTGAAAAGTGGCAAAAGTGCTATATTGTCAAGGAGCTTAGATACCTAACCTCCTTGACTTTCATAGTGCTTCAAGGAACAACAAAATTCGACATGCAAGCTACCTTTTGGGTGTCAAATAACAAAGCTTGGACCCGGCATCCGAGGCCATATGATATTATTATTATTATTATTATTATTATTATATATTGAAACGGATGTCGCTGATGGATGCTATGGGATGTTGTTTCCAGCCAGGCATACTGATATGGAACAATGCGTAAGATTTTTGAAGTCATCTAACGTTATAAAGAGTCCTGTTGAAATATATTTGTGGTTACAATATGTTGTTTCCAGATGGTCGAACACCGTAAATATGTTTTATAAACGATAAAACCATCTAACTAACTAACCTCGAATAAAACCAGAGGATCCTATTTCTAGGTTAGGTCTGTAGAACTAGCTGTCCAAACGGGTGATTTATTTCATATCATAATTCAATTTGCCAAGTATATTTATAGGTTGAATGAAATACTTGGACATTGATGGGCCAAAATATATGGATAAGTCGAGAATAAACTCAACTAAGTATCTTCAAGAAACAGTGTGCACCAACAAGGAATATGCAAATGAAATGTAATGCAATGTGACAATAACAAGGTTTCATTTAGGTATATTGCCACTAAATGTAGTTTAGTGGGGCTACCAGTGCGGTGACAAATTTCACACCCCACCAAAAAAAAATATATATATACATATATAGCGGTTGTTATATGAAATGTTAGTAGAATGAGTATTTTGGTTAGTTATTGGACTAATACAGGAGGTACATTTAAACACAATTCCCCCCACCATGATCGTTTCACTTTGATCCCCCAATTTACACATTTGCAGACTTTAAGAAATCACCTTGTGGTAAAGGTTATTTTTATTCTCTTAAGACTTAAATGATGTGTCATAAAATTTCTACATTCAATTTTGTTCTTATGCCAGTACTTTGTCTTAATTGAATGAAAATACTAAGAAGATGAATTATTTTCATACCGTCAAAGTTTTAACGTTAACTCCACGAACTGTCAGTGGAAGTAAAGCTTTTGTCTGCAGTTTTGCACCTTGTAGCAGAATATCGTTGTAATGCTCATACTGCTGGTTATAACTTTCATATGATAACATTTTTACAAAGCTACAACATACAAATTAAAATGGGCATATTGATTTGTATAGTACGCCTAGAATTTCTAATGAGTGGTATGGACTACGTGTTTGAGATAACAAGAGTAGATAGTGAAGATCATCGCAGGTTGACACATTCCGTTAATATTACTACCTTCACGTCCAGTTTGGAGTGGGGGGCAGTAAAACACGCCTCAGGCAACTTCCCCTGTTAGGATTTTCCTAATTGACCCCCGTGGAGAGAACTCATTAGCGGAACTCGGTATCACCCGGTCGTTTGTGTTGATTTTCAAGATATGGAACGATGCCATGTAGGTATGTAAACGATCAAAGTTTCAGACCCATTGGATTGTTGCTACAGGTCTTCCCACGTGATTGGTCGCGGAGGAATCAACTCCAGTATACGGACTCTGGTGTAGCGTAGTTGACTTGCAGTCTGTGCAGTGAAGTGTCCCCGTCAAACATGCCTCGACGACAGAGAAGAGCATGCTATCAACAAGTGTCGCCGTTTGAGAGGGCTCGGATAATTGGGCTGTATGAGGCTGGATTATCCCTAAGGACTGTCGCTGCACGTGTTGGCCGACAGGCATCTACGGTACAACGTGTATGGCAGCAGTGGTCAAATTAAGGTACCCACACTCGTAGACCTTGCACAGGCCCAGCGCGACAGACAACTGTGAGAGAGGATCACCGCATCATTCGGATGGTCCGGATTGAACCCCATGCAACTGCAGCGCAAATTCGAGCAGCTGTGGCACCCCACGTTAGACAACAAACAGTTGGTAATCGCCTGCGTGAAGCTGGCTTACCATCCCGTGTCCCTGCAGAAGGTGTTCCATTGACCCCACAACAGCGACATGTAAGGCTGGCCTGGTGTCGAGAACGATCAACGTATCTCGAGGAATGCCATAGGGTCGTCTTTCGTGACGAATCCCGCTTCTGTCTTGCCCGCAGTGATCGCCGGAATCGTGATCGCCAGAATCGTGTGCGCCGACGTACCGGGGAGAGGGGCCGCCCAGACCTTATTGTCGAGAGGCACACAGGGCCAACACCAAGCATTATGGTCTGGGGAGCTATTGGCTTTAATTTGAAATCCCAATTAGTGCTTGTTGAGGGCACTATGACTGCTCGACAGTACGTTGATAGGGTACTCAATCCAGTGGTTGTTCCTATGATGGCGAACATTGCTAATGGGATGTTTCAGCAGGACAATGCCCGGGTTCACACTGCACTCATCTCCAGAGAAGCTCTCCACGACATCACAACCTTAGAATGGCCCGCCAGATCCCCGGACCTCAGTCCTATTGAACACGTGTGGGACATGATGGGTCGACAACTGGCCAACCGTCCTCAGCCACCCACAACTTTGGAACATCTGACCCATGCAGTGCAGCAAGCATGGGCCACAATTCCTCAGGAAGCGATCCAGGGCCTTATTGACTCCATGCCTCGCCGAAGTCATCAATGTATTGCAGCTCGTGGTGGGCACATCCTGTATTGATTGTTGTCCAAACTTGCGGTCAGAGGGACCTGAAAGTGTAATCATCGAATGACCGAACACTCGTCCTGCATGTTCAATTGCAACAATGTAGCACCACTCCTTCTGGGTGTTGCAATTTCCATTTTCTTCAGTGTACATTTGAAGATAAGAAGCTTGTTGTAAATCCAAGAAAAGCTATATCAGGCTTTCTTTATTCTCATACACAGAATTGATAATTGAGAAGCTTGTTTCCAAAATGTACTAAACGCACTCTGGAGGATTTACGAACCACACGATTACACCATTCCGGTCAACATAGAGGTGAACATATTATGAAAAAATGTCATCTATATATTGGATATCAACAGGAGACAGCATAATCCACACCCACCATAGTTTTCTGTCAGTGCAAAGGCCATGCTACCATCCCAGTTGAAGGATTTATAAGCAAGAGCTGTTAAATAATTTACCCGGTATTTTAAGTAGGCAGTTTAGGTTTTAACTTTGTTTTTCATTATATTTTAAACAGATATATCCTAAAATTGTGCCATTGCACTGCATGGACATGCCTTCAAAAGATTTTTTTTTATTATATTAAAATTAATTACATTTGTTGTAATAATTAGTATGTGCAGTTCTGGTTTGTACTGTATAAAGATGACTTCCATATATCTATTTTGCATTGACCATGATGATATCATTATCGTTATAGTGGATATCCAATTTGTTACTCATTTCTTCAATACTGTGTCTCACTAGTCTTGCGCGGCACTGCATGCCACTGCGTAACTGTAAATAACTAAAACCCAGAAATTTAATCCAAAGGGTCATTATGATAATGATGATCAGAATGCTGTTTAATACTTTAGAAACACTTTTCTCAAAAGGGGTTATTAATGACCCCCACTTCATCTATGGCAGATGGAATCCTTACACTGCGAGCATAGGCGGTAGCAAACCCCTAACTAACAGACCTGCATGCATATCCAGCTGTCTTGAAGCCTACTGTGTATGGAAAAATGAACAGACATTTCTCCCGTTATATTTCATGTACGGTTTTCTCAAGTGTATCTGTATTTCATTGCATGGTTACACATTGATCTTGTGTGGTCTCCTTGTGAGCAAAATAGCTGATGTAATTTAGTCTGGTACATTGTCATAGTTCAATTTGAATGATGTCTGTTTAAAAATGTATTGAACACCAACTTCAAAAGAGACCTACCTTTACAAGGATCTTTGTTCCGGCCTGACTGGGCTCTCCAGCTGTAGTCTTTGCTTTTGGGCATTGGCCACCAACCCTCTCAGCCTGCAACAAACAACACAACATTCGTGACCTAGCAATATACACCGTAATATTGCCAATGAATATCTGATCTGATAGCAAGTCTGGGAATTCATTACAGCTTGAAGGTTTTTCCATCAACACGCTTGAACCTCCTACGGCTTATTACAGGCTATACTGCACTCGAACAGTATTACATACCAGTCAGTATAAGATGTTCTTGGCCTATTGGGGATACTAAATAGCTTCTTCAGAAATCATTTGCAAAAAGGTAGTTATTAGAAACCTTAAAAAAGAAATTCGGCTAAATTTCAAAAAGTGCATAGAGGAGTTTTTATGAGTAAACGAGGAGCATAACATGCCATCAAAAGAGATACTCAATAAACCAATCAATCAATAATTGATCGACTAATCAATCAATCAGTTTTAAATCAATCATTCAATCAATACATATGTCCCTGCATATGAAGCAGTTTGTTGGATGTACTGTTCCATCAACTACAGACACGCATACAGTATTCATATAACACAACAGTGGTGGCTCAGACCTTAAAATTAGGGTGTAGCCTACTACAAATTAAAATTAAAAAATTAGAATACCACATAGGCTTCTTTTACTTATTTATTGGTGCAAAGTGAAGTGCACTCCTTCTCGCTGCTGAAGTTATCAATGACCTATGAGTAGAATCCCTCATTCTCTGCAATCATTATACCCCTATTTACAATATTACAAGGGCTTTAGGTCATTCCCTAAAAAGGTTTGTATCATCTTTAAAGATGGAATGATTTTTCTCAGTTCTGCAGTTGCCATTGGCGTTGTTGCAATGATTCTTAGAAGCTTTGTTAGCTTGAATTGGTTTGTTCCAGTTTATTCTTCAGGATAAGCTGGTGTAATGGAGAATTCTTTGCAAATTCAGGAATTCAAGAAATTTATAATCTTTCTTGCTGCTAAATAATCCAATTGTGGTATTGAAATTGATGCCTAGCTACTTCCACGAATCTGTCACACACTTCCTTGGCATTGACACTTCGGCATGAATGCTTCCTTCGCTAAGCAGTCAGAAACTGGTGAGTTGTGCCCTCTATCCTACTTATTGCTCGTATAAAATGTTTTGTGGCATTTCTTTACTTTTATAGTATCAGTAGTTCTGGCCTAAAGCACGTATACATAGTACGGTACATACCACTGTGAATAAATACTAGCCAAAACAGGAATTCTTTATCTTACAAATACACTGAAGAAATTGGAAATTGCAACACCATGAAGGCATTGGTCGTTTGTGTTGATTTTCAAGATATGGAACGATGCCATGTAGGTATGTAAACGATCAAAGTTTCAGACCCATTGGATTGTTGCTACAGGTCTCACCACGTGATTGGTCGCGGAGGAATCAACTCCAGTATACGTACTCTGGTGTAGTGTAGTTGACTTACAGTCTGTGCAGTGAAGTGTTCCCCATCAAACATGCCTCGACGACAGAGAAGAGCACGCTGTCAACAACTGTCACCGTTTGAGAGGGCTCGGATAATTGGGCTGTATGAGGCTGGATTATCGCTAAGGACTGTCGCTGCACGTGTTGGCCGACAGGCATCTACGGTACAACGTGTATGGCAGCAGTGGTCAAATGAAGGTACCCACACTCGTAGACCTTGCACAGGCCCAGCGCGACAGACAACTGTGAGAGAGGATCGCCGCATCATTCGGATGGTCCGGATGGAACCCCATGCAACTGCAGCGCAAATTCGAGCAGCTGTGGCACCCCACGTTACACAACAAACAGTTGGTAATCGCCTGCGTGCAGCTGGCTTACGATCCCGTGTCCCTGCAGAAGGTGTTCCATTGACCCCACAACAGCGACGTGTAAGGCTGGCCTGGTGTCGAGATCCTTCGACGTATGTCGAGGAATGCCATAGGATCGCCTTTCGTGATGAATCCCGCTTCTGTCTTGCCTGCAGTGATCGCCGGAATCGTGTGCGCCGACGTACCGGGAAGAGGGGCCTCCCAGACCTTATTGTCGAGAGGCACACAGGGCCAAAACCAAGCATTAAGGTCTGGGGAGCTATTGGCTTTAATTTGAAATCACAATTAGTGCTTGTTGAGGGCACTATGACTGCTCGACAGTACGTTGATAGGGTACTCAATCCAGTGTTTGTCCCTGTGATGGCGAACATTGCTAATGGGATGTTTCAGCAGGACAATGCCCGGGTTCACACTGCACGCATCTCCAGAGAAGCTCTCCAAAACATCACAACCTTAGAATAGCCCGCCAGATCCCCGGACCTCAGTCCTATTGAGCCCGTGTGGGACATGATGGGTCGACAACTGGCCAACCGTCCTCAGCCACCCACAACTCTGGAACAACTGACCCATGCAGTGCAGTAAGCATGGGCCACAATTCCTCAGGAAGCGATCCAGGGCCTTATTGACTCCATGCCTCGCCGAAGTCATCAATGTATTGCAGCTCGTGGTGGGCACATCCTGTATTGATTGTTGTCCAAACTTGCGGTCAGAGGGACCTGAAAGTGTAATCATCGTATGACCGAACACTCGTCCTGCATGTTCAATTGCAGCAATGAAGCACCACTCCTTCTGGGTGTTGCAATTTCCATTTTCTTCAGTGTACATTTGAAGATAAGAAGTTTGTTGTAAATCCAAGAAAAGCTAAATCAGGCTTTCTTTATTCTCGTACACAGCATTGACAATTGAGAAGCTTGTTTCCAAAATGTACTAAACGCACTCTGGAGGATTTACGAACCACACGATTACACCATTCCGGTCAGCATAGAGGTGAACATATTATGACAAAATGTCATCTATATATTGGATATCAACAGGAGACAGAATACAGACGTCTGAGAAATGAGGTTAACAAGAAGTGCAAGGAAGCGAAAGAAGAATGGTTGAAAGAGAATTGTGCAGGTATAGAAAATTGTCTGAAATTAGGAAAAGTAGACACAGCTTATCGAAGGATTAAGAATACTTTTGGGGAAAAGAAGACTAAGTGCTGTAATATTAAGGACACAAATGGAAAGCCTCTAACAGATAGGGGAGAAAAGGTTGAGAGATGGAAAGCTTACATAGAGAGTTTGTATAAGGGAAAGGAGATTGAGAATCATGTAATGGAAAGGGAGGAGGAAATTGATGAGGATGCGAAAGGAGATTTAATATTGAGATAAGAATTTGATAGAGCTTTGGCAGACTTAAGCAGGAACAAAGCACCAGGCATAGTTGATATACCGATCGAGTTGCTACGCTGCATAGGCGATGAAGGTCTGATCAGGTTATTTCACTTGGTGTGTAGGATTTATGAGACAGGTGAGGTACCCCCTGATTTCAAGAAGAATGTAATCATCCCTATACCAAAGAAAGTGGGAGCTGACAGATGTGAAGATTACCGTACAATCAGCTTGATTACTCATGCTTCAAAGATCCTGTCTAGAATAATTTACAAGAGGATTGAAAGCCAGATAGAAACGGAGTTGGGTGAAGACCAGTTTGGTTTCAGGAGAAATGTAGGATCAAGGGAAGCTGTACTAAGTCTTAGGCTGATTTTGGAAGGTAGAATAAGGAAAGATAAGAGAACGTTCATGGCTTTTGTAGACTTAGAAAAGGCTTTTGATAACGTTGATTGGACTAAATTGTTTGACATTTTGAAATCTATTGGAATAAAGTACAGGGATAGGAGGGTGATATACAATCTGTACAGAAACCAGACAGCAGTCATTCGAGTGGAAGGACATGAGAGAGAAGCTGGTATTCAGAAAGGTGAAGGCAAGGCTGCAACTTATCACCCATACTTTTCAATCTTTACATTGAACAAGCAATGAAGGAAATTAGAGAAAAATTTAAAGTGGGAGTGAAGATCCAAGGAGAAATAATTCCAACTCTGAGATTTGCTGATGACATCGTCATCTTGGCCGACAAGCCTGAGGATTTGAATGAGTTTTTGAATGGTATGGACTCCGTCTTACGGAAAGAATTCATGATGAAAATTAATAAATGTAAAACAAAAATACTGGAATGCAGCCGAAATAAATCAGAAACCTCTATGGAGATCAATTGGCAGGTGAAAAGCTGAAGGAAGTAGGAGACTTCTGTTACTTAGGAAGCAGAATAACCAGTGATGGACGAAGCAAAGAGGATATAAAAAGTAGGTTGGCTCGGGCAAAGAAAGCATTTCTTCAAAAAAGGAATCTGCTGACATCGAATATAGATTTAGGTATTAGGAAGTCATTTTTGAAAGCCTTTGTCTGGAGCGTGGCGCTCTATGGAAGTGAAACTTGGACTATTGGTGCAGCAGAAAAGAGGAGAATTGAAGCATTTGAAATGTGGTGTTACAGGAGAATGATGAAGATCAGATGGGTAGATAGGGTTACAAACGAAGAGGTATTAAGACGAGTGGGAGAGGAGAGATGTTTCTGGCGACTGCTAATGGAGAGAAGAGATAGGTTGGTAGGACACATACTAAGACACCCAGGAATAGCAAGCTTAGTTATGGAAGGAAGGGTCGAGGACAAAAACTGTAGGGGGTAGACCAAGGTAAGAATATGTTAAACAGATTGCCTCGGATGTAGGGTGTCGGAGCTATGTAGAGATGAAACGATTAGCTCAGGACAGGGAGGCATGGAGATCTGCATCAAACCAGTCAAAAGACTGAAGACTCAAACACAAACACACAGGAGACAGCATAATCCACACCCACGATAGTTTTCTGTCAGTGCAAAGGCCATGCTACCATCCCAGTTGAAGGATTTATAAGCAAAAGCTGTTAAATAATTTACCCGGTATTTTAAGTAGGCAGTTTAGGTTTTAACTTTTTTTTTCTTTATATTTTAAACAGATATATCCTAAAATTGTGCCATTGCACTGCATGGACGTGCCTTCAAAAGATTTTTTTATTATAATAAAATTAATTACATTTACCGGGTGAGTTAGCCGAGGTCGTTGCGGCATGACTGTTGGCAGTCGCTCACATCCGGGAGGCGAGGAGGTTCGAATCCCCCCGCCGGCAACCTTGAAGATGGTCTTCTGTGGTTTCCCATCTTCCTTCCAGGCAAATGCCGGGGTTGGTCCCTAACTATAGGCCACAGCCGCTACCTTCCAACTCCTCGACCCTCCCATCCTACATTCCTCCCCAACGGTACTTGTAGCTCACCCATTGGGTGTCCGTCTCGAAGCAGCTACAAAACTGGCGAGCCGAACATGTCCTCGGACACTCCCGGCACTAAAAGCCATACGCTAAAAAAATAATAATAATAATTACATTTGTTGTTGTAATAATTATTATGTGCAGTACTGAATTGTACTGTATAAAGATGACTTCCAAATATCTATTTTGCATTGACCATGATGATATCATTATCGTTATAGTGGATATCCAATTTGTTACTCATTTCTTCAATACTGTGTCTCACTAGTCTTGTGCGACACTGCATGCCACTGCGTAACAGTAAATAACTAAAACCCAGAAATTTAATCTAAAGGGTCATTATGATAATGATGATCAGAATGTTGTTTAATACTTTAGAAACACTTTTCTCAAAAGGGGTTATTAATGACCCCCACTTCATCTATGGCAGATGGAATCCTTACACTGCGAGCATAGGGGGTAGCAAACCCCTAACTAACAGACCTCTATGCATATCCAGCTGTCTTGAAGCCTACTGTGTATGGAAAAATGAACAGACATTTCTCCCGTTATATTTCATGTACGGTTTTCTCAAGTGTATCTGTATTTCATTGCATGGTTACACATTGATCTTGTGTGGTCTCCTTGTGAGCAAAATAGCTGGTGTAATTTAGTCTGATGCATTGTCATCGTTCAATTTGAATGATGTCTGTTTAAAAATATATTGAACACCATCTTCAAAAGATACCTACCTTTACAAGGTTCTTTGTTACGGCCTGACTGGGCTCTCCAGTTGTTGTCTTTGTTTTAGGGTATTGGCCACCAATCCTCTCAGCCTGCAACAAACAACACAACATTTGTGACCTAGCAATATACACTGTACACTTGCCCAATAAATTTCTGATCAGATAGTAAGTCTGAGGATTCTTTCCAGCTTAAAGGTTTTTTTCATCAACACGCTTGAACCTCCTACTGGTTATTACAAGCTGCACTCGAACAGTATTGCATACCAGTTAGTATGAGATGTTCTTGGCCTATCGGGGGACACCAGATAGCTTCTTTGAAAACTATTTGTAGAAGATTATTTATTAGAAACCTCAAAAAAGCAAACCGGCTTAATTTACAAAAGTGCACAGAGGAGCTGCTGTGTGAAAATAAGGAGCATGACTTGCCATCCAAAAAGTTACTCAATAAACCAAACAATTGATAATCGATCGATCAACCAATAAATCAGTCATTCGATCAACCGTTAAATCATTCGATCAATCAATCAGTCCTCAAATCAATCATTCAATCAATATATTTCCCTGAAAGTGGAGCAGTTTGTTGAATATACCATAGACTACAAACTCACATAGTGTAATCATACAACACAACAGTGGTGGCTCAGGCCTTAAAATAAGGGTCTGCTACAATTTAAAACAAATAAAATAGAATATGATGTAGGCTTAGTTTACTTACTTAATGGTGCAAAGTGAAGTGTGTTCCTTTTTGCTGCCCAAGTTATTAATGACCTTTGAGTTGAATCCTTTAATCTCTGCAACCATTTTCTTCCCTACTTACAATAGTGCAAGGGCTATAAATCATTTCTGGCCATATTATTAGACACAAAAAAACAAGGATTCTCCATTTGGAATCCATTCTCTGACTTGAGGCAATAGCCTCTTCCTCAGCATCTCCTTGTACTGGTCCTGCCGCGTTGATCCCTCGACTACACACAGACGTCTAGTGTCTTTCTCACTAATCACTGACTGAATCATGACTTTGGTGGGATGTTTCACAGATTTTACAACACTATTGGTTAGGTTCTTTCACCAGGATGCCTTTGCACAAAATTAGATTTGTTTGCTAATATTCTAAATGTGTTCGGGCCTTGGTGGTCAGTCACATCTGTTATTCCCTTGTACTTCCTCACCAAAATCAATATCTCCTTGGTTCGCCTCACACACGATTCAGATTCATCCAATCTTCTAGAAATCTCCCAATTTGAATACATTTCGGTAAAAATCAATGCTTTTATCTTGCAAAATGTCAAATCTCCCATTTTATTCCATAAATGTTCATTGTTAGTAGTCAAAACATATATCAAGTATGCCAATTAAGACTTGAATGATCAATAACCCAAAATTAGGATACCAAAAGACTACATTTTAATTACACACACTTGAAATGCGTCTACTCTTTTTATTCCTAATACTGGAACTGGCATTTGTTCATAAGCAAATAGCTCCCACAACAAATGTATTGCCAGTATGTTTAAATAATAATACCTCTCTTAACACTATTCAGTCAAATGTAAGAATGATAACTAAGCTGTACAACAAAAATACCGTAGTCTTTGGATGACAATATTGTAAGAACTCATTTAATAATATGACCAGGGACTATAGTGTTTCTATCCTTTTCAAAGATGAAAAGCATTATCCCAGCTCCACAGTTGTCATTGGCATTGAGACAATGATTCTTAGAAGCTTTATTAGCTTGCAGAAGGTATCTTCCAGATTATTATTCAGGATAAGCTGAAGTAAAGTTTTCCTGTATGTGCACCTTTCGTATAGAACACCAAACTCTGTTTTAGCCTTTTTTTTCCAGCATCTTGTGATTTTGGAAATCAGTCTTGAGTTTCTTTTCAGGAAAATTCTTTGTAAATTTAGGTAAGCAATAATTTAAAAGCTTTGCTGCTTTTAGATAGTCCAATTACCGTAATGGAATCGATGCCTAGCTTCTTCTATGATTCTATCACACACATGGAAATTTGTTATTGCATATTATTACAACAGCCAATGACTTGCCCATGTTGAAACACTGGATCCTATAAGATCTTCAAAGTTAAGCAACATTGGGCATTGTCAGAACATGCATGGGTGATTTAGGTCAATATGAATTAATATTTTTAGTCATTAAATATAGTTGACATTCCTTTCCATATGTTGAAATCTGCATAAGTAGGTGTTGTGTTGGCAGTAAGCACAAGAGTGTAGTGCAGTATCTTTGACATAGTCTTTGATATCAGTGAAGTTCAGTGTCAAAAACAATATGGTGTGTGTCGTGTGAATTGTTAATCTTTCCACAACAAATAATAAAATATGCATTCTAGAGGAGTCTATGTGATTTATTAAGAAGTGAACCTAACATTTTATGGCGACCGTGACAGGACTCATTCATAGTAAAAGGCTCCCGTGAAGAAAGAAGATGGAAAGACTCGCTAAAGGAAGGACCGTAAAGCGGCGGTTATTTACGCGCTCACACAATCAACTAATGGCGTTGTTAGAAGATGATCAAACTGAAACGGAAAAAGTGCAAGTGCAACTTGAAATCCTTCAAGAAAAGTATGATGATATCTCTAATTTAGATGGATTAATATTTCAACAGATGATAGACGACGAGTGTGAGGATGACGAAATAGAAACGGAATGTGAATCAGCTGATGATTACAAACACAAATTCCTTAGCTGTAGAACAAAAGCAACACGTTTTATGAATCCCGTTGTTTCCATTACCCCTCCACAAAGTGTAGTGAATGACAATGTTTGTGATAAAAAGAAATATAGACTTCCAAGAATAGAATTTAAGAAATTTTCTGGTGAAATAATTGATTGGTTATATTTTTGGAGCCAGTTCCGTAAAATTCACGAGGATGAGGACATTGGGAAGGAAGATAAATTCCAATATTTAATTCAGGCTATGACAGAAGGTTCCAGAGCATATGAATTAGTTACTAGTTTTCCACCCACTGCCGAGAATTATGACAAAGCTATAGAGAGTCTTCAAGCTCGATTTGGTAGAGAGGACTTGCAGGTGGAAGTTTATGTTCGTGAATTGCTCAAACTAGTATTGACGAATGCAGTCAATTCCAAAGAAAGGCCAACACTGAGTAGCTTGTATGATAAATTAGAGTCACATCTCAGATCGCTGGAAAGTTTAGGCGTTACTACAGAAAAATGTACTGCAATGCTGTATCCCCTAATTGAATCATCTTTGCCAGAAGACCTATTAAGAGCATGGCAGAGGAATACTTCCTTCAGGTGTGATTCCGTATCCAAAGATCGTTTGCAGCAGCTCATGGCTTTTCTTCAAAATGAAGTAGTAAGTGAAGAAAGAATTTCATTGGCTATGAAAGGGTTTAGTATTAGCACATCCCAAGGATCTAAGATTAAGGGAGACAAGAAACCAAGGGAGGTTATTGAACCAAATATACCTACTGCTTCTGCTTTGTTTGCTGATGTTTCTAAGAGACAGGAGTGTGTTTTTTGTCTTAAGCCTCATTCGAGCCCAGAGTGCATTAAAGCTCAAAAAATGACTGTAGGGGAGAAAAGGAAAATCTTAACTGATAAACACTGTTGCTTCAATTGTTTAAAGAAGGGCCATGCAAGTAGAGCTTGTAAATCGATTGTCAGGTGCATTGTTTGTGGTGGTAAACATGTGGTATTAATGTGTTATAAGCTCCGTGACAAAGAAAATGAAAGTGTGTCCAAACAGAATTACGAGGGAGACAGGAATTTGGTTCTCCAGGATGTCAATAATGTGGATAAGGCTTTAGCTAATGTGTCTTGTTCTCCTGAGGTGTACTTGCAAACCCTGGCAGTTGTCGTTAAAGGAAAGGGTAAACAAAAAACTGTACGAGCTGTCATTGATACTGGGTCTACTAAATCCTACATTGCACGTGACCTAGCCGAAGAAATGGGGTATCAGTCAATCAGGAAGGAAACGTTAATACATTCCTTGTTTGGTGGAGTACGTTCTCGAGCAGCAAAACACGACTGTTACAGAATAAGTTTAAAGCGATTGGAGGGAAACTATTCCAAGGAGCTGGAAGTTTTAAGCCAAGAGATAATTTGTGAAGATGTCCCATATATTAAGAATGGTTCTTGGAGTGAGGAGATAAGGGATCTGAAAATATGTTTAACTGATGTACGAGAGAGAGGGCCTGTGCAGATTCTGATTGGGGCCGATAAGGCGGGTGAACTGCTCACTGGGAGGAAACATCAACTAAAATGTGGCCTAGTTTTGGTGGAGACTTCCCTAGGGTGGACACTAATGGGAAAAGTCATAGGTAACAAGGCCCAAAGGGATTCGGCATCATTATTAGTGTCATCATTGTTTTCCCAACATACAAGAATTTCTGATCTCTGGGACTTAGAAATTCTTGGAATTACTGACCCTGTTGTGAAAGAATCTATCGTCGAGAGGAATGAGCGTGTTAGAAATAACTTCCTTGAGACTGCACGACTGAATGAAGATAACAGATATGAAGTGTGTCTGCCTTGGAGTGAACAACATCCACCTCTCCCTGACAACAAAGAAATTGCTCAGCACAGATTAGAAATCACTACAAAGAAACTACAAGCTGAACAACATTATCAGGAGTACGATAATGTCTTACGAAGTTGGTTGGAGCAAGGAATCATCGAGAGGGTACCTGAAGAAGAACTGAAGAATAGTGGACACTATCTACCTCACCGACCTGTCTTCAAAGAAAACAGCACCACCAAGATCAGGCCTGTTTTTGATGCCTCGGCGAAGCAGAGAAACGCTCCATCTCTGAACGAATGTATTGAGAAAGGGCCTAACTTCATAGAGTTGATCCCTAGTTCGCTACTGAAGTTCAGAGAAAATGAGATCGGTGTGACGGCCGATGTAGAAAAAGCATTTCTTCAAATAAGTGTCAATCCTAGAGACCGTGATTTTCTGAGATTCCTTTGGTGGGAGGAGGAATGTACAGGGAAGGTAGAAGTGTTCCGTCACAATAGAGTTGTCTTTGGACTTGCATGTTCTCCGTTCCTATTGTCGGCAACCATCAAACTCCACTTGAACGAGTTGAAGAGACAAACAGTCGATAATAGTTCCTACTCAACTTCAACAATAGAAAGATTGGAAGAATGTTTTTATGTGGATAACTGTGCTATTAGTGTTAACAACAGAAATGACCTTCATTCATTCATGCGAGAGGCAAGCATAATAATGGATAAGGCATCTTTCAATCTCCGAGGGTGGGAGTATTCTCAGGATGGTACAGCTGAAAATCTTACTCATGTGCTAGGGCTCATTTGGAATAAAGGAGAAGATACCATTGAACTGAATCTAACTCATGTTAACGATTTCAAATATGATGTAATCACTAAAAGAGCTATACTAGGAGCTGCACATAAGGTGTTTGACCCTATTGGCTTCGCATGTCCGGTATTTCTCTGTCCAAAATTAATCTTGCAAGAACTATGGGCCACTGACTTGGGTTGGGACACCAGAGTAGACGAAACAACAAAGAGAAGATTCATGAAGTGGTTGGCAGAACTACCTCAGCTGTCTGAGATTAAGATTCCTAGATGTTTGATCGGTAGTGTCCAGTCGGTTGAAGATATATCTCTTCACGTGTTCTGCGACGCCAGTCAAACTGCGTATGCTGCAGTCATATTCTTACGAATACAGAGGGTTGACAATATAGAGCTACGATTTGTACAAGCCAAGACAAGAGTGGCACCCAAGAAGAGTATCACCATACCACGCCTGGAATTATTAGCAGCTACAATAGGGGTTCGACTAGTGACGTCAGTACTGCCAGCATTAACTGCAAAAGAAATCATTACTTATTATTGGAGTGACTCGTCGACTGTGTTGTCCTGGATCAAGTTAGACGAACCTTGGGGGACCTTCGTGTGGAACAGAGTGCAAGAAATTCGAAGACTGTCCAGAATAGAACAGTGGCGGCATGTTCCAGGAACCATGAATCCGGCTGACCTGGCATCAAGGGGATGTAGCACAAAACAGTTACTTCAACAGAGATGGTGGGAAGGGCCAAAATGGCTAAAACAATCTACTACACAATGGCCTAGCCTCGAAATTCCAACAAACGATGATGAAGTCTTCCAAGAAAGAAAAAAGAAAGTCAACACTATGACGGTGTTAGAAGACAAGTCCAATACCCAAGAATGGCACCTTGACTATTTCTCAAGTTTCCGTAGAACAGTTCGTATGATAGGATGGATCTTGAGGTTTCTGTATAATTGTCGACAGAAAAATAATAGAAGAACTACCGAACTATCCATTGAAGAAACCACAGAAGCAGAAAAAGTCGTGATGAAGTTCATACAAAAGGAGTGTTTTGTTGGTGAAAAGGATGAAAGATTCAACTCACTATGTGTTTTCATGGATGATGAGGGAGTGATGAGACTGAAAACAAAAATTATATCGCGCAAAGATGATTATGCTTTCCGTTGTCCTGCTATCCTTCCTGCGAAGCATACAACAGTTCACGCTCTCATTAGGGAGAAGCACAAAGACTTATGTCATGCTGGAACCCAGATTCTGCTCAGTGGGCTCAGACAGAAATATTGGATCCTTGGAGGAAGGAGAACGGTGAAGGGTGCAATTAAAACATGTGTTGTCTGCAGGAGGTACCATGGAAAACATCTTGAAGCAGAAGAAACTCATCTCCCCATAGACAGAGTAAGAGAAGCCTCAATTTTTGAAATAACAGGGGTCGACTCTGCCGGGCCTCTGATTTTGAAAGGTGGAGAGAAAGCCTGGGTCTGTCTGTTCACGTGTGCGGTTTTTCGTGCAGTACACCTGGAGCTAGTAACATCTTTGGCTACTGCAACATTCCTCGAAGCTTTTCGGCGCTTCGTGTCTAGACGTGGAAGGCCAATGATTGTCTATAGTGACAATGGGACAAACTTTCAAGGCACCTGCAATATGTTGGAGACAATTCAGTGGGATAAAATTGCTGAATATAGTTCTGTACACCAAATAAAATGGAAATTCAATCCTCCCACTGCAGCATGGTGGGGAGGATGGTGGGAGAGGCTGATTGGTGTCCTCAAACAAATGCTCAGGAAAGTTCTGGGAAAGTCATGTCTGTCGTACCAAGAAATGATGACTGTTCTGTGTGACATTGAAGCTGTCATGAATTCACGACCACTTACTTACCTGTCCAATGATGGAGAAGACTTGATGGCTATCACCCCTGCAATGTTCTTACAGGAAGTCAAGGAGATTGGAATGCCCGATATCGACATGATAGAGGACATAAAACTTGACAGAAGATTCAGGTACAGACAGAAAGTAAAGGAAACATTAAGGGTAAGATTCAGGAATGAATATCTTGGACAGCTAATACAGAAGAACCACATTAGGAAAAGTCATCACATACCCTGCGTAGGTGAAGTAGTACTGGTAGCCAGTGACAACACGAAGAGACTAGACTGGCCGCTGGCAAGAGTGACGGAGGTCATCCCTGGCAAAGGTGGTGTCGTGAGAGTTGTTCGCTTGGTGACTACAAAAGGAGAGCTACTGAGGCCAGTACAGAGGGTGTATCCACTTGAAGTGACATCTGGAGAAGATCATGCTTTAAGACTGCAAGTTGAGCGGAATGAAAATGAGAAGAAGGAGACAAATCCAAAGACTGTTAAACCATCTACTAATACTTCTGATCTCATCAAAACCAGTAGTGGGAGAGTGGTGGTTAAACCAAAGAGATATTTTGAGTGACTTATTTATTTCTGTGTTCATTTAGTTTGTGAAAATATGTGTGTTATGTTATTTTATTGTTTTGTTGAGTTGTTTCCACAACTCAAGGTGGGAGAATGTTGTGTTGGCAGTAAGCACAAGAGTGTAGTGCAGTATCTTTGACATAGTCTTTGATATCAGTGAAGTTCAGTGTCAAAAACAATATGGTGTGTGTCGTGTGAATTGTTAATCTTTCCACAACAAATAATAAAATATGCATTCTAGAGGAGTCTATGTGATTTATTAAGAAGTGAACCTAACAGTAGGAGAGAAGTGGTCACTTAAGGAGAGATTTGTTCTCTCCATCATTGTGGTGATTCATTGAGTTTCTTCATTATGATTTTTCAGAGATTCTATATAAAAATATTCTTCAGTACCGGAGTCACCATGTATAGGGAAGCTCAATTATCCTCGTCAGTAAATGTTCATATATTTTACACAAACCCCTCAAATAAAACACAAAAATAATTATATATACACTTCACTACATAAATAATAATTAGTGGGATGACATGTTTTGTCCAGATTCATTTAGTTAACTCACGAAGTGTGTACAAGATATTTAAGGTAATAATGATATAACAGCTTAGGCTTTCACGGCCGGCGTTCATAATTAAGTACAAGTTTATCGGGCTTGTAGGCCGTGGTCCAGACAGGATATCTCCCGACATTTCACCGGAAACTGCGTCCGGCATTATCAAGGGTTCAGTAGAGTTTATTATATTCCGCCCTATTCAATACAATTCAAGGGTCCAAACATTCTCATGGTAACCATGATATAAGATGAAAAGACCATACTCAGATGGTAATAAAACAGTATTCCAAGGAATATTCTACATGTCCTATCCGGGAGGAAGGTAAATAAAGTTGGTCAGCAAGGAAAGGAGCGGAACCCTTGGTTAGCAAGGAAAGGACCAAGGAAAGGAGCGGAACCCTTGGTCAGCAAGGAAAGGACCAAGGAAAGGAGCGGAACCCTTGGTCAGCAAGGAAAGGACCAAGGAAAGGAGCGTAACCCTTGGTCAGCAAGGAAAGGACCAAGGAAAGGAGCGGAACCCTTGGTCAGCAAGGAAAGGAGCGGAACCCTTGATAATGCCGGACGCAGTTTCCGGTGAAACGTCGGGAGATATCCTGTCTGGACCACGGCCTACAAGCCCGAAAAACTTGTACTTATTATAATAATGATATAACCCATCAAGATCATATAGTCGAAGTTCGATATCTCGAAGTGCTTTCGGAGATAGAAATTACTTCGAGTTATTGAAAATTCTAGATAATGAAATAGGTACGGTATAATAAAAAATACATAAATAGTCAACTGTTCCTACTGTTGTTAGCCAGCTTTACCCACTTACTCCCACTGCCTGAGGTGCATATTGACCTCTACCTGTCTTCCAGCCTTAAATAGCATTATAAGCGACTGACAGAAATGCACAGTCCAGGTAGCCTACCCTACACAACTGAATCTATATTGTAATTCCCATGTCACACCTAAAGATTGTAATTCAACTGCATTTTCACCACAACTATAGAATAAAGACACATATTTTATGTCTGGGGAACAAAATATAATTCGAGTTACCGAAATATTCAACTATTAGAACTTCTAATTATAGAAAAAACATGAAATATAAATTGTGTAGAGCTTCGCCGGGAAATTAAAATTATTTCGAGATATCGAAAATTTGAGATATAGAAGTTTGACTGTCCTGGTTGACTGTTGTTAGGGCCGATAACCTAGATGTTAGGCCCCTTAAAACAACAATTATCATCATCATCATGACTGTTGTTAATCTGCACTGTGATTGATGGGCAAGGTTTTATAATGATTAGTTTCCTAATACAAACTTGTTTTAGACAGAAGGACCAAGAATACAATACAAAGAGTAGCCTATGTTATAAAATGCTGTATACAACACTTATCTGCTCTATAAGACGTAGCTGGATATTCCTATCACACTGTTACTTGCTCAATGGACGATCTAGGACTGGAAGCTGAGAGACTCCAGCCATGTCAACACTTCCTTATTGCTAGTAATGTGTATATTTTTGAAAATATCACAGTAGGAAATAAAATCAGCTGTTGAGGAATTTCAACAATGTATCCATTCAGATTCAGGATGCCCCAAAGGGCAGTGGCGTCGTGAGTCACTGGCACAAGGAACCTACATGATGCACTCACATTTCTAAATGATGAATGCACAATAAAGGTAAACAACATTATAAAACCTATCATTCCAATCATTGGTTCATAACCCCACCATGGTCTTCCTCTATCTCAACTACTTCACCTCCATGCCCACAGGTGCAGATACTCTGGTCCAACCCCTCTTGTAATACCACCGATTCCTACAATATTAACTGGGAGGATATGATCACTTGATTAATCATTGGTGCAATACGGTAGTTGAAATGTTCATAAATAAAATATCATCATCATCATCAAGTTTCCACTCCAGTTTCCCGGGTGTGGTTTACGAGCTCTCTCCATTTTAGTCGATTCATGTACCACTGCTCCTTCAAGACTTCATCCCAGTTGATTCCCTTGGATGTGATATCTTCCTTCACTTGGTCCAGCCATCTCCTCCTAGGTCTTCCAACAGGTCTCTTTCCAGTAATCTCAGTATGTAACTATTGTTTTGCAATTCTTCCTTCTGTCATACGTTTGACGTGACCAAACCATCGCAAACGGGCCCTAGTTATGGTCTCCTTCAGGGACTGATTTATTTCAGCTTGTTCTCTTATCTTCTCATTTCTTACTTTGTCTTTCCTAGTTTTTTGAAGCATGCGTCTTAGAAACTTCATTTCTGAAGCCTGAAGTTTGTTGTCGTCTTTTTTGGTAGTTGTGCATGTTTCCAACCCATAAGTCAATATAGGGACAAAGTATGTTCGAAACAGAGTTTGTTTTGATCTTAGTGGCACTTGCTTATTCCAGAGTAGATATCGAACTTGCTGATAGAATTGACTTGATTTCTGAATACGGTTATTTAATTTAAGCTGTATTCTGTTGTCACTTGATATTAAGCATCCAAGGTACTGATACTGGGTTACTGTTTCCAATTGTACACCCTCCAGCATTATATTATCTTTACTTCTCTGTCTGTTAACAGACATTGCAGCAGTTTTTGTAGCACTTACTTTCAGACCATATTTTTTCAAATGATCATTCCAGACGTTCAGCCTTCCCTGGACTTCCAGCTCACTATTTCCCCCAGATAACTATATCATCTGCAAAAGCAAATGCTTTAGGATCCACATTGGTGTTCTGCTTCACTTCCTTTATCATTTCATCCATGATGGTGATGAATAGTAATGGTGAAAGAGCACTGCCTTGTTGCACACTTCTAGATGTCTGGAATCAAACTGAATATCCATTTCCTACTTGAACACAGCTGTAGCAGTCATCGTAAAGCATTTTTACTCTCTGAATGAGCTCCATAGACACATTCTTCTTTTTAAGACATTCCAATATAGTTGTTCTAGGGACACTATCGAATGCTTTTGCGATGTCTGGAAACACAAATGTCAAATTACGATCTTTCTCCCAGTGCTTTTCTAATATCATTTTCAGTGTGAATATGAGGTCTATAGTTGATCTATCTTTCCTAAATCCATATTGTTCTTCTTGCAGTTGGGGTTCAAAAATTAGTTAATATTTAACAGGTAGCCTATGAACAAGTTGATACTCTATCATAAAATCTGGTTATGTTCTTATTTTTTAATAAATGACGTTATGTTATAAACTATACCTAATTAATGACAGCTTTCCCAACATTATCTTGCACCAACCTATTAGTGATACCTGTAAGTTGAAATCTAACTGCAAGCAGCAATTTGCTGAGTCTTACCACATACAGTACCTACTCATAACATCTTGTGGCCAGTCCTTCTGCTTGTAATATTGCTTATGTACACTACAACATTCCATTTTAATTAACTAACACAGGGATTTGAGTCAATGGAGAGCGACTGGAATGCACCATGAAGTTAAAATATCTGGGCTGCACAATAGATGAGACTGGGAGCCTTGCTGTCGAAATCAGGTGCAGAATTGAACAAGGTAAAACAACCTGTCATTCCATGAGGCAGGTGCCATGCAGTCATGACTTTGCTTTGTCACTGCAGATATGAATGGTCCTCTGATATATGTTGACAGTTTTCTTCTATAGTGTAGAAGCCTGGACGTTCACTGAGACATCCATTCATCATCATCATCTTGCACAGTTTCCAGCCACTGGCCGGGTCTGTTTGGAGCACAAGCCTCTCCAACGTCTTCTGTCTTCCCACCATCTCTCAGCCTCCACCCTTGTCCAGTATTGTCCTCTCTTCTTCACGCTTTCTTCCACCCCCTTCAGCCACCTGTCTCTCGGTCTTCCTCTCGGTCTCTTTCCTTCCCACTTCGTCTCGTGTACTCTCCTGGGTATCCTCTTCTCCTCCATTCGTTTTACATGTCCATACCATCTAAGTCTAGATTTCTCTGTACCATCCTGTAATGGTTCCTCCTTCATTAATTCTCTGGTCCTCTCATTTCTTATTCTGTCCATCTTTGTAGCTCCAATACTGCTTCTCAAGAACCTCATCTCACTGGCCTATATTTTGCTCTTCTCCCTTTCTTTCATAACCCAGGTCTCCAAGGCATACGTCAGGATAGGGACATAGTACGTCCGATATATGATCTTTCTGCTGTTCTGAGGGACATCCTTGCTCCATAACATGCTTCTCACACTCCTCCGAAATGCTTCTGCCTGCCTCCCCCGCTCATTTATTTCTCTATCGTTCCTTCCATTATCTTGTATCAGGCTTCCCAGATACTTGAAACTCTCCACTTTCTTCAGCCGTTCCCCACCAATTGTTATTCCCATTGTGGTTCTTTCCTTCTACCTTGTTGTGATCACCATCTCACTCTTATTTATGCTAAATTTCATCCCATATCCTTGTATTATTCCTTCCCACACGTCCAACTGTTCCTGTACCTCCTCCTCCTTGTTTCCCCAAATCATCAAATCATCTGCAAACACCATTTCTTTCATCTTTCCTTCCCCAATTACTTGTGCCACTCGGGTCATTATGTCATCCATCACCTCCAGATCGGCTGGATCGAGGAGGTTTGCAATGGTGGTGCTTCAATGGTTGGGAAAGAATAAAGAAATTGTGAAGAAGATAAACATCTAGAAACTCACATATTTTGGTCACATGAAGAGACAACTCATCTAACAAGGGAAAATAGCTGGAAAAAGTGACCCTGGGATGAATCTGAGGCAGTGGTATGAGATGAGAAGCTAATGCCTGTTCACAGTTTTCATCAACAAAACTGTGATCGCCAACATTCACTGAGCAGATAAGGTACAAAAAGGAAGAAAGTTTTTGAGAGCAGTGTTGGTCCCATAGACCATCTTTCAAAATTACCATTTTAGGAGCAAGTAAACCAAGCTCAATGGACTCACACATGCACAGATGTGCCTGTGACTGAGTTCATTCTTTCTTGAGCAATTGAACAAAATACATTACAGTGGATGCTGTAAGATGAGTAACGTTGCTGTTTTGGACGTTCTTGATTACAGAGTCCACATTAAATTTACTCGTGCTGAGTTAGCTTTTCCAATTCCTTCTTATTTTCAAGTACTGGTTTCCAGACGTTTATAAGTTGAAGAATGATCTCCCTGTTGAAATATGCATAATAATGTAACCAGGGATTGTGGTGGTCAAACTTTTTAAGTGTAAACCTGTTTAGCAGAGATATGCTTCTTTTTTTGTTTTTTCTTTGATTAACATTGTACAAAGAATACCGTATCACTTGTGGTGCAGATTAGTAAAAGTCAAGTTCAGTAAACATGTGTTCTCCATTTCAATTGCCTGATTGCCTCATCATTCAACAGGCTATGGGCCCAGGAACGAATCCACCGTGTGAATAAAAAGTGTGTATGATAGACTGCTCGTTATATTATGAACTGTGAATTTCTTTATGTATCGAAATCAACATGTCTGCAACCAGCACCTTGTTACCGGCTATAGATGAGCTGTGAGGTAGTCTAAACTATGTGGATTGGCGATTCGATATGGAAAACGTCCTAAGACTCAAAGATCCGTGGAGCTGTATAGTTGGCTACCCCGATGGAGTTACTAGAACAGCAGAAAGTGAAAGACGAGAGTCGGGAAAGAGCCAGACTTAACCTCATGGTGGAGAAATCAATTTTCCCAATCGTCATGCCTTGTAAGACCGCAAAGGAAGTCTGGGAAGCTCTTGAAAAGGCATACTCAGATAAAGAAGTGAATCGGCAGATCGGCATCTTGAAGAAATTGTGCAAAGTTAAATTAAAGGACTACAAGACGATGGGAGAGTTTGTTAGTGAGGTTATGGGACTTGCTCAGCAACTCGCCTCTATGAATAAGGCACTGGACGACGAATTTGTGGCAGCTCTTATGCTGAAAGGTCTACCAGATGAGTTTCAGTCCATGATTATGGCTCTGGAAAGCTTCGGTACAGACCATACCGCAGACAGAGTCCGATATGGTAAAATGTATTCCCGTCAATCAATACATAAAATTACATTAAACTATATTAAAAAGACATGCTGCCCGACTTTAGAGCAGTCCAGGTGCTTTCGACATACTGTACAGGACAAGAGATTTCAACTTTCACTTTCTGGTTTTGATGATACTTCTGATCTGGATGATTACACATAACCTCTGAATTGAATTTTCCAGTGTTATCTACATGACTAATAGATTACTACATCCATCATGGTCCGTAAATACCACATTGACCTATTCATGTCTCCATTTTCATACTGAGCATTATAGCTTGAAGGACTTGACACATCATACGTACAGTGAGTGATATCAAAGACCACATCGGTCGAATGAACAACTTCAACATAGAAGATGAACTAATATTTTATATGGACATTATGACAGGCATTTATAGATGTTTTTGAACTAGTTTTATATAGATTTCACACATGTAACTTATATTTTTAGAATAGTGTTTTTTTAAATTGTTGTTACTGTTTTTTAAATGTTTGTTTATGTGAGCATGAATATGTGGGACAAGATTACGATCCTGCTTACGTGTGACACTTTGATAAGAGGAATCTTTGAGAATGGACGATAGCATTGAGGAGAATAAGTCGCTGAAGAAGGGAGCAACATTGCCCGGAAACATGTCCCACGAATGTGAGTTTTAATTTATGTATTGATTGATGGGAATACATTTTACCATATTGTGTTATAATCTTTTGTCATTACGGACCATGTCGGAATCAAAAGTCGATGGAGACAGAGTCCGAACCAAGTTGCTACAGGATACTACTTGGAGTGGGAAAAGTACTTCCAAGACATCCAAGGATTCTTTTCTGTTTTCATGAGAAGACGAGACAACGAAGAAAAAGCCCTTCTGCTGGAAATGCAAGAAGCCAGGGCACTGGAAGCGGGATTGCAGGAAAGAGGAGATGGAGAGCTCAACTTAAGAGAAGTCAAAGAAAGACAAGATGATCCTGGCGACCTATGGACAGGCATTAAGTGCAAGAGCCTCTACAGGGGCCTGGTTTGTTGACTCTGTGATGGCGAACTTCACTGCTGGTCCTAATCTGGGTATCAGTACAGCAAACAATCAAAAGTTGTATGGCCAAGGATCTGGTAATGTAGGCCTAACCGTTCAATTAGAAAATGGTAATTCAAAAACCTTGTCTAATGTAGTACCGTATATATTCCAGGTCTCACTGCTAATCTGTGTCTGCTGCTACTCAAAAGGGTTATGTTGTGATATTCACCAACAATACTTGTGAAGTTTATGATTGAGAAAACTTTGCTGCTACAGGTAATGTAGCACTGACTGCGAGTAATGTGGAGGGGTGTTTACCAAGTAAATGTTCAGAATGCTCAAGCTAATATTTGTACAGAGGACTCAGAATATTTATGGCATAAATGACTGGGTTATCTTAACCACAGTATGAAGTCCTTAAAAGATGGTCTCACTCATGGAATTAATTTCCCAGATAATGACTTTAAAAACTGATTTTCATGTGCTGAAGGTAAACAAGCTAGATAACCATTTAAGTCAAGTAAAAGTAAAACTGTATGTAATAATAAGCTAGATATTATTAATTGAGACTTATGTGAGTCAATGCCAGTTTCATCTTGGAGCAATGCTCGCTATTTCTTGACCTTCATTGATGATCATTCCAGAAAGGTTTTTGTGTATTTACTTGCTAAGAAAGGCGATGTTTTGGCACAGTTCGAGAATCAGCGTGAAAGATCTAGCAATGTCCTACGCACTGATAATGGTGGTGAATTTTGTCGCAAAGCTTTTGAGAGCCTACTTAATTTAGAAGGCATTCAGCATCAAACTACAACTAGCTATTCTCTACAGCAGAATGGTGTAGCTGAACGCATGAATAGAACGTTACTTGATAAATGTAGAACCATGATGAGTGAGTCTAAAGTAGCATGTGGGATGAAGCAATAAATACAGAAGCCTATCTTGCAAACAAGTCCCCAACCAGAAAAATTCCAGGTAAAGTTCCAGAGGAGATCTGGACTGGTAAAAAGGTCGATATAGAGCATCTATGAATTTTTAGTTGTGTAGCACAAGTTCATGTTCCAGATCAAAGGAAAAACAAGTTGGATCCTAAAAGTGAAAAACACATTGTCTGTGGTTATTATGAGGACAAAAAAAGCCTATAGATTCATGCATCCTGTTACTCATGAAAAATCCACAGCCTGCTTCCAGTCTCCGACCGGGTCAGGAATGGAATGAATGAAGTCCCCATCTAGCGGCGAGGATATGAACTGTGCCGGCTGCCTAGGCCTGAAGCACTCCTCTGGGGCAATGATTAAATGAATGACAGATGAAATGAAATGATAGTGGAGAGTGTTGCTGGAATGAAATTGTGACAGGGAAAACCGGAGTACCCGGAGAAAAACCTGTCTGCCTCCGTTTTGTCCAGCACAGATCTCACATGGAGTGACCGGGATTTGAACCACGGACCCAGCGGTGAGAGGCCGGCGTGCTGCCGCCTAAGCCACGGAGGCTTGTCCTGTTACTCATAAACTTGTTAAATCTAGGGATATACAGTTCTTTGAAGAGGTGTTCCAGGAGGTGTCTGATGTGTCTCCAGGTAACGTTGCCCCATCCTTGCAGATTAATGAACCTGCAATGTTGCAGATCTCAGTTCCCACCGACAGTGAGGCAGAACCTGACAACTCAGAGGATGAGGCAGATAGCATTTTGGAATCTGAAAGCATATCACCTGTCAGCAGTGTGGCTGATACTGTTGACTCAGCTGATTTAAACTATATCCCTAGTGGAACAGATTCAGCCTGCAGTGATTCTGAGGGCTCTGCCACCATCGTCAACGAGCCAATAGAAGGGGATACCGAAGGTAAAGGTATCCTAAGCGCCAACAAAAGCCTGTAAACATGTCAGACTAAGTGACATACTTTACTGTCACTGATGACTCTGAACCTAGTAGACTACAGTTACGGAGGCACTGTCCATGCCTGATAGGGTTAAGTGGGAGCAGGCTATGAAAAGGGAAATGGAGATACTTCAGCTAAATGACACCTGGAGTAGTAAGTGGATGTTTAAAGTAAAAAGAAACCCTAATGGTAACATTCAAGGGTATAAAGCCACACTTGTGGCCAGGTGTTCCATCCCAAGGTACAGAGTAGGTTTTACAGAAACTTACCTTCCTGTTGTTCGACACAGCACGTTAAGGATGCTGCTTGCCTTGGCTTTCCAAACAAATCTGAAGGTGGTACATTGGGATGCTGAATCTGCTTTCCTCAGTGGAAAGTTAGATGAAGAGATCTACATGTGTCAGCCAGAAAATTTTGTCAAGAAAGGTTCAGAGCATTAGGTTTGTAAGTTTAAAAAATCTATTTATGGCTTAAAACAATCTTCGTGTTTGCGGATTGAAAGAGCTCACTGTCCCTGTCAAATTGGTTTACAAAAATTGTGCTGATGAACCCCAGTTTTAACTTTAAGAAACAAGCCCAAGGTATGGTAATTAGTGCATTGATGATTTCATTGTGGCTTATAATGATGAGTATGACATCAAGTCATTGAAGATCTGTATTGATAAGGAATTTAGGGTACGAGATCTTGGACCTATTTCTTATGTTTTAGGTATTAAAGTAAGGGAAGATAAGAAGAATGGTACAATGTATCTTAGCCAAGAGCAGAACATCAGTGATATTGCAAAGAAATATGGCATGCACGATGTGCATCCCATTGGTACTCCTTTGGAAACTAAACTAAATCATGACATTTCTTATACAAAAACTAGTAATCTTCCTTATAGAGAACTCATAGGTTCACTCATGTATGTAAGTATTTGCACACGTCCAGATATAAGCTATGCGATATCATATCTCAATCAATTTAATCATTGTTACAATGAATCTCACTGGTCTGCTTCAAAGTGAGTGCTGCGTTATTAAAATTGCACAAAGGACTTGTCACTTCAGTATGTAAGGAATGGCGGTCAATTTATGAGATTTGTTGATGCTGACTGGGCTAATGATAGCACTGACCGAAAATCATACAGCAGTTTTGTGTTCAAAATGGCTGGTGGTGCCGTATGATGGGGTGCTCAAAAGCAAAAATGCATTTCCTTATCATCTACTGAAGCAGAATATGTTGCACTGAGTGAAGGTGTAAGAGAAGCTGTTTGGTTGAAAAGTGTTTTGTCTAACTTTGTAGATCTCAAGTCACCCATCATGTTATTGAGTGATAGTCAATCAGCTAAAAAACTGGCAAAAAATCCAGTCCACCATAATAGGAACAAACAATATTGACACTTAATATCACCATGTTAGAGATGCTTTGGATTCTAAAGTCATATTCATCAAACATGAAGAGACCTCGAAAATGGCTGCAGACATCCTAACAAAGCCTCTTCCTAAGCCTAAGCACATCTATTTTGTAAAGACTTGGGTCTTGAATCATGTCCTCTACTCCCACAGGTTTAAGGAGGTGTGTTGAAATATGTATGAATATGTGACCAGGGATTGTGGTGGTCACACTGTTTTAGAATAAACCTGTTCAGTAGAGATATGTTTCTCTTTTTGTTTTTTCTGTGGTTAACATTATACAAAGAATGTTGTATCATTTGTGTTTCAGTTTAGTAAAAGTCAAGTTCAGTAAACGTGTGTTCTCCATTTCAATTGCCTGATTGCCTCATAATTCAACACTCACAACTTGCCCAAAATACTGTAAGATATTTATGCCATTTGTGAACGGATGATTGGTCAAGATATACCTGAATAACTTCGCAATGCTACTACCATCTGTGAAATTGAGAAAGAGGAGTGGTGCAGCTGTTGCTATTAGTTGTGTTTATCACTTGCAGATGCTGGAGTAGTGAACCATTTCTTCCATACACATTACTTGTATGACCCAGTAGTAAAACAGTGTTGAGGGAATGATTTGACTGTCGAAAAAACAGTGTGTTCTGCTGCACGCTACCAAACATTTGAGCACAAAAGAGGACTATGTAATTCAAAACCACCTTGTCTAACATTATAGAATGTAGTGTAATTACTGCTTATACGTACATGTTTCGGTGTTCAATGACACCCACGTCAGCGTAGATTGAGTATTATAATACTCTTAAACTAAGTTTACAATGACAAGAGAAAACACTATTAGAAATTTAAATAAAAAGAAAGCTCACAAAAAGAATTAGAAAAACTTCGGAATAAATAACAATAGAATGAATATAAATGTACCTTAAAGGACTGCTTGTAAATCTATAATTGTTTGATTATAGTGAATCGGACGTCACAGCTTTAGGATGTATCTTCCATTTATATCACAATCCTTCAGTATAGTTTAATATTATAGTTAATTGGATGTAATGTAACAATAAATCAACCTTAATGGATAGTCTGTATCACATTGATGTGGTCTAACCTTTAAAAAAATTCAGATGAAACATACCGCAACCACCAGTTATGATGTTGTTAACAGATTGGTGAAAGATGTACTTGTCAGTTATACAATGTTGTTAATAGATTGGTGAACGACATAAAATGTTCATGGTATAAAATTATCTAACCTTGAAATAAACGAGAAGATTCCTACTAGTTGGATAGTTCTGTTGAAATTAGCTGTTTCATTTGGTAATGCAGTATATACGGTACGGTAATCTTAACCAAACTGACCATGTTTTTTATATGTATAAGTCGTATGAAACAATTTGGATATTGCCAAAATAAAATGTATGGATACTTTGAGAATAAATCAATCAACATTCATGAAACAGTGGGCAAAAAATCGGAACATGCAAATGTAATATATTGTGACAATAACAAGTATGCTAAGCAGTGGCGGCTCGTGCATTTAACACTAGGCGGAGCTGCATGTATAATTACTGAATTTTACCTTATTTATAGATGAGCTGCATTCGGTGAGACTTGTAGGTTGAACATTTGTTGATAACCTTCTCATTGAAATTTGGTATATTTCTCATCAAAGTAGTTTCCATTGACAGCATTGCCAGCCAGAGCTGTCAGTCTTTCTTCACCCATAGTGCTGCGGAGGTACATTCTTATCCTCTTCATGGCTGAGAAACACCTTTCTGGTTCACTCGTGGTAGTTGACAGAGTTGCTGCAATGCGAAGAAGTTTCACTACTTCTGAAAGTGATGACTGAACATTGCTCGAGATGATGAACTGAAGCAGCTGGATATCAGACAGTGATCTGAATTCTTCTCTAGAGTATAAAACAGTTAGTTCAGTTTGCAGTTTTTCTTTGCCAAAAGTAGGAAAAAGTAGTACACAGTCATTTAGCTCTTTCTCAGAAAAATCTGATTTGAAGGAAGAAATATTTGATGGCATCACCAGAGTTGACACTCGGAGATGATTTGTAAATTGAAACCGGCTATTTGCTTGGGTTATGATGACATCACAGACTTCCTTGGCCGCAGACACTCTTGTCGCAGTTTCCTGAACATGGCGTCGTTTGTTTACATTTCCGGTTTCAGAATTTTCGTTGGAGTCCAGTATTGTAATTCTCACATCATTAACAGCTTTAACAAAGTTTGAAACATGGCAACACATTTTTGCTACATCTGCCTGCCGATTTTGAAGTTGATTGTATAAAATATCAACATGAGGCATGATATGATGAAAGAATTTCAGCCAGAAGTTGAACTCTTCATCCTGAAGGTACTTGTACAAAGCTGATGCTTCTCTGATTGTGATGTCACTTGAAGACTCAGATTCCGTCAGTTAGTCAAAGCAATCTATTAAAGCAACTTTTATCTCAAATGCAGTATTGACTGTTCTCGATTTAAAATTCCATCTTGTGGCTCCAGCAGCAGGGTTGCCACACAAGAATCTAAAACAGACACTCTTTGGGGTGATCGGGAAAATAATGCCAGTATTGAAGACAAATTTACAAAAAATATTCTTGCTTTTGTGTTTTGCTTAGCAGCTCTCTCCATTATCAAATTAAATTGGTGTGAAAAGCAATGTATAAAATGGGCGTTCAGGTACACTTCCTTAACTCTCGTCTGCACACCACTGACTGCACCACTCATAACATCGTACGTCTGGCCAATGAGTTTATTCTTCTTATCTTTCAGAATAACGCCAAGCTGGGAAAGAATACATTCTGAAATAGCCTGTGCATTTTGACCAGAAGGATTAAAAAATCCCCAAAACTGTTCTGCAGCATTACCTTGCGAATCACAGTACCTTAGCACAAGAACAAGCTGAAATCCATCCAACACATCCGACGACTCGTCAGCCATGATTGCTACAAATTCAGACATGGTTTCCTCTTCAAAAATAGCCTTTCTGCATACCACCAGCATACACCGCAACAATTCTTCCTGGATCATTTTCGATGTTCCTTTGAAACACGGAGCACTTTCTAGATGTGACATAAAAACAGAGTCTAGTTCACTCGTGTATTTAATTAAATTCAGAAATACACCAGGACTCTTGGAGTCTGGCCTCTCATCATGTCCTCTCAACGCCAGTTCGTTTGACCCACAAAACCTAATACAGTTTATTATTCTGGATAGTACTTGCCGACTTTGGTTACTTCATTGTTATGACACTGTACAGCTTCCTCATGGGCCTTACTTAAACCCTGGCGCACATCCTCAGAACCTAGAAGAGCTACTGTAAGTCTAGCACACTGTTCACATGTTTTTCTAATTTTTCATGTTTCTTTATTTTATCACTAAGTCTCTTCAGATCACGAACTCCTGTATCCACCCACGCACTATTTGCTCCTTCACTGACACTTCCAAAAATAAGGCACGGGAAACAAAAAAGTTCATTTTGAACTTCTCACCTACACAACCATTCAATTCATGTTTACTATATACAACTGGATTGAAAATTCTTGTGTACCGGTACTCTTTGTCACAGCTCTTACCAGTCTGGGAGATTTTCAATTCTGGGGTAGGTCTTCCTCGAGCTTTAATATCACACTTTTCATTTAGGGTTAAACTGTTAAGTTTGATAGCTTTAAAAACTGCACTGAGTAAACAATACTCATGTTGTTACTACAAGGCAACTATCGCAATCGGTGGACAACAAATAAGACACACTGGTCTGCAATGCATGCAGCATGCAGACCGCTAGAGTGGGGTTGGCGGGCGCCTTGCAGCGCACACGGAGGGGGAAGTAGATTCAAAGCCTTATGGCCAGATAACAGTGCCATGTCCTGGCAGTCCCAAGAGAGGGAAGTGGATTCATACGACATTAGCATGTGAAGAGAAGTATTCAATTATTGCGCTATACCTGAGTTGAAAATCAAAGAAACACGCAGAACGGATTGGCAATTTTCCCCAATTGAATATGTAGGCTAATGTTGCTTCGTGTAAATTACGCACATGTGAAGAACCGGGGAGGGGGCTGCAGTACTGCCGACCACCTACTTAATCCACCACTGATGCCAAGTGAATAGAAGAAGGGATTGAAAGAACGATCTAAGAAGCCGGGTGGGAGCAAAAGTTATAAATATAAAACGGTACGTGTTATAGTTGTCTTGGACCAAGTCCTGAAATTTTTTTAAGGTTAGACGACATCAATGTGATACAGACTATCCATTAAGGTTGATTTATAGTTACATTACATCCAATTAACTATAATATTAAACCATATTGAAGGAGTGTGATACAACTGGAAGCGGCATCCTATAGCAGCGATGTCCCATTCATTATAATCGAAGCATATTTTAGATTTACAAGCAGTCCTCTAAGGTACATTTATATTCATTCTATTCTTATTTATTCATGAGTTTTACTAATTCTTTTTGTGAGCTTTCTTTTTATTTAAATATCTAATGGTAAACAGGGAGGAGGAGGTACAGGAACAGTTGGACATGTGGGAAGGAATAATACAAGGATATGGGATGAAATTTAGTATAAAGAAGAGTGAGATGGTGATCACAACAAGGAAGAAGGAAAGAACCACAACGGGAATAACAATTGGTGGGGAACAGCTGAAGAAAGTGGAGAGTTTCCAGTATCTGGGAAGCCTGATACAAGATAATGGAAGAAACGATAGAGAAATAAATTAGCGGGGGAGACAGGCAGAAGCATTCCGGAGGAGTGTGAGAAGCATGTCATGGAGCAAGGATGTCCCTCAGAACAGCAAAAAGATCATATATCGGACGTACTATGTCCCTATCCTGACGTATGCCTTGGAGACCTGGGTTATGAAAGGAAGGGAGAAGAGCAAAATACAGGCCAGTGAGATGAGGTTCTTGAGAAGCAGTATTGGAGCTACAAAGATGGACTGAATAAGAAATGAGAGGACCAGATAATTAATGAAGGAGGAACCATTACAGGATGGTATAGAGAAATCTAGACTTAGATGGTATGGACATGTAAAACGAATGGAGGAGAAGAGGATACCCAGGAGGATACACGAGACGAAGTGGGAAGGAAAGAGACCAAGAGGAAGACCAAGATACAGGTGGCTGAAGGGGGTGGAAGAAAGCGTGAAGAAGACTGGACAAGGGTGGAGGCAGGAGCGGATCTAGAGTTCGGTTTGGGGGGGGGGGGGTCACAGAATCGAAATTGTTAAGATAAATGGTATCACTAACAACGCAATCACAAAATAACCAAACGTACAAAACCAGACCAATTTTTTTGCAAGCTACATGGATAGAAATTTGATGCGTTTAGCGCACCAAAAATATTCGTACGAATTGCAACGGCGTGTTTTGCGACTTTTACATTGAGCTTCGAGAAAAGTATCAAGGTACATTACAGTTTCGGCAAGTCGAGTTGGTACCGACAAAGGGAGAAAGTCACAGCTTAAATTGCCAACCAAGATTACAGTTTGGACGTCGGCAAAATTTTTTGGTGCGAAAAAATCCCCAAATTCCTATCCGTGCATTGCTGCACTGTAGCATTCTGCTTAGGCTGGGATGACAAGTGAAACGGTATTTACTTTGCTCCACGTTGAGCGTACAAATGTGGCTGTTTCGCTAGCCCACACTGTTGGGTGATAAATGTAACTGTTTACCTTTGCCTAAGCTATGTTGTTTTAATGGGCGCCAAGACCTCAACGCAATGTTGAAATCTAAATTTGTATTTAACAACGTCTAGCTCTGGCAGAACACATTCAAGACTCTATTCACTCAGATCGTGGTATGATTTGATCATTAACCCAACAAACAATTGTATCAGGAGAAGGAATTGGTCTATATCTAATGCTACCTACTGAAAGCAAAGATTGCATTGTAAAAGAAATGAATTTATTATATAAAACAAGTATAGCAAAATTAATAATAATAATAAGTTTAAAATTTAAATTGGAGCGTTGCGATTTGAATATTACCGATAGAAAATTACGTGAAAACGGAGTCTGATAAATTGATTTTACTCTTATTTCCAAGCTATGAAGTTACTGAAATATGAAATGTAAAACAAAGAAAATGAGAGATTGCGTATTTCTGCGTCACTTGCGCTTACCACTGGAAATTGCCAAAGCATTTCCCTCGTACTTGATGATGCTGTGAGCTTCCCACAGTCTCCTGGATGTCGTCATCTTCGTCGATGTTTGATGATATACTGGTAGATTAGATAATTCTATGGTCCGTACCTCGGACCCAAACACTCGTAAAACCGCACTGGTTAAGTTTTACCAAAGTTAGTCTTCCACTCCACGGAACATCGGAGCGATTCCCGCGTACAACCGTACTCGTTAAATTCTATACAGATAGTTACTAACTCCACTGAACATCGGAGCGACTCGCACGCGCACCCATACTCCTCAAGTATTTCACAGATTGTCCTCGTTCGACGGCGCGTCGAACGATATATGCACCTGTCGGCTCCCCCACTCTTCAGCCGGCTTCAGCTTGCGTGGTCCTCTACGGATTGGCTGACCCACCTCGCGATCTTCCCCTTCTCTGGGTCATTACACTCGGCGGCAGGGTTCCGTTTCAACAATTCGCCTTTTCTTGACGATGCGACCCAAGATTGCGTCATGCTTCTCGACAAGATTAAGCGTGTACTTGAAATCCCAGTGAGTCACGTCTCTCGATATACCCTAACTGACGAAAACTCCGTAAAATTCCGTAATCAGATAATTTTCTATGATATCGTCGTTCGTAATAATTTGCTGGAAAGCGTTTTCTAAGACATAGAAAACCTATCTGAATGCTAATAATTTTTATAAAATGCTCCGAAAATACCTTAATAATAATTATAATAAATTAATAATAATAATAATAAATTAACATGAAAATTTATCTTGGCTGAACAATTTGCCGCGTAAATAAATATAGAATGGCTTCCTACTGACTTATGCCAGTGGCATAAAAACCCCTCGAAAAACACGTTACATATTCGCCTCGGATCATCGGATGATTTACCGTGACGACGGTCCATTATCCGATTATCCCAGACACGTTAATAAACCCCATCCAAAATACATATTACATAAATGAAATCACCCTAAATCACAGATATATATACACTCATAATTTTTCTTCACGCACTTTGCGTCAAAGTTTGTTGTCACAATGGATTGCACTTTGCAACCAGTCCAATGTTTTACATATAGAATAGTGTTCCACGGATATTTCCGCCTCTCAAATTTCTCTATGTTGGAGAAATAGACATAATTAATGTGTGAGCACTATGTATTTATGATGTCATATCACACGCATTGAAGGTGTTCTGATATATTTATATCACCATAGAACTTCCTAAATTCACTGGAGGTCCCCTCCTTATGGTGAAATTTAATCTCACTTATCACTGAGCACACGATCACACTACTGTGGCAGCGCCTCGTGACCATAATACTTAATCTCTCTTTGAAGTAGATTAAATTAATATTGACTTCTGAAAAAAAAAACAGTAAATGCGCATTACATATAACACCAAATATTTCTGTGCCGTAATCGCCCTGTCTTCTTAAGTTCCCGTAGACCATATTCTACTTAATACTAGTTCTCAACACAGACCATTTCTCCTCACACAAATAATACCTTTGTACAAATTATCTTAAATTACACACTTACAAATCTTACATGGCGAGGCCGTAAACAGAAATCACGTGTGCTGATATGTATGAGTTTCATGAAGGACTGTCTCGCATTCTGATGGCCCATCTTTTGCCTCGTGGACGCCTTAAGCAAAAATACCCTGTTCAAGCGCTCACCCATCTCTTGGAGGCAAATGGGAATTCACCAGCGCTACCAAATTCTGGCCTTGGTGTATCGAGACATTTTAGTGCTCAAGAGCATCCGACAATCCCGTCATATTTCCCTGTACCTTAAAAACTCTCATTTACTTACATACTACCCCCCTGTGTGACTTCTGATACGCCTGCCTGGAAGACCATCTCCTCCCACGCACCAAATACCACACTTACTCATTTGATAGGCTGGCTCGCCAGCTAAACACACTCACTTTATGACACATATTTTCGTAGACTATGTATATTATACGTCCCGTATAATCTGTTTCCCTCACTATTCTCCAGCGAATATGCTGTTTTCCCAATACGTTTGGAAACTATAAATGTTTCTGCGTCACCTGCTTCCAACCTTGCAAGTGGCTCCCTTAAACGAACGTCATCACGTTGCTCTACCTAGCATATTTCTCAGTATCTGTAACGATGCCCTGTTGCTACTGTCCACACATGCACATATTAAAATACCGTCCTCTGCTTTAACCACAGGATAATCCCTACATAAATTAGTGTCCCTCGATAGCATGTCTGCTAGAATGTTATCTTTACCTTTAATATATTTTACTGTGAATTCGTATTCCTGCAGAGCAAGAATCCACCTACTAACTCTGTTAGAACTGAGTTTACAAGTCCTGATATACAGTAATGCATGGTGATCTGTGTGGATCTCAAATTTCCCCCCTACTAAATACATTCTAAATTTCCCTAAACTGAAAACAATACCTAAAAGCTCTAACTCAGTAATCGTGTATCTTTTCTCTGCTGCTGTCAGTCCTCGCGAGGCTAAAGATACAATGCACAGATTACCCTCATCATCTTTCTGACATAATACTCCAGCAATGCCTATATGTGAAGCATCTGTCATAACCACATATTCCTTATCTTGTAACGGATATTTCAGCACTACAGCTTTCTCAAAACCTTCCTTCAGCACTCTAAAAGCCTGATCATGCTTGGACTCCCATCTCCACCGAGTCCCACTTTTAAGCAATTCCCTGAATGGTTCTACCAACCCTGAGTATTTAAGAACGAACCTCCTGAAAAAGTTGCAAATTCCCAGGTAAGTTTTTAACTGTTTAACATTCTGTGGAACCTCTGCGTTAAGAATCTTATTAACCCTACTTTCTTCTGGTGTTACACCTCTACTCGACACTCTATGACCTAAATATGTCACTTCTGACTGACAGAATGACGACTTAGACAGCTTCAAAGTGAACCCTGCCTGATCTAACTTCTGAAAAACTATATCTAAATGACGTAGATGCTCCTCAAAACTGCGTGAACTAATTACGATATCATCAATGTAAATGGTTACAAACTCTCCTGTGTCATCCCCTAATGCGATGTTTAAAGCCCTAATTAAAGCTGCTGAACTACTCTTTAACCCATAAGGTGTTCTACAAAATTGATAAAGGTTATATTTATGACTAAAAGCTGTAAATGGTCTATCTTCGTACATAAGTGGCACTTGCCAAAAACTGGAACTCAAATCTACACAAGTGAAATACTTCTTCCCCTCAAATGTTTGCATTAATTCTTCTATTGACATAGATTTCAGCTGATCTGAACTAATTCTACTGTTAACCAAACGAGCGTCTAAACAAATACGAACAGTGCCGTCGGTCTTGGGTACCGTGATCAAAGAATTAACATATGGACTGTTAGAATGCTCAATAATCCCATCTTCAAGCATCTGGTTAATTTGTGCCTCAACTGCACTCTGATAAGCGAAAGGTACAGGATATCTATGTCCTGTGAATACTGACCTATCAATAACGTTCAATGAATGGGTATAGCAATTGGCCATACCAATGCGATCCTCAAACACTCTCCTATTACACCATAACACATCATAGAGCCGAACACACTGTTCATCCTCTATATTTCCCTGAAATGCAGCCTCACGTAACGAGTCCTTTAGACTTCCGTTCGTAATCACACTGCCCACAAAACATGGAGAACCCCGCTCTACGGCTGGCGATATCTCATTTAAAGTACAAATCACACCTACAATACTACTCCTCTGACTATGGTCATTGAACGCTACTTCTACTTCAGAATCTCCCCATTTAAATTTCAAACTCCCTACATCATAACATAAGTTACCAGACACTCTACTTAGCCACTCTGAACCCAAGATAACACTGAATACTAAATTTGGAATTACAAGACAAATCTGCTTCTCTACATGATTATTAATTTTAATGTCTACTAAAACTTGCTTAGAAATTACTTTAGACCTCTTCCCAACAGCTGTGATAACAAAAGTGCTTTTAATTGGCATCTCCTCAAAATTTACTCCAGTTCCTTTCATTTTATCATAAAATGCACTACTTATGCAACTCTTCATACAACCACTATCAATTAAAACATCTGTGTACGCCTCGGACATGTTAAGTTTAACCATGACGAATGAAAGGGAAAGTGAGCAGACTCATCAAGTTCAAGCGCGCCCCGCCAGGCAGCGTTGGAGGGGGCAAGTTCCACGCTGCCGGTGTTAGCTCAGCTGGTCTTAGGGATGCTGCTAAGGGAAACGAATGACTTTGTAACTAATACTCTTTTAAAAAGTAATTAGCGATTACAATTAAAATAGCACGGCAAGGCACAATGGAAAATATAATTCACGGAAATAAGAACTACGGTATTCATTACATGTTACGATAAGCACAGATTCCTGGAGTATACAGACACAGATTAAAAAAAAACATAATCCCCAGCATATTAAAACAAGCACTCATAAACTATTTAAAGTAACACCCTACTTACCAATTCATTTTGTCGGCTACTGGACTTTCGAAAGCTTGCGTGAAGACTTGGCGGATGTTCGACATTGCAAATCTCGGCGGATTTCCTTCGTTCTGAAGAAAAATCGGCACTTTATATAATGATAAACAAGTCTGGGGATAACATTCATGACATGCTGAAGACAACAGCCAGCTCCTGAAGGATCAACTGAAATTGTTTCTATGGAATCGATGCAATCAAAAAATATTTCGCTCCACATCGATTTTGAGTTTAATTTTCCGGTAATTACTTTCTCGGCCTGGAAAAGGATGTCACATACACTTCTCGAAGGACGTGTTAGAAACACTTCATTGTTCATTGAGCCGTAGTCCTTTATTTCGGTAAGAACTGAAAATTTATTTAGATTATTGTCACGTAGAGAATGAGCACAAGGCGAACACTTAATAAATTTAGAAGAGTGCTTAACAACATAGCCAGCCAAATGGTACACTAAACACTTATCAATCGAAGAGTTTCGAACTGCGCTGTCAATTTCAGGTACAGAGCTTTCCCAGTCTTCGATATTTACTGCATCTCGAACCACAATTTTTTCCTTAATGGAAGTTTCCACTGATTCCTTCACTGTCTTGTTATGCACTTCCGCATTCCGGGCTAATATACGCATCTGATTAACATACGAGGTCAAGATCTGCTCCCGTTTAGGTTCACAATTTCCACCAACATTTAAAGCCTGTTTTATAGGGACGTATATACATTGAAGTAGATGCAAATGAAGGAAATCTATTGTCGATGGATGATCATCTGAACTGAAAGACCGCATAATTCCGAAGTGCCGTTCCAAGGGATCTTGGGTGAGCTTTCCTGTCAACACATACTTATAACCTTTCTCCCAAAGCCATTCACACATCTCCAAAGTACTCTGTAGGGTTACTACTAGTGATTCCAAGGTTCTATTGGAGGCAAAGGTATTATTGGTAGATCTCACGGTCTGAAGAAAATTAACAATAGCTGTATGAGAAGGTGAACCTTTACGAAGAGCCTGAGACGGAATGAATGCATTGAGTGCATCAGCAAGAACATTTATATCACTGGTAAATGTCTCAGTGTCCTCACTACCTTGTAATCCTGCCAGTCCCATTTCTCGATAAAATTTAATACCTTTGGCAACACTGTCACTGAAAAGTTGGAATGCAAGCCTAGCGTTCATTCTCTGGAAAGATGATGGGTCTAAATGAGCAACTGTCAGCTTGGGGCATGCTCTAAGCCCAGCATACCCTGAGAGATCTTCTTTGAACAGTTCCCTATAAAAATTGAAATTAATAATTTTGTCATTATAGAGAAGTTCTACTTTATCATGAAAGTGGTTTCTTATGCATTTCAATACATGAACGAAGTCTGAGAAAGCCCAGATCTTTCTCGTAACATCTGCAGGATTAAGGATGTGAGGTTGTAGAGAGCTTGTCTTGCCACTAACTCCTAACGATCTCCAGGCCTTTTTATTTGTCTGACTACCATCACAAGTAAAGCCAACCACCCTCGCCCCAGCCTCTTCTAACTGCAAAATCACCTGTATTAAAATTTTTGCGAGAATGTCCCCTGGAGTAGCATTTCTGCTTGCATAAACAGCAACTGGCTGCACCCAATTATGCATGAATGGTACGAACATAAACACTAGAGCGTGATTTGCAAGTACGTTCTTCTGGAGGTCAGGTGTGTGTTCACCTAAATCAACTAATCCATCTACTTTATGAGAAAAACTATTAAACTGGATTTCTTCTCTTAGCTTCACTTCATCGAAAATTACAACACCGTAACGTGAATTATCATTCTTTTCTTCCTTAAAATAGTCTGAAATAGCATTTATACTATGCGTATTAACTCCATAAGGGCACTTAAGTCCTTTACAAAGTTTTCTCAAGTGACTTTCTGAGGGCAGAGGCAAGAGATTATGTCGCCGACAATGACGAAATCCTTTCGGTGATTTTATTCTCAACAATAAACTCTCTAAAATGAATTCATTGCTGTACCTCATACCATTGGGAGATTTTACCTGGCATTTCTTGAGCATAGTGTCTATTATCATCTTTTCCTTCTTGCTAAGGTGTTTGTTATCTTTGTAATTAAATGCCTGTGAATGTCGAACCTGCTTCTCCAGCAAATTAATTCTCGATTTTGCTGAGTTGAGGCAGGATCTAACGCGAATTAAATTACGGTTAGCATTCTTTAGGCGCCTTTTGAGCAATATTATAGTCTTTTCAGCATCGGTAAGTACACTAGAATGACCCAAATTCTTATCAACATTAGACTGACCTTTTAATGCCTCATTCGTTGCTTCACTCCCATCTTCAATCTTCTTTCTTCTCTTCCTGGTGGTATCGAGATTCTTTTTCCTGTTAGGAGCTTTACGGGACTTATTCTCACTTGACAGGTACTTCGGTAAATTAGGGAAAAATGAGGCACTGCTCCAGGACGTAACTTCCACCTCATACGAGAGATTTTCACTTCTTCACCATTCACTATAAAATTATCTGATTTTACTATCAAATCACCAGAGAAATGAATTTGACAAATTCTACTACTACGCGTTAACTTCGTATCCTTTCGTGGAATAGCTCTGGCCAATTTTTCAAATTGATTTGTATCCTTCGGTGGTGAAAAAAATCGTATATCGTCAACTACTCGACCATACCCTGACTTACAGCCAGGTACAAAACAATAAGGCATGTTAAACTATTAAATGAACCAAGCCACATAAGAAATATGTTTGAAGTACACAAAACACAAAACGCTGATGTACACAAGACACAATGAACTGAATTTAAGAACTGAAAGCAAAGAAAATTCAATTTAATTCACACAAATATCTCACACAGTAACTTCTCGCGCACTTTCTATGAACCGGCTCGACGGAAACACAGCACGTGTTGGACATACTCGCTTGCAGTGCTTATAGCGGCGGGACCAGAAACTACCGTGCTAAAATGACGGAGTCCTCACACTAGGTCCTTCTATTCGTCATGGTTTAACTATGGGGCTCTTACTAACCACTTCCTGAATAATACCTTCATCAATTAGTTCATGTAATAATTCATTTCTTACATTTAGGTCATAGGGTTCCTGTATAATTGTATGGACAGGGCATGCTACAGACTGAGATTCTGACCTTACTTCGCAGCCTGGTTCGCGTTTAAAGAACCGCTACAGCTGGCCGTAGTACTACTAACTACTAAACTGGTCTGGTTGTTCTGGGCAGTGTTGTCATTGTTTGGCTGTATATTACTACCACTAGGCTGTCCTCTTCCTTGACCCCTATTCTGGTTGTAATTATTGTTATTATAATTTCTCCCTTGATTTCCCCTGAAATCATTGTTTCTCCCTTGATTTCCCCTGTAATCATTGTTCCTCCCTTGATTTCCCCTGAAATCATTGTTCCTCCCTTGATACTGATTACCATAGCCATTTCCTCTGTTCTGATTTAGCTGATTATTATTATTTCTATTTTGAGCGTTGGCCCCTTCGCCACCGTTCCCTTGAACTTCCTGATGCCTGGCTTCATTAGGGCTATTATTATTATTACCCTGGTTCCGATTGAAATTGTCCTCATAACCCCCTCTCCCTAGTGCATCAAATGTGCTTAACAAATTTTCTACATGTGATATAGTCTTTACATTCTGGATACAAGCAGCCTCCTTGATCCTATAGGGAAAGTGCCTAAGTAGCAACCTTACCACATCACTTTCCTCCTTCAAGCCATCCAGATATTTACACACTAATACCTGCCCTAAAAAGTATTCGGTCATGGTGGAGCTTCCTTTAGGGTTATATTTACCACACACTACTCCCTCACGATGCTGCGACTGAATAACCTCATTCCAGAACTTTTTACAGAATTTCATTTTAAAATCATTGGTATCAGTAAACTTGTCTCTGTAGACAGCAAACCAATTCCTCGTTTCCCCCACAAACACTTGTTCTAAAATTTCAACTACCTGGCACCACTCAATACTACCATTTTCCAACCTCTCCCCGAATTTATTTTCTATAGTGTTCATGAACTCCATTGGGCACCCCTGTCGATTGCTGAACTTACCCAGTTCTACCTCCCTGTGTGTGCTATTCACAAAAACTGGCCTATTCTGACTATTTTCTTGCCTGATCCTAGCTTTTAATTTTAACTCTAATTCTGTGATTTTCTCCTCAGCCTTCCTCTCAATACTGTTTACTGTTAATTTAATGTTTCCTTCTGATTCTTCTACTTTATCATATAGCTTTGTTTGTTTCTCCTCAATCTTGCTAATGCTCTCTCTATTACTCTCTCTTAAATCATTTACTTCTGCAACTATTTGTGAGTGGACTTTCTCAATTCTACCCCCCAGCTGTTCCTTAACCTCTTTAGTAGCTACCTGAATTTTGTCAATTTCTCCCCCCAATTGCTTTTTGACCTGCTGTGTTTCCAGTTGCACTAGTTCTTTTAAATTTTCAGCCTGTGTACTGATTCTAATTTCCAACTCCTCCTGTACTTTTCCTAATTTTCTGTCTACATCTGCAATAATCTCTTTAGCCTTTTCTTCCATCACCCCCCTGATCTCACCTCTAATCAGTTCGAATTTGTCACTCATTTCCCTACTGTTTTGTTCTAATTTAGCATTTAAAGTTTCAGTACTCTCTCTATTTTCCTTACTGTTTTGTTCTAATCTGGCGTTTAAAGTTTCATTACTCTCTCTATTTTCCCTACTGTTTTGTTCTAATTTAGCATTTAAGGCATCTGTACTTTCTTTGTTTTCCCTACTGTTTTGTTCTAATTTAGCGTTGTTTTGTTCCAGTTTTGCGTTTAAAGCGTCTGTACTTTCTTTATTTTCCCTACTGTTTTGTTCTAATTTAGCGTTGTTTTGTTCCAGTTTTGTGTTTAAAGCGTCTGTACTTTCTTTATTTTCCCTACTGTTTTGTTCTAATTTTGCATTTAAGGCATCACTACTAACTTTGTTCTGATACATGAACTCGAGAAGTAAAGTTTTTAATTCTGGTTGGCCACCTACACTCCCTGTTTCAGTATCGGGATTTACCTCCGCTACCCCGGTACTACCATCACTCGACATACTGCTCGTATCATCACTCTCCAGTTGATGACCACTACGTAACCTCATCTGTCTTTCTTTCTCATCCCCCATAATGATATACACTGATAAAGACAAATAACCCCCAAAATACAGGCACAGAAATATATACCCTTCTCCTTCCACAAATGTTATTAGGTTTTCAGCCCCAAGTTGTCGGCGACAAATGTAGCATTTTGCTTAGGCTGGGATGACAAGTGAAACGGTATTTACTTTGCTCCACGTTGAGCATACAAATGTGGCTGTTTCGCTAGCCCACACTGTTGGGTGATAAATGTAACTGTTTACCTTTGCCTAAGCTATGTTGTTTTAATGGGCGCCAAGACCTCAACGCAATGTTGAAATCTAAATTTGTATTTAACAACGTCTAGCTCTGGCAGAACACATTCAAGACTCTATTCACTCAGATCGTGGTATGATTTGATCATTAACCCAACAAACAATTGTATCAGGAGAAGGAATTGGTCTATATCTAATGCTACCTACTGAAAGCAAAGATTGCATTGTAAAAGAAATGAATTTATTATATAAAACAAGTATAGCAAAATTAATAATAATAATAAGTTTAAAATTTAAATTGGAGCGTTGCGATTTGAATATTACCGATAGAAAATTACGTGAAAACGGAGTCTGATAAATTGATTTTACTCTTATTTCCAAGCTATGAAGTTACTGAAATATGAAATGTAAAACAAAGAAAATGAGAGATTGCGTATTTCTGCGTCATTTGCGCTTACCACTGGAAATTGCCAAAGCATTTCCCTCGTACTTGATGATGCTGTGAGCTTCCCACAGTCTCCTGGATGTCGTCATCTTCGTCGATGTTTGATGATATACTGGTAGATTAGATAATTCTATGGTCCGTACCTCGGACCCAAACACTCGTAAAACCGCACTGGTTAAGTTTTACCAAAGTTAGTCTTCCACTCCACGGAACATCGGAGCGATTCCCGCGTACAACCGTACTCGTTAAATTCTATACAGATAGTAACTAACTCCACTGAACATCGGAGCGACTCGCACGCGCACCCATACTCCTCAAGTATTTCACAGATTGTCCTCGTTCGACGGCGCGTCGAACGATATATGCACCTGTCGGCTCCCCCACTCTTCAGCCGGCTTCAACTTGCGTGGTCCTCTACGGATTGGCTGACCCACCTCGCGATCTTCCCCTTCTCTGGGTCATTACACTCGGCGGCAGGGTTCCGTTTCAACAATTCGCCTTTTCTTGACGATGCGACCCAAGATTGCGTCATGCTTCTCGACAAGATTAAGCGTGTACTTGAAATCCCAGTGAGTCACGTCTCTCGATATACCCTAACTGACGAAAACTCCGTAAAATTCCGTAATCAGATAATTTTCTATGATATCGTCGTTCGTAATAATTTGCTGGATAGCGTTTTCTAAGACATAGAAAACCTATCTGAATGCTAATAATTTTTATAAAATGCTCCGAAAATACCTTAATAATAATTATAATAAATTAATAATAATAATAAATTAACATGAAAATTTATCTTGGCTGAACAATTTGCCGCGTAAATAAATATAGAATGGCTTCCTACTGACTTATGCCAGTGGCATAAAAACCCCTCGAAAAACACGTTACAGCACATTCATCGTGGCATCAGTATAGAGATCGATTCGGTACCGGTAATCACAAGGTTTGCTAAACAAAATATACGAGTTGATTTTGTTATATAAATAATCGTTTTTATATAACAGGTATGAAGTTGTAAATATGTACAGTTGTAACAGAACATAATAATTGCAATAAAGATATTTTCAGTATTGAATAAAATGAAAAAAAAACTGTTTTTCAGTTAAAATTCGTTAATTTTTATTTGTCTGGTTTTTGCGTTTTCATTTTTTGAGTTTGCAAAAAAATTTGGTCTCCGTTTGGGGGGGGGTTATGATCCCCCGTGACCCCCCCCCCCCCCCCTTAAATCCGCGCCTGGGTGGAGGCTGAGAGATGGTGGGAAGACAGAAGACGTTGGAGAGGCTTGTGATCCAAACAGACCCGGCCAGTGGCTGGAAACTGTGCAAGATGATGATGATGATGATCTAATAGCGTTTTGTAAGAGTATCCATTTTTCTCTTTTGCCTTCGTAAACTTAGTTTAAGATGATTTTAATTCTCAATCTACGCTGACGAGGTTGTCATTGAACACCGAAACATGTAGGGCCTACATATAAGCAGTAATTGAACTACATTCTATAGTGTTCGACATAGTACTATCAGTCAACATGGATATTAATTATTACCATTGTCATAATGGTTTATGTTTACACATTTCACAAAAGAGGACACCAATGGGAGTGATAAAAACCATGATTTCTTCTTTCTCTTAGGTCCATATTGATTTCTTTTTCCCATACTTAATTTGCCATAAATTCACTTAAAAGCAATATTTAATTTCTTTATTTTCTCTTTGTAAATTTTGGCTCTATCCTAGCAGTTCATGGACTTTTCAATGCAACAAAATCAATTTTTAATGAAATAGTCAATCAAAGAGAAGTGTTTTTTATAAAATAAACAATGTGAAACTCACAATTAAATTAACCAGGCCTCCTAAGAAAGACATGATCTCCAGCCCCATTACATGCAATTTTTCGACAGCAGCACTAAAGAAGATTTTAGTTAAGAAGAGGAGAAAGAAAAATTTAGAAAAGAAGAATTTTTTAATCATCTTATTTTGGTGTTCTTTTAAAGTGAAAGTGTTTTAACGAATACGGTAGTGAAAACCATTTGACTGAAGAAGGGCTAGGCTCTATTTGAGCCCGCATGTTTTATCTTTATTGTATTGACAACGTAGAGAAACAATATTATATGCTGTGAATAAATTTGACAATTGTACCAATGGAAGTATCACTGCTTTGAGAGATTGGATGATCAATATCCCATTTCAGGACATTAAAAAAAAAAGCCCTGATGCCAGAGAGTTTCTGTAATTGAACACTTGATGCAACACTTGAAATATTGCCATCTGTGGACTCTCCCTGGTCATAGGAAAGCTTGCAGAGGAGAGGAGTGGGCTAGGGATTCTCCACTATAGTTTGCTACAATGGAAACTACGATCTAGGGTGATTGTCCACAGTGCTGGCAGCGTGAAAGAACATAACCAGTAGTGGTGGCATAGAATTAATGAGGTATCTACACCATAAAAACAACCTCTGTAGATCATGGAATTTAATTTCAGTATTGGAAGAAAGAAGGAAAGAAAGAAAGAAGAGCCTGGCTGCGTGGCTCAGGGGTAACGTTCTCGCTTGCTGAGCCCAAGGTTGCAGGTTCGAAACCTGGCGCAGTCAGCTGGCATTTGAGGGTGCGCAAATGCGAGGGAGCCGTGTCAGTACATTTACTGGCACGTTAAAGATCCCCTTTGGGGCAAAATTCCGGCACCCCGGCGTCTCTAAAAGCCAGGGTAGTTAAAAGGGACGTAAAACCAATAACATTTATTAAAGAAAGAAGATGTTCCTTAATGTGCTTTCTACCAATATCTCAACATCTTCAAGGAAGCACAGAGGAATTATAGCCTGTTATTTTAGTAATATGCATGTACGGTACCAGTTTTCACATAATGTGGCCTTTCATTAATTCACCACTTTATTCTTCTTCTTCTTCATCTATCCCTTTTGCCTCTCTGCGTCGGGTCCACTTTATTATACTGGAATAAATATATAAATTTTTTTTTAAAGCGTATGGCTTTTAGTGCCGGGAGTGTCCGAGGACATGTTCGGCTAACCAGAGTTTGTAGCTGCTTCTATGCAGACACTCATGGGGTGAGCTACAAGTACCGCCGCGTGTGGAGTCGTGCCTAGGGAGGAAAGTGTGAATGTGAGGAATTGGAAGGTAGTGGCTGTGGCCTATAGTTAGGGACCAACCCCGACATTTGCCTGGAAGGAAGATGGGAAACCACAGGTTGCCAGCGAGGGGGATATTCGAACCTCCCCGCCTCCCGGATGTGAGTGACTGCCTGCAAACAGCCCGTGCCATAACGACCATGGCTAACTCACCCGGTAGGAATCAAGTACCGGTACTATAATTATTAAACTATCTTTGATAAAAAATAAAACATAATAACTGAAGGTTTCAATTTAGAAGGAACTTACCAGACTCACCATAACCTGGCTGCTGATCTGATTGCTTTTACAGTATGCCATCAGCTCCGTCAGACACTCACTGGCATACGACTGGCCACTGGGGTGCTCGATTCCAGATGACCCTAACCAAGCCCTCTCCACTTCGTACATGTCTACGACCTTCCCTTTTGGGGGTTTCTTCAATATGAATTGGACATGCTTCCCTGAAAATTAAATTAGCATTTTTACTTGACTATCTATATTTGTTAGCTCTGTAATCATTATTCTAATCAGTTTCAAGGTTTTCCATTGCCAGAAACAAAATATATGCAGATAACAGTAATATTCAAGGGATGATTTAAACTTTCAATTGTAATTGAATTACCGGTACTTATTTCAAAAGAGTAACACATCCGAAATGTTTTGTATATAGGAGGTATAAAATAACTAATTATTCCATTAAATATAACCATCTTTCCAATTTTATAGTCATAATTTAAATGATGGGATATGGTGATAATAAGAATTTATTGCAGCTAATGACCACTAATACAGTAATACTAGCGGACCCGTGCGAGAAATCTCGCATGTTCATAAACCACACTTTCCCCAATAGGTTTATAATAAAAGACTTAAGGAGAAAGGTTGTTCTGTTTTAATTTGAACCAAATGATTATAGAACACTATTTACGTTTAAGGCGTCCCTACGGCCAAAATGCGAACTGAACAGCAATGATGTCGCATATTTTCCTACAGCAACAGTATTTGCAAATCGCACACTTCTTACAAATATTGATATTTATGAAATTAGAATGCAATTCGTCACTGCTAATGTCATTTGTGTGCTGAGTCCATTGATTGACAGCTTAGCCATAACACTAACCGGTTATTCGATATTTATGAAATTATACGATTTGAGTACTCATTCCTTTAAATTACTGTTTCTGAAATCCATGCAAAATGATAAGGAAAAGACCTCAGAATGTTGAAATGACATGAAACAGGCGTCACAGCGGCCAAAATGTGAAGTGGGCAGCAATTATGGAGCGTATCTTCCTGCAGCAACAGTATCTGCAAATCGCACACTTCATACAATTTTCTAAAAGTAATTTTTAAAAAAATTATAGATATTTATGAAATTAGAGTGCAATGAGTCACTGATAATGCATATTCTCTTTCATTTGAATGGTAATTTTTCACGATCGGTCGCTTATGAGCGCCGCAGGAGGGATCTATACTAATGAAATAATATATATGATAAGATTAGTTAAACAGAATTTTGTCAGTCCCATCTGTCTCTTAGCACAGGTTATCACATGATACCTGTCACAAGTCTTCTTGCACAATACACAAATACATTTTGTGGTCTCGGCATGAAACACTATGTTGGCACACACTCGGCGATGAAAACCGTACGTTGCCAATCTAGTTACTATGTGTCTGAGTTTATAATCTGCCATTCTCCAATCCGTGTTAGTCATAGCCTCCGAGGTGTAGAAGCTTCCCCATATTTCTCTTTTTTTGTTATTAATTATAATTTAATTGCAGCCAATGTCCATATGGGGGTATTTAAATTGAACATCCGTAGGCTCCCCATCAAGTTCAATTTCAAGTAGTTCCAACCTTGACTACCAGAGATGTCACTGACACTGACACCAAGCAGCGAACGTTGGAACTTGATAGAGCGTTTCTAACCAAATTACCTACATATTTAGCTACACACTACCAATTGTAGTTGTAGGTTCTTTTACATGCCATAAATCTATGACATGAGCCTGCCCAATTTACTTACTCTCCTAACGAAGGCATACTGAAGGATTTTTACGCTCCTAAAAATCCAATGACTTCGTCCAAGTTTGAACCCGTGATCTTGGGCATAGCAGTTCAGCATGCTCTGTTTGCAGTTGATCAAATGCAGCTGTAAATGGTAAGATCAGGTGATATCAGAGTTCTTCTGTGTAGAAAATTTCTCTTGTTAACTCATAACATAATCATGACAGGGTAAATTTGAACAAACATAGTAGTTTCTTCATTTAAATTGCTTTCACATTTTAAATGTCTTGAAGGTTTCTTTTGGTGAGATGTTCCCTTACAATTATCGGTGATATGTTTACATGATACAACCTAATTACTATGTCAATCGATAGCTGGCGGAGCAAGAAACACTGCTGCAGCTACTCTATCCTTAATATGTTTCGTGGGATATGGTGATTCTGCACTATGACATGGGCCTGCCTGCTTTACTTCCTCTCCTAACGAAGGCATACTGAAGGATTTTAACGCTCTTAAAAATGCGATGACTTTGTCCGGGTTTGAACTTGCGATCTTGGGATGTATTTATGTGCTTAAAATAATATACAATTTTTGTGTAACAGTACTCTTACAGATTAATCTGACAGCACTATCGTCAAAACTATTTTAAAAATGGATAAACACTGAGAAAATGAAAAGAAATACATTGCATACGAGTATAATCACTAAGATGTCCATTTTCACTGTACGGTACTGTATTTATATCTAGGAATCCTCCTCTGGTGATTCACCTTGTCTACTGGATGGCCAATTTATGATTTGAGACCAATATTTTTTTTCTTCTGCCAGTATGTAGTCGATCAGCTTCCTTAGGTCACTTAATGATTGGTTGCAATTTTGTTCGAATATGCAGGAAAAGAAAAAAAAATACGAGCCTTACAGTAGTCGCATATGATGTGTAACATCTGACATAGAAGAAACCTCACGTGAAATTGTATTGATTGGGCGGAGACCCTTTAACCCATTAAATTGAAATTGTTGATAGCCGGTATTTTATACTATTATTGGCACAAATATTAATCTATTGTAAAAGGGAGTGTTTTACAGATATTGTAGTTTATAATAAGGAACTCATTTTATTAGATGATTTGTAGCTTCCATCAGCACTAGCCTAAATAAAGAATACGATATGGATCAACTAGATTAATAGACGCGACACCCCTCATAACCTTAAATTCCTTATTAACAGGTCCTCTTCATTCACAGACCAACACGTAATTTCATATGGATTCTGTTAAAATGAGTCATATTGATATGATAAATATCGTTTAAAATGATAATCTGGTAGCAAAAATATCTACCCCATCCGGGATTCGAACCCAAGATCTCTAGATTCACAGTCATAAGCACTAACCCCACGGCTATTTCGATTACGCCAATTTTGTGCAAAAGATGGTGACTTATTTCCACTTCCAATAATACTGCATTACGGAATTAAGTCTTATTTATATTTTGCTTGTTTCGATAATGTTCCTGCGTGAAATTGAGTATAAAATGCCTTATGAATAGGCCCTTTTGTGAGTAAAGAGAATGTATTCAGTAATAGTTCATGAAGGCTTGCTCAATTCTCGTATAACCTTAACGATTATATTATATTATATTGATGACTGCATTACCGTTATGTGGGTTAATATTTGATTAGCCATTGTGCAGAAACATAATACCGGCAATGCCGACTACTTACAATGTTTGATATTAAGGCATTTTACCATTTAAATACTGATACGAAGACTTCGAACATGTTACCATGTCATTTGTTTCAATCACTTGACACCAGAGTTCGCATGAGCGTTTTCCGTTCAGTATGTCATATACATTCCACATTGCCGAGAGTACGTCATGGTATCAATTTCTGATACCGCGCGCTCATTGTTTCTCGTACCACTGCCAGTTGGGTCTTACCACTGCTCGCTGGATCGATCGATCGGGCAGTGCATACTTCCGTTTTCCACCACTGCCAGCTAGTACACTTCCGTTTGATCGATCGAGCGGGCAGTGCATACTTCCGTTTTCCACCACTGCCAGCAAGTACACTTCCGTTTGATTGATCGAGCAGGCAGTGCATACTTCCGTTTTTCACCACTGCCAGCTAGTACACTTCCGTTCGATCGATCGAGCGGGCAGTGCATACTTCCGTTCGATCCACCTCTGCCAGCTCGATCGTTCCGATCCACTTCCGTCCCCAATTTTCAAAATCACTCCCACAAAACTATCCAGCAACCCATCGGAAGGATGTTACACATCAATAACATTTAAAAATCCAGTACTTGCATTGCCATAAGTGCTAATGAGAAAAGGTAGTACGGTACTGTTACTTTACCAGGGTTCTTTGCAGTATACTCTACCTGAACTCAATCTACAGAGTCTTTCACTCAAAGTGGGGCCGGGCGCATGGCTAACGCAGCACTGCAGGCAGAAGGTCGAGCCAAAGCTCAGACGAGCTCATTGCAACACGGAGCTGAGACAGTTGCGACGCAGAATTTGACGAGTAAAGTTTACTTCCTTATTTTGTTTATAGCCTCTTTTAAGTTATACGTGTTATAAGTTTATAACGTGTGTACGTGGTTATTGTTTAATTGTTGTTGCGTTTCAACATTTTATAACGTAGTATTGCTGAGTGTTAAACACTATTGCTTCAACTTTTATTTATGGGGACAATAATTGAAAAATAAGGTTTATGTAACAACACACTAGATGAACTCAAACTGAATATCACGAGAGAAATTGAGGCTATCTCGGTAGATGAACTAATGCGTGTGAATGAAAATTTCCTTAGAAGATGCCAGAAATGTCTAGATGCAGGTGGAAGACATTTTCCAACATCTTCTGTGACAATGATTTTACTTTCATTATGTGTTATTATAAAGCCTCCGTGGCTTAGACGGCAGCACGCTGGCCTCTCACCGCTGGGTCCGTGGTTCAAATCCTGGTCACTCCATGTGAGATTTGTGCTGGGCAAAACAGAGGCAGACAGGTTTCTCTCCGGGTACTCCGGTTTTCCCTGTCACAATATCATTTCATTTCATCTATCATGCATTTAATCATTGCCCCAGGGGAGTGCGACAGGCTTCGTCAGCCAGCACAGTTCATAGCCGCTAGATGCAGGCTTCATTCATTCCATTCCCTGACCTGGTCGGTCGACTGGAAGCAAGCTGTGGATTTTCATTTTCATGTGTTATTATGTGTGCTTGTTATTTACATGCGATTCGTACGGGCGCTCTCTCGAGCCCAAGCTCAGTGAGTTGCCATGTGCTCGTCCGAACCTCCATGCGCTGTGCGGCCGGCCCCACTTTGAGTGAAAGACCCTGTAGTTGCTGATGAAAATCCACAGCCTGCTTCCAGTCGACCGACCGGGTCAGGGATGGATTGAATGAAGCCCCCATCTAGCGGCGAGGATATGAACTGTGCCGGCTGCCGAATCCTATCGCACCCATCTGAGGCAATGATTAAATAAATGACAGATGAAATACAATGATAGTGGAGAGTGTTGCTGGAATGAAAGTTTGACAGGGAAAACCGGAGTACCCGGAGAAAATCCTGTCTGCCTCCGTCTTGTCCAGCACAGATTTCACATGGAGTGATCGGGATTTGAACCACGGACCCAGCGGTGAGAGGCAGCCGTGCTGCCGCCTAAGCCATGGAGGCTCCTAGTTGCTGATATGGAAGGTTAATTTTTGATGCTTTAGTATCTTCTTTTACCAAAACACCTCTTTGACAAGATTGCTCATTATCGTGTTGGATCCTGTTTTCAGTGTTGCCTTAGTAATCGAAATTTAATGCTTTTCAGTCGGTCAATATGATTGAATCCAATTGTAATGTGTGTTCCCCTAATCCTGGAAAAATATACGTGAGATTAATAAATACACTTATTCAGTTGCAGCAGTTATTGGAAACTAGTGCAACTTACCAAGATATGAGTGGTGGGTAGCTGCTGCACGAGAATGGACCGCACATCGCTCCAACAACTAGCCAAGTTCACAATCCACTCTAACCTGACCATTTAATAACAATCACAGATATTGCACTAAGCAAGCGAACTTGAAGCCACTAACAATATTTTAACAACAATAGATCATATATAACTAACAAATTTTGCAGGGTTTCGCTAGTTTATGATAACTGCTGTAACTAAATTAAAGTACTTGTAAATACCATCAACCACATACTTGTAGATATAGATTTAACAGCCTAAGTGTAAAGGATCTGATGATGATCGCTTGACGATCGAAACTGGCCATCCAAGTGTATTTAATAATCTCATGTAATTTTTGATGTGTAACATCTTTCCGCTCAGTTGCTGGATAGTTTTGTGGGAGTGATTTTGAAAATTGGGGACGGAATTGAATCGGGCGGAAGTGGATCGAACGGAAGTGGATCGGACGGAAGTGAAGACGCACTGCCAGAAGAATGGGAGGGAAGTGAATCGGGTGGAAGTGGATCAAACAGAAGTGGATCGGACGGAAGTGAAGACGCACTGCCAACTGGATGTACAATTGAAAATGTGTGTATTGAAAACAAGGCAGTGTGTGCTCTGTAGCACGAGAATGTTATGGCAATACAGTAGGCAGTGCATTTAGCAGGCACTGGTTTGACGAGCACAGTGGCAAATGTTTCACTGACTTTCATTTGTCATAGAGCAGTTTATGAAGCTTCACGTTCAAGGTTGAATATCACATGGGGTAGGACAAAGACGACAAATGACATTTAAGTAAGCGGCATTGTTGTCAAGCTGTGGGTGAGTGGTCAAATATTATATGCGTAACAGAATATTGTTATGTGAGTGGAATAAAAGCTGTATTTTCATCATATGTGAGACTAGGTCATTTCATGATTGTAGAAAGCCATGTTTTGATTGTTTACGACGAACTGTATGAGAGCCTTGAGAATAATGAATGTTATAGTTACTGAAAGCCTCCGTGGCTTAGGCGGCAGCACGCCGGCCTCTCACCGCTGGGTCCGTGGTTCAAATCCCGGTCACTCCATGTGAGATCTGTGCTGGACAAAACGGAGGCAGACAGGTTTTTCTCCGGGTACTCCGGTTTTCCCTGTCAAAATTTCATTCCAGCAACACTCTCCACTATCATTTCATTTCATCTGTCATTCATTTAATCATTGCCCCAGAGGAGTGCGTCAGGCCTCGGCAGCCGGCACAGTCCATATCCTCGCCACTAGATGGGGGCTTCATTCATTCCATTCCTGACCCGGTCGGAGACTGGAAGCAGGCTGTGGATTTTCATTCATTCATAGTTACTGAGGAATGTGCTCACAGTATTTGAGAGTACTGTCGACGTTGTGTGTCACTTTGTTATTATGAATTATTAATGTAAAAGGAAGGAAGCTTGTAGTTTTGGGTGTCCGTTAATCTCACGATCATGATCCACAGTACCTCCCTTTTACGTGGAATGCGAACCACAGGACATGGCATTTCGATTCGAAAATCTCACATGTATTGACTGGGAATCAAACCCGGTCTACCTTGGTGAGAGACTAACAGCTTGACCGCTGCGCCACAAATGTGACAGTAGCATATCTCCAATTCAATCTATACATTCATCATAGTACCAGTATGAAAATGGAGTGTAAATTAACATTTTAAGAATGTCCAAGCTGTGTAGTATACGAGTAGGATAACATGTCAGATGTTACATATCATATGCGACTACTGTAAGGCTCGTTTTTTTTTTTTTTTTTTTTTTGTCACGTTTAGAGAAACACTCATTAAAATTGGGTACAATCAAGTTGACCGACTGAAAAGCATTACATTTCGAAGACTTGCTCCTTGTATATTATAATACCGTGCTCACAATTTTTTTAAACCCTCCGTTAGTCACGCATGGGTCTGACAGCTCCATGGTTCGTTTTAGTTTTAATATCAAGCCAACAATTCAAGTTATGATTTTATTGTCTTGGGACATCTTACACCATACCTTAGTAAGGATATTCCTGGAGTTATGAAATGGCAAGCCAAAAAATAACTCCACACTTGTAACATTTGTCAACTGCTGTGTCATGTGGGACTGCTAGCCCCAGTGTGACCAATGATGTAGCATTCTGTCAGTGAGTTGTCATTTAGTTGCAGGTGTGCTGTTAGAGCGATTATTTGGTTTGGTATGATGCCTTATTGCATGTAAATAAAGAGATGTACGACTTACAAAAACCTAAGGATGTAGATGAAATATGTCGCCTTCTGTTGAAAGATACCGAATCGCTAGTCGATAATTTTAAAGAAATTGGTGACTCTGATACTCAAGACAAAGTTGAAACAAGATCTGAAGACTCGGATGCTGACCATGAAATTGATCAGGAAGGCGGTATTGGAAGCGAAGAATTGGATGTCCGATTATAAGGTTCCACATGAATGCATGTGGCGTGTCCTATTGGATTCTCGACTAAACGCTGCTCCACATTTTTCACAGAGTGAGGATGATATGTTAGACATAATGCAAGAAACTCTCTCTCTATACCAAGCAACTACAAGACAGCTTGGTCTGTATAATTATTAACTTTCAACTTTTTGTTACTAGCACAGCAAAACTTAAGAAAAAATGAACACATAGCAGCGAGTACGAGACCGCTTGTTCTGTATACGTACTAACTTTCGACTTTTTGTTACTTGTAAACAAAAACTTAAGACAAAATGAGCACATAAACAGTGAGTACTCAGTACATGACCGCTTGTTGTATATAAATATTAACTTTCAACTTTTGGATGTTTTGCCATCACTGGGCATAGTAAAAGAAATCAAGTAAAAAACATGTCTGTAACTCACATCTTGGCTTAATTCCACAAACAATGCATTAAATTGCTAGTTTTTAGGCAAACTCACAAGGGGTCTATAGTTATTGGCCCCCTTAGTAGATTGGCTTATTTTCAGTAAATCAATTTATTTTAATAGACAAATTGTACTTTCTATACGTTTCTATACATATCCCAAGCATGCTTACATAGAGTCACAATAATATGTCCATGTGAATTAGTTCTTGCAAATCATTAATAAAAAGAACTTAGATTATTTTGCATTGCTGCAAAAGACACAAGTCCCTGTGATACCAAAAGAAAAAAAGTACAAAAGCAACAAGATTGAACCCGGGACCTCTCAACCAAGTCACACAGCTTGTAACTAAAAACACAAGTCCCTATGTTACAAAAAAAAATACCATGTGAATTAGCAATTCAATCGGCGCGCTGTTTATCTTATTATTGAAGATTTCTGTAGGCATATGTTCGCGATTATTTCATACTGCTGGAAAGGTGAGGTTTCAAGCTTGCCTGTGCGGTGTTTACTTTTTTCCTTCGAAGTCCGTTACGCGATAGGTTTGAGTTTGTATTAACGCCCTCTCTTTGCGCTTCCCCAATGACGCGTGTTCCCGCCAAAATTGCGGTGCAGTTGTTTTCTTCTTGTTGAAGTTGTCTGCCTACAGATGTATCTATGTACTTTCTACAGCTGGAAACGTAGTGTTTCTTCGAATATGACTCTTAGGTGTCCTTAATTTAGGCTCAAAAATGATTTTTTTACAAAAAAAATGAAAAATTGAACAATTATCAGAATAACCTCTATTAAAAAGATTTAGATGCCGTATTTATTTTTATGAACACAATGTATGAAATAATGGGGTATTGGTTTTCTACAAAGAACATGGCGGTTAACGGTCGAGATTTTTCTCCGAGCGAAAAGTTCGAAAATAACGTGTGTGTGATGTGTAATGGATGTAAAAACGATAGTAGGGCCAGTCTTGAAGTTTGTGAAACATGCGTGTTTAAGAATGCGTTCGCAAGTGAAGTGCCAAATTCGGAAGACGATGAAGTTTCAGATAACCTCACTTCGACCGCATCGCATCTAAGGTTCAGAATAAAATCTCTGGAGCTCGAGCTATTCTCAAAAGACGAAATAATCAAGATGATATCAATTGATTTAGAAAATGCTCTCCTGGAACTGAAGGGCTTAAAGGAAGGTAGGGCAAATATTAAGATACCGGGAGAACATGGTAGGGATTATACAGAGGTTAAGTCAAGAAATCTTAGGCATACCAGGCCTCATGTAACAGGCAATGGATCTTCACATAAAGGCATCGCAACAGCGAATAGATTTCAGATCTTAGGGTCAGAAGATGACGTAGTCAACACAGAATGTAACCTTCCTATGGTCTCGGAAAGTCAAAGGAAATCCCGTCGGCGATCGAAGCGTAAACATGCCCGTACGGTAATAATAGGTGATTCAATGGTGAGGAATGTTGGGCCTGAAATTGAAGAAGGAATCACATATTGCTATCCGGGCATGCAAGTGGGTCAACTGACAGCACATGTGAACAATAATAAAATAAAGGAAACACCCGAGACGTTAATTATCCACGTTGGTACAAACGACATTCTAAACTCAACAACACCCAGTGATATAATGGCCGAGGCTGATACTCTTATTGCGTCAGTAAAAGTGAAGTTTCCGGAGACAAAGCTTTGTCTCAGTGGAGTGTTATATAGGAATGATGTCGACTACCGCTATGTGGATGCTGTAAATTCCACACTAGACTGGCTGTGTCGCAATGGAGACGTCCTTTTTGTCGATGCAAATGGATGGCTTAATGACTATGATTTTAGTACAGATGGGTTACACCTCAATAGGAAAGGGACCTCTAAGTTCGGTAAACTGCTGAATAGGATATCTAAGAAAATGCTTTCGGGAAACTAATTCAGAAAATGGGGGGCGTAAATGAGTCCACTAGAAAAGATACAGTAAATCAGTACCACGAAAAACAGGACTCGAGTCAGGGGAGCAAGGGATTACTAATTGCACACCCACAACATCAAAATTTGAAGGGGGAGGGGGGTCTAAGATTGCTCTTGGTAAACTGTCAAAGTGTAGTAAACAAGCAAATAAAACTCAGTACAGCAATGGAAGCATATGAAATTGATGTGGCGATAGGAGTGGAATCATGGCTGAGAGAAGGGGTAGGAAATAGAGAAGTATTCCCAGAAGGGTATGTAGTCTATCGTAGAGACCGAGGAAATAAGAAGGGAGGGGGGGTGTTTATACTGGTGAAGGAAACTTACTGCTCACATGAATGGTTTACCGACGAAAAGGATGAAATATTAGGGATAAAATTAGTTTGTGACAATATGAAGGAGGTGGGAATTATAGGAATATATAGGCCTGGGAGAGAGAAAAGAGACATGGAAATAATTGAGAAACTAATAGATTACACTCATAAAATCAATAATGACATGATAATAATTGGGGGGGATTTAAACTTGCCAGAAGTTGATTGGAATGGAGCTGCAACAGAAGCCCATGAACAGAAACTTGCAAATAAATTAGTTTGGGAGGGAGGATTTACACAAGTAGTGCAAGCACCAACTAGACTCAGCAATTTGCTGGATGTATTCCTGATAAAACCAGGGGAACTTGTTGATAAAACCCACGTAATTGAAGGAATAGGTGACCATAAGGCTGCAATAATGGACGTTGGTCTGGTACCTAAAAGGCTTAATAGGAGGGTCACACAGGACAAGAAATTATACAGAAAAACTAAATTCGATGAATTTGGAGCTTACCTGAAATCAAAATTTAATTCTTGGATAAGTGAAGGGAGTAATGTGGATACACTCTGGGCAAATTTTAAGGAAATCATTTGGGAGGGTGAGAAGATATTTGTACCTATTAAGAAGGGAAAAACAACCTCAGACCCTGTTTACTATACAAAGGACATACGAAAATTAAAAAGGAAATGTAGAATGGTAAACAGTCAAATCAAAGAGGGCAGGGGAAACAGAGAAACCAGAAAGCAGCTAATAAAGGAGCTCAATAGGTTGAAAAAGGAAGCAAAGGAAAATTACATGAATGGCATACTTCATGAGGGTAAAGACCACATAGGGAAATGGAAAAAGCTGTATTCATATATTAAAAACCAAAAGGGAAACGGAATCCACATTCCCACAATGGAGGGAGAAGAGGGTGAGCATTTATTTGCAGATAATGAGAAAGCAAACCTATTTAGTAGGGAATTCATAGATTCAGTGGAAGATTGTCAGGAGTTGGAAACCGTAAATGAGACTGGAGAGGGTGAAACACATAAGGACACAAGAAGCTTCACCTTTACAAATGAGGATATTTTTAGAGAAATCAAACTGCTTCAGCAAGGAAAAGCAGCAGGGTGTGATCAAATTACTGGGGAATTAATAAAGGCAATGGGGTGGTACATAGTGCCTTATTTAAAGTTTCTTTTCGACTATGTCATGAACAATAGTAGAATACCAAAGGAATGGAAGGAATCTATAATAATACCAATTTATAAAGGAAAGGGAGATAGAAGTAAACCTGAGAACTACAGACCAGTAAGTCTGACCAGTGTAGTTTGTAAAATCTTGGAGAGTTTAATAGTAAAATATATTAGAGGGGTATGTGAAGATAAAAATTGGTTCCTGAGGAGCCAGTATGGATTTAGAAAGAAATTTTCTTGTGAGGCACAACTGGTGGGATTTCAGCAGGACATATCAGATCGGTTGGATCTAGGGGGACAGTTGGACTGCATAGCTATAGACCTTTCCAAAGCTTTTGACAGAGTGGAACATGGAGTATTATTAAAGAAAGTGGAGAGAATGGGATTGGACTCGAGGGTTGTACGTTGGATAGGAACATTTCTAAATTCAAGGGTTCAGAGAGTCAGAGTAGGGAATTACGTATCACAGGAAGAGAAAGTTAAGAAGGGAATTCCACAGGGTAGTAAAATTGGTCCATTGCTTTTCCTAATATATGCAAATGATTTAGGGAACAATATAGCATCAAAAATAAGATTGTATGCAGATGACATTATCATCTATAGGGAAATAAATAATATAGAGGATTGTAAAATATTACAAAGGGACCTCGACAGTATCCAACATTGGGTTGAAGAGAACCACATGAAGGTTAACGGAGGTAAATCAACTGTCACAATATTCACAAACAAGAGATTAAAAACTGAATTTCAATATACAATGGATGGGGTAATCGTACCAAAAGATGACAAGTGCAAATACTTAGGTGTGAGATTTGATAGTAAATTGCACTGGAAGGGTCATGTTGGAGACATTGTTGGGAAAGCATACAGATCGTTGCATGTCATTATGCGACTACTTAGAGGATGCAACAAAGAAATAAGAGAGAAAAGTTACCTAAGTTTGGTTCGTCCAATATTGGAATATGCAAGCAGTGTATGGGATCCGCACCAGGAATACCTAATAAAAGAAATTGAGAGTGTTCAAAGGAAAGCAGCAAGATTTGTGATAGGGGATTTTAGGAGAAGAAGCAGTGTATCAGATATGTTAGAGAAGCTTGGGTGGGAAACATTAAGTAAGAGAAGGGAGAAAAACAGACTTGTAGGGTTATATAGAGCATATACAGGAGAGGAAGCATGGGGGGAAATCCGTGAGAGGCTCCAATTGGAAAGTAATTATATTGGCAGGGCAGACCACAAATTCAAAATTGGATGGCACTTTAGCAGAAGCGATTGGGGTAAATTTTCATTCATTGGGAAGGGTGTGAAGGAATGGAACAGTTTACCAAGAGCGGTGTTTGATCCCTTTCCAAAATCAGTCCAGTTATTCAAGAGCAGAATAGACAAAACCAGGGAATAGAAAGAAGTGGTATAACTTAGTGCTGTATTCCTAGAAACATTATACGTGCTATGTAATTCCTACAGCAGTTGTGAGAGGGGAGTTCAATCAATGTGTGAATAGTACATTAAGTTACTGTATTCTTTTAATATTGTGTAGTGTTTGTTACTGTATTCTTTTAATATTGTGTAGTGTTTGTTACTGTATTCTTTTAATATTGTGTAGTGTTTGTAAATTATGTACCTCATTTGCCACCGAGGTTGACACCTCATTGCAAATAAAGTGATTTTGATTTGAAGTAAAAATAATGATTCTATCGTAGGAAATGTGGTATTTATGATTTTTTTTAATAGTCTGCATGACCATTAAAAATGGCTTGGCATTCTTGGCAAGTAATTCAGGAATTGGCTTGGCACTAAGAGGGTTAATAAAAACATGTCTATAAATGGAACATCTTTAAATAAAAATATAAAACAATAATAAAAGAAGTTGGACGTCGTCATCTTATAGAAATGTCATCACGTGATACCTGGAAAATGTAACGTAGAACCTGGAAAAAAATGTAACGTGTAACCTGAAAAATGACGCATGTAACCTGCAAAATGTAACGTGTAACCTGCAGAAATGTAACGTGTGATCTGCAAAAAAAAAAAAAAAGTAACGTAGAACCTGAGAAATGTAACGAAAACAATTTTAAAAAAATTTAAAATAAGAAACAAGAATCGAACCCTGGACCTCTCAACCAAGTTGCACAGCTTGTAACAAAAAACACAAGTCCCTATGATACAAAAAAAAAAATTTTTTTTTTTTAAAAGTACAAACGCAACAAGAATTGAACCCGGGACCATGGTCGTGTGGGACCACCATCTTGGAAAAAATAACATGGCGACTGGCATGGAGGCCGCCATCTTGAAACATGTTACTCACTCAAGTAGCGGCACACATCCGAGATAACAGAACTGTATATATATAATTATACTGTATCAATATTATCCAAGGCTTTCTGATCTTGGAGACAGACGAGATTTGGTTTTCGAACCAATGCTCGCTTGAGGCGCGGACAGCCTTTCCCAAACCGCTTGTGCGGACCATGTTGCTAACACTTTATTCCAGATCAAAATGGGGTTAAATCATTAACAACTTATTGTCAGATCAGATAACGAATATTTCTCACAGGATATGTGAATGATGTATTAAGATAGAAGGAAGGAATAGATTGGTGAACAGTGTAATGTTATTAGACATATTGAAGGAAAGTTATTAATGTCATGTTGTGTAACAATTGAGGTATCGATGAATACTCATGAGGTGTATACTTAGTTGATATTTAAGATTGTCATGAGACAACGAATAGATGATGTATCAGAGCTATTGAATTTATTAAGGTTATTATATTACCTGTAAATATCAGGACAACTAGAGAACCATTAATTTATTGTGATATTATTGTGGATTTATTTGCAACCAGTGAGGAAGGCAGTTTGGAGTTGATATGTCAGAAGTTAATTAAGATACAGACGTGAACACATTGTTAAGAATGAAGCTGCGACGATATATTGTTTTGAGAAAGGTTGATGTAGTATTCCCGATAGATGGAGGAAAGTAATGTTGGGTTTTGTGATATTGGCAATGGGCTGTATGGCATCGTTACATTGAGATTGGAATGTTGTTGATATCTGTGTTTACAGATAGTCAAAGTTATTAAGTTGTATATGAGAAGAAGGAATACTGTTGATGAATATCTATGACTTCATAGATATTGTAAAGTGGATATTTGTGTAACAATACTGTTGATATTGTTAGAGAGAAGATTGTCGTGTTGTAACGAAGTCAGTCTGAAGGACATGACATACGTTTTGATGGATAGTTCAACCACGTCGAAACAGTTAGGAACAGCTGATCGATAGAATAGCTGAGGTTGCATTTAATTTATATGGTTCTGTGTTAAAGAGAATAGGTCACACTGGTAATAATTATTTTGTTGGAAGTTATTATTATTATTATCTGTATTATTGTGGAATGACCAGAGAGAAGTTATTAACTATGTCTTTACATTATTGTATGGACTATCGATTCCAGAATTGACAAGTACTATTGAATTTGAAACCAAGTCTAGTGGAGATCGTAGAATGGAGGGAGTAGTCGAGCTGTTAAAGAGAGTTTATTGTAAATAGAATTCATTCATTATTAAGTGTTGTAAATAGAATTCATTCATTATTAAGTGTTGTAAATAGCTGGATTTTGAAGACAGATATAGAAAAGGTGTGTATAAGTTTTGCATAGATTTTATTTTACTTGAACATAATTTTGATCAGAGGTAGAGTAGGAGACAGGAGTTCGAGATTGTATAAAGTAACAAATAGTAATTGTAATGGCAGAGGCCTACGCTATAAATAGGGACCAGATTTATTGAAAATGCATATGCACATATGCAAATGCATATATTGTGGGTTTATTGGATTTATTGCATATTCTGAACAGCATATTTTAGCATATATATTTGAAATTAAGTATAATTTTAAACATCTGGAACAAAATTGGTTTCGCCTGCGTGTTGGTCATCCCTTGTAAGCAACTTTCTAAGCAACAGATAACGAGATAACAGTATTTTATGCCTGGCATTTCAAGAAATAGATGAGGTGGGACATTCCTTTCACCATCTGGGTAGTATCCCTTGTACGCAACTTTCCAAAGAACTTATAACAGTATTTTATGCTAGCATGCTGCCAAAATATGCCTAAAGAGAATAGCAGCAGATAGTAATAGGTAATAGTGATTATTCAACTGATGGCATTGTCATCTATTGTGATGTATGCTCGAAGGAAGTGAAATGTGAAAAGACATTTCAACTTGAACAACATGCAAAAATGACTGCACATATTACGGAAAAGGAGGGAACGAACAGTGAATAAGATTGGCAAATTGTTATGTGCATATTTTCTACATTTTTAGTGCATAAATTGCATGTATATTGTAATTGTTTTCAGTGCATAAATGTCCGGTCCCTGGCTATGAGTAACTTTCTTTTTATTTTGATTTAGGTAACGTAAATATATCATTTTTGTTGTCAATTCCTGTTACCTAGGGCACAGCAGTTTGTTGCCAATTTGTGTTCATTTTTATTTTATTTAGTCGTGCAAGAGCAGTGAAGTTCTTTTAGGATATACTGCAGAGTTAGTGCGATTTCTTTTATTTTTGTAACGTGTTTTTAAGGAATAAATAGGCAGACACATGTCTTGTGTATTCCTGATACCTTTTATAGAAATTTGCATTATCTTTTGTAGTATATTAGAGGAGGTGGCGACGTCATCAACCTGATTCTTATCCCATCGCGCCTGAGATTGTTTTGATTCTCGTTCTCCCGTGTATTTTTAGAACCCATAACCTAAGTAGTTAGTATTCTATAGCACATTTAAGTTCCTCTGACCATATCCCGAGTGTATTTGCCAGTAGCTCTTAGCAGCTTTTCTAGCCGGGGACTACAAGATGCTGCGATCCTTCTCCATCTGTGGATATTGGTGGATCATCTCCAGGAAGAAGGATACAGTACCTTGTAATACCGTTGTCCATGTGATGCTTGCTGTCTATACAAATAAAACACAGTTGAAGATATGTTGAATCTCCCAAGTGATTAGTATTATAATGAGTTCTCATAAACATATGATAAAACCATTAATAATAGAGTTACTCCCTTCTTACAGCCAAGTAAATAGGAAATCACCTTACCTTCCAACCTCAGATGCTCAAGTTGAATGTGCCTACATGGCACACCAAACAAGCGGAATGATTCCTGGGACGTAAGGACACATCTACTCGTGTCTGGTTGCCAGCTGATCAACGCATAATTATCGAACACCGAATGTATAACACCGGTGAGGATATCTGTCTGTGCCTGGTGATTTTTCATTTGAAGGGTTCTACTATTATCTTTTGTGGCCATTTTATTTTCTTCCCCCTTTAGCCACAATTGAGTCACTACTACACCAGGCTTTACTTGATAAGTACACGATGTTAGCTCAACATCGAGCACAGCTGTTCCAGGTACTAGGCACTCTTTCAGGTGCTTCTTATCCTGATCAGAAAGCTCTGCATCTGCCGTCTGGAATGTGGCCTCGACCATCTCATCTTTGAGCTTAAATTGGACAATTCCAGGTTTATGAGATTTACACTCCTTAATATGGCCGTCTAGACCAATGAACGTTTTGGTTACCTTACAACATCCTTCATGGTGTCTATGGATTTTTGGTATTGCTCCCTTATTCGCTGTCATTTTATCTGTTATATTCTCCAGTCAAGAGACTCTGAAATTAGAAAAGAATACTATGACAGTGGATCAGTATTATATGCTCTAGCACAATAGCCTTGTAAGCTGAATAGTAAGCTAAATTATAAAGGAGTTTTTGAAAAACATATCAGCACTAATCAGTTGGTCAAATGTCATTGGCATAAGGCCTGAAATTCCCTGTTGGAACTAAGGGAAATTTAGTGTCTACAGAAGGTATGATATATTAGAGTAATAACATGGTACCGCCTAGTCAATACCTTTTCATACTATGAAATTTATTTTTTCATATTGTGGTACATGTTTCGGGGGCTACTTTCAATCTCTCTTCTCCAGACTTGACACAACATTGTTAAAATATTGATCTATAAAATAATTAACACTTTAAAAATAACATATAAAAAACATATATTTCTAAAATCTAAAATTTAGCAATTGTTGAAAGGGTGAGAAAAACCTTTATTACTAATATATATTTGATTAAGAGTCAAATGCATGATAATGGTAAAACATAATTTCTCGAAAACACTAACTGGTTGTTGGGAAAAGTAATTCAACATTTTTGATGCAGATTAGTGTGATGCATCTGTCATAACTCTTTGTACAGAATTTGAAGTTCAAAATAAATTATTCCTGATGAATAGGAAACATTAAAAATATAATTTTGTTAAGTTATATTCTGAACAGATAACTTCATTTTTCAAGAACTAAAAATTATCCTTTAAAATTTTAATATTCCTAAAAAAAAAAAGGTATGATATAGCCTACTAAGAGCTATTGGTAAAATATTATTTTTACCACAAAGAGACTATACCGTATTGGATTCTGCTGAAAATGACCTTTGGACAATATTTGTACTCCCTTTTTTTCTTTGTGACTTTTAGGATCATCCTTAGCAAGTGAAAATAGAAACAAGGGACTCTTCAAATACCGGTAGGAGATATCTCTCCAAAGAAATACTTCAATGAGATGTGCCTGATGAAGCATCACATTTAACATCAAGCAAGGCATACGAAAGCTACAGGCAGGGAGAGGGCATTTTTATTTCATTCTTCAGGCAACAACACCCCCAGAGATCACCCCTTAAAAGACCGAGGTAGTGGTGATTTTTCTAAGAGATTTTCCTAACTAGGGATGGAATGTCAATTGCAGATATTGGAATTATCTGTCACAATATATTATTTGTGAGGTATTGAGCACAATGCTTATAATCCATATAATAAATGATTGCAAAAGGAGACTCCTGATTATCTGAGGAATATGATGGAAGGTCATACATAGAATATTAAAATTAGTGGATAGTCGAAAAGAAATCATTGACTTGGGTAAATTTAATATTGTCATGGTATTACAACTTTTCAATCGGTCAACTCAATGGAATTCCAATTACTGGGACATGTGGAAAATAACCTGAGGAAAATGGTATCATGTGATTAAAATATACAGGGTGATTCTTATTAACGTTTAAAACTCTCTGTAGCGACGTAGATGGCATTGAGACAAGTAATTTGATATAGGACACTTAGGGTCGCAAGTGTCCGGAAATTCCTTAAAAGTGAACCACAACTGTTAAACATATGACGTCGTCAGGTGACGGCTCAGATCGAGCGGTCAGGTCCGTGCACTCATACGCACACCAAACCATCCAAAGCAAACTTTGAATGTCATATCACTCTGGCTCCGTGTCTGCGTGTGCGACTTGGGCGCGTGGGATTCGGGGTTCGAATCAGGGGCCTATCCATCATCTATTTTTTGTTCTCTCTCTTCGCCTTTCAAGTGGAAGCAACGCTTTTATTTTTGTGCATGTATCACCGAACGTTCTTGCTGTTAAACATTACAACCCACAAACGGCTGTGGGCAGAAAAAGGAAAACACGTGTTGTCCTTATCACGTATCGTCACTTTTGCCGGGCCGATAACCTAGATGTTAGGCCCCTTAAAACAACAATTATCATCATCATCATCATCATCACTTTTGCCACCGTGCTGTTAAGCAGATGTACACAATGTTCAGCAATAACGACTTTTTTCCGTCATCTTATTTCATAGAAAAATATGAAGAGACAAGAAGAAAATTAAATAAGGAAAATGTGCGTTTTGTGCCATACAACGGAATTGTAATCGTGCACAGTCTAACGCTGTTCTGTTACCGAAAAACAGCAAAATAACTCATCAGTTGTTGTTTAGGTAGATTTCATTAGAAAGCTAACTATTTTTAAAATAAAAACTATGAATTACGAACTGGAGAGCTGTTATGCCACAATTTGAGTTTTCCTCAAATTGTGACATAACAGTTTCTTTTTCAATACGGACCTAATGGATTCCATTATGGAGTCGAAGAAAGCTGAGAATTGGACAGCTTCATTCTATAGATTCACGCCTGACCCCTCAAGCTGACTGCTCGAGCTGAGCCGTCACCTGATGACGTCATATGTTTAACAGTTGTGGTTCACTTTTAAGGAATTTCCGGACACTTGCGACCCTAAGTGTCCTATATCAAATTACTTGTCTAAATGCCATCTACGTCGCTACAGAGAGCTTTAAACGTTAATAAGAATCACCCTGTATATAATGTTATGGACTTAGAAAAAATTAAATAAGGGACATGTTTGGCTCAACAAGCGATCATCATCAGATCCAACTATACAAGACAAAATAGCTCTACAAAACACTACAATGACACCCACTAACGGTCTTTTCCCTCCAAAAATTGAATCCAGTCGAAAACTTAGAACGTGTGGCAACTATTACTGATAAATATGAAAGCGTTAAACATCTGAAAAAATAACTAATTGTATATGTACTATACTATAAGATTTGAAATGATCCCATAAATAAACAGTCTCCCTCCACCAAGTAATCTATGAAGGAGTAGCTGTGTTCTACTTAATAGGTTATGAACATTCCCAAATGGGAATATGATGTTATTTCCATTTGATCAGATAAATTATCAATTAATATGATAAAATTGGTCCGGCTAGATCAAACATAAAAATGCCAGCGTTTCGCATTTTTATGTTTGATCTAGCCGAACCAATTTTATCATATTTATTGATAGTGTTCTACTTAAGCAATAAGCCCGTAACTACTGTAGACTTGTAGAAATGACCTATGAGTACTCTGCTGAGATGATGGTAAAAAGCTAGAACTGCACCATTCAAAAACAGTGTCTGTCTACTAATAATGTGTTGAAAGATCTGATATGGAGACTTATCTGAAAATTGTGGAATGTCTACAAACTGCACTGATGTTAAGACACTCTGTATGAGGAACGGCTCACAAATCACCAACTCTTAATTTTAGGAGCTATGATTAAAGCAGTTAGATATTGAAAACTTTTCAGATTCTGAGGCATAGCGACATCTTATACTGTTGTTTGAGTCTTCAAACTTTTGACTGGTTTGATGCAGCCCTCCATGCTTCCCTGTCCTGAGCTAATCGTTTCATCTCTACACAGCTACCACGCCCTACATCCGAGGCAAACTATTTAACATATTCTAACCTTGGTCTACCCCTCGAGTTCTTGTCCTCGACCCTTCCTTCCATAACTAAGCTCGCTATTCCTGGGTGTCTTAGTGTGTGTCCTACCAACCTCTCTTTTCTTCATTAGCAGTCGCCAGGAATATCACTCCTCTCCCACACATCCTAATACCTCTTCGTTTGTAACCCTATCTACCCATCTGATCTTCATCATTCTCCTGTAACACCACATTTCAAACGCTTCAATTCTCCTCTTTTCTGCTGCACCAATCTCATACTGCTCCCTCCTTAAAGCTGCTTGTCTGGTGTGCTACAGCATGTCGCAATGATTTAAGGTTATGTGGATTGAATATTTACATTTTAATGACAACTGGTATACCTAGGTATAACGCAATCCCAGCCCATGCTTTCTTCCTTCAGGTAGTCCCCAGAGCTTACAACATACCATAGGGTCAACAGGAATCCCTAGAGCAAGTGAGACTGTGCGCACCCCCCTTATGCGATACCAAGTACCCGAGCACCGTTAAATGGAATATATAAGGTGCGTTCAAAAAGTAACGAACCGGAGGCATAATTACAGAAACCAATACCTGTATTTTAAAAGTATTGGCCCTGGCTGTTGAGGCACTTGTCCCAGTGTGACACGAGGCGGTGAATGGCTGTCTCATAAAATTCCCTGGGCTGCGATGTGAACCAGTTTCGCACGTACAGCTGGACGTCGGCGTCCGAGGTGAATCGTTGGCCCCACAGAGCCCTTTTCAGGGGACCAAACATGGCATAATCACAGTCAGAGAGGTTTTGACTGTATGGAGGGTGGCCGAGAACCTCCCATTTGAATTTCTGCAGGAGTGCTGCGACTGTGTTGGCCGTATGAGGTCGTGCATTGTCGTAGAGCAGAATGACCCCACGGGTGAGATTATTTGGTCGTTTTGTTTTGATCGCTTGGCGAAGGGTGGTCAAGGTTTGCGAGTAACGCTGGGCATTCACTGTTGTCCCGTGCGGCATGAAGTGTATCAGAAGGGGGCCATCTTGGTCAAAGAAGAACGTCAGCATTACTGGCAGCGTTGGACGATTGATGCATGCTGCTGCTCACTTTGTATCGTCACGTGACATGCACAGGTGCCATCTAGCAACGGGCTGTGACCTTCCACGCTCTGTTCAGAACCAGACCTCGTTACACACGCCACGATTAGCCGATGTCGTCACCGGTTTGCGCATTCCAGCCTCCGGCTCGTTACTTTTTGAACGCACCTTATAATAATATTATTACTATTCAAATTGTCAATTATTAATTTAAAAAATGATTATTAGTCATAGTAGTAGTATAAGATTATTATTATTATAATACAACAAGTACATGCTTCTCTTTCCTTTTCCTATCTCTCTCCCCCTCAGAAGTGCTGAAATAGCTAGGGATTCACCACTCACCAGGCTTGCTGCAACTGCTTGCATGACTCATGCAGAAAAGATACATTTACGTGTAGACAGTTGAGTCAATTCAGCATATTTCGTGTTACTCATAAAACAGGGTTGTCCAATTATTTTTACTGTTGATTAAAAGTAGTATATCACAAAATTATACAATTTCTGACTGTCAAAAGTTGTAATGAAAACGCTATTATCCCGGTTCGTGGAACAGAATGGATCTTCGTTAGTTATTGTTGTTTTAAGGGGCGGAACTACGAGGTCATCTGCCCCTGAGAATGGATCTTAGGGGAGTATGTGCTGGAGAGCACGACCGGAGCACCAGGTAGAGAATGTCTGCCCTAGAGCTTCATCAACTATGCAAGATTGTGACGTTTACTCCTAGCATGGATATGTACACTATCTGCACTCTCAAGACCAAAGAGCCAATGGAAATATCGCTGACCGGCTCTTGTGCAGTAGCAACCAGTGGCGGCCATTTACAATTTAACTAGCAGTGATGACACTGCTCAGTCAGGCCGTTAAAGCCAGGCATCCAAGATGGCTGCTGCCCGACTCAAAAGCTTGAAGAGGAAGGGAGGTCATGTGATCAGCACGTTTCCTTTAGCCGCATTTCTTGGTTTCCTGACCGGTACCGCTACTCACTATAGCTTCCCAATTGTCATTACGATGCTGGGTCAACACCTTTCCAGACCTTCTGACTAGTATTAGGAATATAATCCAGGCCACCTGGGAAAGGGGCTACAACACTGCTGTTTGCTACAGGGCCACTTAACACTATTTGCTGATGATATCAGTTTAATATATAGCACAAAATCCAAACAAGAACTAGCAACAAAAATAAATGATGATTTAAAAGTCCTGGACAACTGGTGTAAATTAAATGGATTGCTGCCTAGTACAAAAAAGACAAACTATATATATTTCACTAAACCTAGCAACAGCAAAGAAACCATGATTCCTGTAACACTACATAATACAGTAATTGAAAGGGTCTCATCAAAAAAATATCTCGGCCTGAATTTTGATGAACATCTAAGCTGGCAAGAACAGATATACAAAGTAAAGCAGAAACTTCTTCCTGCAATAGGAGCAATATACAAACTACAACATGTTCTTCCATCTCATATATTAAAAACACTGTATTACAGTCTAGTACATAACCATATGACATATATGTGCAGTATTTGGGGAAGATGCACTACCACATTATTAAATCAAGGAAGTACTCTCCAGAAAAGGGCAATTAAAGCAGTTTATTCCCTTCCCTTATACACCCATAGCCTACAGCAGATTTAGTTTGAATCTCAGGAATCCCCCTTCTAGAAACCTGTATAAAAGTAAGTTATCTGCTTCTCTGTTCATACATAAAAGTGGAGAACTTTCGTATAAAGGCACAATAAAGTTTCCTCTACAAGGACAAAATTATGAGCTTAACACCAGAAATTCCAAAAACCTTGCAATTCCCAGGGTCTACACCTCTAAATATGGCACCAAAAGCATATTTACCCAGGCTATAAAGGATTATAATACTCTCCCAGCACATATAAAGTCAATAAATCCTGTCTTAAAATTTAAAAAAGCCTGCAAACAATTCTTCACAACTAACTTACACTCTGATACTTCCTAATTTATAAACTTAATAAAACTTTGAATAATAACTTTCTGTCATTGTAAAATACTTTGTAACTTTGTTTTTGTATGTTAAATAATATTTAATATTCCTTATTATATAACAATGTATAGTCCTACTATAGGGCCTTGCCCTCTAGGACATCCTCTCTATGAAAATTAAAAATGGTGGTGGTCATACAAAGACTACCAAATCTATTTAGTTAAGAGTTTGCACTTATACATCGGCGATCGGCTGGTGGTTTCATGTTAACGACTTTATAATTTTATTTACTGTATTTTTGACAGTTAGATATTTCTTTAGGTAGGCTACACAGTTCCAAACAGCTATATCTGTCATGACCATTAACATTAATTGTAAATTTTAATCAATGCTTGAATGGTATACGACATGGTCACCCATTTCACAGGGACCGCACCCAATGTTGCTTAAATGTGAGATAAAATTTAATTGAAAGTTTCAGCAGCAACATATTAATTGAAGTGAAATATGAAATAGAGAGACCCATAATGGATTATTTGATATGGTAGGAGTTGAAACTATAGGAGAAAGACCTATAATAGGTTTGGCGTTGGTCGCTGGTTAAGTTGGAATATGGAAGGCCTCATGTTATGTGTGTGTGCAATTAGTCGAGATTTTGTGAAATTGAGTGTGTAAAGGGCAGAGTGTTGTAGTCGTGGTCCAAAAATGCTGGAAATTGAGAGTGTAACTGTAAGAATATTTGACTGAATGTATTAAAATTGTCGGCTGTTTCATTCTGCGCCTGTAAAGTCGCGCTGGGTGACACGCCTGGCCTGGGTAATCGTGCAAGGATATGGGATGCACTCCCAATTGAACCCAATGCTACTGCTTTATCCACAGCTCTGTGAATGTCACACAAGAGAAAGGTGTTATGTTTGAGAGGGTGAAGGTGGTATTTACTCCAATCTTTTACTTTTTTTTAACATTGTTTTGGAAAATTTTAAGAATAAATTATTCTCAGTTTATTTTCATGCCACAGGGGAGTGACAAGTCACCATGTCACCACCTCTAAAGCCACCACTGCACAGTGGGTCAAAATTGAAATCTAGGGGGACAAAATTATTTTTACGTTTCAATCATGAATATAGAGTGAAAGCGATGTATATAATTTGTTTACTTCATAATAAACATCAGTTAAAACCTTCTTTAAGCTACGTCTACACATGCAAGAAATTGTCTATGACTGGGAGTTGGATAGAGCATTCAGTTATCTCTTCAGAACAATTTTCTACCCCTAATTTACTTTTAACAAAGTCACAAAGTTCCACTTTTGGCATAATCATCGAATCCAGTGCTTCAAACAGTTGTAAACGTGTGAGAACTGGTTGCGCGGCATCTTCTAATACATAAAATAACTAAGTAAGTTGCAAAAAGATGCGAAAAATCTTATAACAGGCGTAAACTACAAGACTTTATCTACATTTTAACATTAAGTAGAAAGTGATGCAGAGTGACGTGACATACTAAAAATCTAAGTGAAGATGGCGGAGGAGATCAATGTACGAGTTGAAAGTGCTCTGAATATTTTAGAGATTATCGCTGAGGTAGGAGGTTATCTCAAGAAGGAGATGAAGGAAGACATACAACATGCAGTAAGTACCATCAGGAGTTGTTTTGTGGACATGACAAGTGTTTTCTGCGATATGCATACTAAAATTGTAAGTTTTCAAAACGAGGTTAGGGAAATCCAAGCAATAGACATGCAAGGAGAAGAAAGTTCTGCTACAGGACAAGTGGAGTCCTCTGTCAACTTCACACAGAAGCTTATTAGTGACGGTAGGAATTCTATAGTAGGCCCTGGAGTCAGTCAACAACCAACGACATCTGTTTGCCCTAATGCCTCAGGCGCTTAAGTCATCTGACACAATACCGTTGACATTGTCTACGCAACATCAAAACATTGTAGTCGAAACTATTGAAACAGACGACATAGCGGATATAAAGAGAAGCTTGCAAAATGTTATGGACTTTTTATCAAACAAATTAGGTGTAGTAAAAGAAGAGAAAGTTAATGAAAGTGTAAATCTAAACATGATGTCCCAAATAGATACAACGCCAAATGTCGACAAGACACACAACGCAACCAACGGGGAGAAAAATAACTATAACGGTCAGAGAGAAACACAATTGAGATCGGCCCACGTACGAGAAATCAAACGAAATACCAATTTTGAAAAACCCATTAGCGGGACAGGGCTGGTTGAAATCAATGATCTTGAACCAGGGGAACAAAGAGGCCGCAGAAGCCAGAGAATGATGACATCTCGTCGACTAGTGGAGAATAAAGACAAACTGTTCTCTATTGACCATAACCATATATTTAGTGGTCCAGAAGAGAATAACGACAAGATGGCAAATGACACTATTCCAGGCACGGACAAGAGTTTGGAGGAGAGGATCATAGATAAGGTAAACAGGCAGATGAATTTAATGAGGGAAAATTTATTAGAGACTGCTAAGATGATAGTTAAAGAAGAATTAAAATACACGGCACAACAAACTTCGCTATGCCAGAGGCCCTCGAAAAAGTATCAAGATGCGTTAAACCACAATAACAGCAGCATTCTAGACATTGGAACATTAAACGTAAGTTGCTACACTACGGAGAAAAACGCAGGTAATGAGATTAACAGTAGTGTTACGTACGTAACGAACACAGACATACCTATCAGGTCGAATCACTCCTATAAAGGGGACGTAGATGATATTAGATTTCAGGGAAGAGGGCGTAGAGAGCGACAGGTCTTATCCCGAGAAGAGGAAAAGAATAAGACGAGGATTAGTGTACAAGCGACATCTAAAGCAGATCACGATGCAGAAAACTTTTCGGCGGTGATCAGAGGAGACGAGAACGCCACAACACCTAATGAAGAAAGGCTGCCAGTGGTGAGAAGACAAACTGTATCTGGGAGAGTACCAGCTAGAGAGATAGAAATTGGGTCTAGAGGAATAAAAGGAACTAAAGGAGACAGCAGATTGAAGGCGGCGGATAAATATGCTTGGTTGTACATTGGTCGACTGAACCCAGAAACAACAGAGGAGGACATAGTTGGATATCTAAAAGAAAATGGGGTGGGTGGCACTATTAGCTGCAAACTGGTCAGCAATACCGACACCTCGAGAGCTTTCAAAATAAGTTTTCCTTTTATTGAGCTCAACAAAGTTTATGAGGAATCTTTATGGCCAGAGAATGTTATGTGTCGGCCCTTTCGAGTGCCGTGGAGAAACAAAGGAAGACAGTTATGAGGATTGTAAAGAAGTAAAAGTCCTCAACTGGAATGTGGAAGGTCTAAAAGGGGTTATGAGTGGCCTCTCGAAAGACTTTTTCAGCGATTTCGATGCTTGCATCCTAACGGAGACTTTCATCACTGAGGAGTCAAGGTTTGAAGTGAAGGGTTTCTACAACATACATGCACTGGCAACAAAAGAGGAAAGAGGGAGGCCGTCCGGGGGAGTTACATGATTAATTAACCCGAAGTTAAAGCCTTTCGACATACTTATGAGCGAAGAGGAACAGCTAGTGGTACGAACTAAAATCTGTGTTTATTATGGACTGGTCTACAGTGCAATTGATATAATAGACAATATTCAAAGAGCAATTGATGTTACACAAGCTACTGATAGCATTATACTTGGGGGTGATTTGAATTGTCCAGTGGGCAAACTCAATAGGAAATCGGAACTGGTCCTCAATTACCTGGAGCTAAGGCTCGTGAATGACAAGAAGGCACTTACGTATATTTGTTATAATGGAGGAAGCACCATAGACCTCATGTTTCTACGAGGTCTCGCTATTCATGATCATGGACTTATGACAAAGTGTGATGCAGCTGTAATTAGGAAGCATATCCCAGTATTTACCATATTGACTGTTACACACCCCTTAAGACTTCCAGCAAAGAGGCAAAGAACGAGAAGAACACTAGAGCAGAGCCTGTTAGAGGCAAATACAGACAAAATACCAACTATCATGCTATCAATTAGTGAGGGTAATTTAGATGTGGCTATGGTGGGAATAATGGAATTTATAGAAGAAGGAACTTCAACTATAGAGTTTACTCGTCAAGTGCAGAAATGGTTTGATAGAGAGTGCTTCAAGGAGAGACAAACTACATTACAGAAGCTACACATCGCAAAGAGAACTAGGGATAAAGGTGATCTGGAACGCTACCAGACAGCAAGGAGGAAATATAAAGAGCTCATAAAGTCAAAGAAGAGAGAGTTTAGAGAGAAAGAAGACAAAATGCTCATACATGACATTGAGAAAGATCCGTATAAAGCACTCAGGCCAAGACAACCAAGCTTCCCAGTGGACATCAGGATGGAAACATGGGAGGAACACAAGAGGGGGATTCTAGTATCCAAAGAGACCAGACCGGAGTTTGACAAGCCCACAGAGGTAGAGCATACTACGTACTTCACTATAGAAGAAGTTAGGCAGATCATCACGAAAAGCAAGGATAACAGAGCTTCAGGTGTAGATGGACTCGGTAATGAACATTTGAAGATTTCGCTACACTTCCTGGAAAACGTATGGGCAGAGTTAGTGAATAAGTGCTTAGAGATTGGAACCATCCCCAGTACTTGGTGTAAGTCCATCATCAAACTGCTATACAAGGGTAAAGGCGATGTCAGTAAACCTGAATCATATAGGGGTGTGGCATTGGAATCGGCTGCATGCAAATTGCTTACCAAGCTTCTGACTCGGAGAATAGATGCATGTGTAGACCACCTGCTTCCAGAAGAACAATTTGGATTTCGGAAGGGCAGATCTACTCTATTGGCTGCAGAATGTCTCTTAAAGGACATACAGGACACGCTTGAAGCTCACGGGAAGAAATATGTAATTTTTATCGACTTCACCAAAGCCTTCGACACAGTCAATAGAAGGAAACTTGTCATAAAATTAGAAAACTTACTAGGACGTTCTGACAAGACAAGACTGATATCGAACATTCTGGCGGACAATCAAGTTCAGATCCATGATGGTATCGCACACTCGGACTGGATTGACCAGACAATCGGAGTACTGCAAGGAGACCCGCTAAGTCCGTTACTCTTCAATATCATGACCCACGATGTTGTCTTCAAATTAAAGGAGGGAACACAGAAAGTAAATATATATATATTTATGCAGATGACATGGCCCTGGCCTCCGATAATATAGAGGAACTACAGGAGGGAATAGATCTTGTTGAGAATTGGGCGGAGGAGAATGAACTAAGGATGAATGCTCGGAAGACTGAATTAATGATATTCAGAAATGGAGGAAGGATGACTACATTGTTTGCGGGGAACACATACTAACACCGAAAAAACAATTTAAGTACCTTGGAATTACTATGCAAGTCACAGGGACTTCCTTTATGGTTCATATAAAGGAGAGACTTGCAGCAGCACTAAGAAATATAAGCGACATCAGACATTTACAAAGAATGTCAGTAAATTCAGCTATGGAACTTTTCAGAGTCAAAGTACTCCCATCACTCATGTACGGGCTAGAGGTCTTATGGACTTATCTATCAATCAGACAATTAAAAGACATTGAAAGTTTGAAATCAAGGTATTTGAAAAGGGTATTGGGGTTATCAAAATTCGCTCTCTCACGATATGTGTATGCTTTAGCCAGAGAAACATTTCTGGTAGAAGACCTTCGACTTCTAATGCACCTACCATCCACACAGGCATGCGTAGACCTGTTAAGCGAACTTTGCAGGAAGAGAGACTCCATCCCAGAAAGATTCATCGTAACAGATGCAATGTTATATAAAGAATGGATGCGACCAGAGTATGAGCTGAGGCACCTAGTGACCAGATTTGCGATCCATGGCTTCCACCATCGCATCTGCACTAGGAAGTCCTTCCATCAGCCCAGCCAGGAGTGTGTTTGCCGATTATGCAATAATCAGTGCGATATATATCACGCCACGGAATGCAGTAGAAGACTAGTATCACTCACTCAGTTTTGTTTAGACGAGGACTGATTATGTTGTCTTGATCAAAGTGTAGTGCAGTGGAATGGGTGAACAGACTCGATGAACACAAGTCTCTGGTGTTACCTAGGTATACGATTGATTCATTATTGTTCACAATGGTATAATGTTGTTCCTATCTATGGCCATTGGCCGCAATAAATATTTTATAAAATATAATTTTAAAAATAATAGTTAAATATTATACAATGCAAATATAGCTAAAATTACATAACAATTACGCCCATTAATAACTGAAACACGTTACAAAGATCATACTTTCAGCTGCATGTTCCATCTTAAAGCATCACACTAACCACAAAGACAACCAAACCACAGCCACTTACATTCACCCTCCAATTCAGACTGCTCGAACAGTGGTGACAGATTTACACTAAGATGCGTTTATATCCGAGAATAGTGAGCGGCAATTATATGAGAATGCTGTAGAAGTAATAAATTTCGATTATTTAATTATGAAAAAAATAATTTTATCCTCCTAGATATCGATTTTGACCCACTGTGCACTGGTAGCAACCTGATATTATGTGCCACATAGGCTACTCACGCCGATACTGCGCCCTGATAATGACCGGTGTTGTGATAATCAAAAGTTTACCTCGTTCCGCCTCGTCAATACAATATATTCAAAATTTCGTGATACAATCACATGTCACTCTATGAGTCAAAAAGACGGTGTTGTGAGGTCATACAGGACCAACAATCATGGCATCATAGTGTCGGGCACCGTCAACTGGAGTTACGTCAATAGGGGTTTATCATGTTCTCTCCTCATAACAATTGGAATATTCTCCAATGCAACATGGTTCCCTACCTGACATTTTAGCCGGTGTAGCACTCCTGACATCCTACATACTAATGTACTTTGTTCGCATGAAGAGTCCTTCTGTGCAAAGGTCTTTCAGCTAGCTGTGCACTTCTGTGTGTCTTTTCTCTTCATCTCAGCAGAATAACAAGCAGCTGAGCCGAGGTCACATGACAGCATGGTGGATGGCTAGATCGGCTATGCCTAACACAAGTGAATTCCATCTGACATGCAAGTAACATGCTCCATACGTGAGAACTTTCACACTGATAGATAATTGTTTGAATTTTTTTTTTAATCAATTTATTTACAAATATCGGTATTCGAGAGTGACAAATCTTTTATTTCTAATATCTTATTAGTTTCTTTAAATTTATTTCACCCTGTTATATCATATAAATGAAGAATGTAAAAATATGTATACATAAATTAGTCTGGGTACGCCTACATATACATTACTGTATACCATAATATTACACACCAGTATGGATACAGAACTGCATATATATAACAAATCATCCTAGAGTGCATACTTATACTAAGAATGACTTTCTGATAGATACTCTTCAATAGAGTAGAATAAAAAAGGAAGGAAGCTTGTAGTTTAACGTGACCATTAATCTTGAGATCATGAGCCACGGGACCTCCTTTTTACGTGGAATCCGAACCACAGGACATGGCATTTCACTTCGAAAATCTCTAGAGCAGAATCAATGTGCCATAAAAAATAAAAAAAAGCCTATAATTTTGACTTGGAATTTTTAAACCACTAATGGATGTCAAAGTTAAGGGAAGTTTATTGTACAATTTTATTCCCAAGGGACCGGGTGGGTTAGCTGTGGTCGTTACTGCATGACTGCTGGCAGTCGCTCACATCCGGGAGGCGAGGAGGTTCGAATCCCCCCCGCCGGCAACCTTGAAGATGGTCTTCTGTGGTTTCCCATCTTCCTTCCAGGCAAATGCCGGGGTTGGTCCCTAACTATAGGCCACAGCCGCTACCTTCCAACTCCTCGTCCTTCCCTTCCAACTTCCCTCCCCAACGGTACTTGTAGCTCACCCATCGGGTGTCCGTCTCGAAGCAGCTACAAAACTGGCGAGCCGAACATGTCCTCGGGCACTCCCGGCACTAAAAAAGCCATACGCTAAAAAAAAAAAATCCCCTTACATTTTGCTACTGGCATATAAGGATATTTTTGTTTAGATTTATGCTCTTGGATATTAATATTTTGCTGGAATTGTTTATTTCCATGTTTCTCTTCGCAAATGATATCATCTCTTATATATATACTGACTGAGCAAATGTCATGGGGTAGTGGAGCACTGTTGTCTGCGCACCACACGCCTCCTGTGCCAGCGACGGTTTTATAGGAGACCTTGTGAGAAGTTGTTGTGCATGTGACAGGTGTGACATGCAACCTCGTCAAGAGCCAACACCGTTGGAACGGGGTATAGTGGTTGGTGCTCGACGAATGGGAAGTGCTATTTCAGCAGTGGTGCGGGAATTCGGCTCACGCCGTCAATCGTGTCCAGGGTCTATAGTGAATGGTTGAATGCAGGTATCACCACAACAGACGAACGATCGGCCGTCCAGCCACACTTGATGACCGTCACCGGTGACATCGGAGACGGATTATCAATAGTGACAGAAGGGCAACAGTGTAACCAATCACGGCCGTGATAGACACATCTCCCAGTGGACAATCCGTATGAACATGGGTTCCATGAGGTATGGGAGCCACCGTCGTACACGCTATTAGGTGACTATCTCATGACATTTGCTAAGTCACAGTAAATGCATAGCAGAGGTAGAATTGTAAAATATTCGAAAACAGGTTTACAAGATTCCGTTTCATACACTTCTTTTGTGGCTAGGTCCACCTTTTTCTGCATTCTGAAGGCTCTTATGCCAGAAGTTGAGCTATTCCCAAACAATTATTCTGCATTTCTGGATAGAATGGAAATAGACATTTAATAGAATATGTTTATTTGTTATTTGTTTAGCATGCTGAACATAGTTTTGTGGTCAATATTGCAGTCCCAATTTAAATCACTCAGAATGTGTAAACCAAGAAAATTAGTGGTTTTAGTAAATTTTAGTGGCCAGCCTCGTGGTAGTGCAGTAGCACGCCTGCCTCTCTCACGGTGGCCCAGGATTCGATTCCCGGCTCCTTCAGGGATTTTCGAAACTGACGTGAGGGCTGGAATGGGCTGCAAGAAGCCTCGTGAGGATAATTGAGTAGTTGTCTGACAGTGAGGCAGTGCCCCGGTCACGAAAACCAAGAACAACGGCCGAGGGGATCCGACGCGCTGACCACGCGTCACCCCAATATCTGCAGGCCAAATGGCTGGGCAGCGGTCACTTGGTAGGCCTAGGCCCTTCATGGGCTGTAGTGCCAGGGGTAAAAGCAAAAAGTAAGTTTAGTACTGACTTGATTTAGTGTAATATGTAAGTTCCTAAAATGCCTGTTTTGAGTCATGTGGAAATTCATTCATACTGTCTTTTTTATGTCAATAATTAAGTATTGTTGTGCTTCATTGAGCTTTTTAATTGAAATACAGGTATTGTCAGCAAAAAGTAGTCTTTTATGGAGCAAAGGTCCTAATAAAAACCCTGTGGCACACCACATTTAACTGGTCTGAGATTCCATTGAATGTAGGTAATCATGTTTTTATCAGTACATTTGGAATGAATTTCAGTAACTTGAAAGCAACTTTCTACAGTTGATCTACCGCATTCCTTGCACTGCCACGAATACCATATTTATTTCTTTTTGTTTAGTATCTCTAATATCAAATGCTTTTGATAAGTCTAGAAATATGCCTGTTATAGGTTCTCTTTAATTAAGAGTGTTTATGACGTTGTCTGAATATTGATACAGGTTTGGTGGGGTAAAACTAAGCAGCCGAAAGCATGCAATTCCCCAGTCAAGGAAGTGATGATGATGATGATAATTGTTTTTTTAAGGGGCCTAACATCGAGGTTATCGGCCCCTGATGAAATGAAATGGCGTGAAATGAAAGGATGAAGATAAAAACAGCTCACTGCTATGGATGAAACGAAAATGGTTTATATAAAATAGATAGTGAGCTCCAACAATTATGCCTTATTTGAATAAAAAAGGATAAAAGGCGGATGGTATAACATAATAAAACAAATAAGGCATAGTGAATATTAAAATAGATGAACACAATAAAAAACATAAAACAGACTTAACCTGAATTAAAAGTCTTAACTTACATTAAAACCTAAAAAAGTAACCACTCTCCCTCATGAACCGGATGACGAGGTCTACTGACGGCCCGTCATCACGGAGAGTAAGGGAGAGGGTATTAGGCAGTTTAAGAGTCCTTCGCAGATCGGCCAGATCCACACACTCCAAGAGAATGTGTGACACAGTTAGATGGGCACCGCAAGTACACACAGGGGGGTCTTCTCTCTTTAGCAAGTGGGAGTGTGTAGCAATCCCATGGCCGATCCGGAGTCGACAGAGTACCACAGCTTCCTTCCGGAGAGATCGGAAGGAAGATTTCCACACCATTGTTGTCTCCTTGATGCCTCTCAGTTTGTTGGGTGGATGAGTGGTGCGCCACGCATCCTCCCAATGCGACAGGAGCGAATGCCGCAACTGAGAGCGCACATCACTAGCAGGCACCTTATACGGTAGTGAGGGCAGTACGACTGCCTCTCTCTCGCCGCCTGATCAGCAAGCTCGTTTCCCGCAATACCCATGTGGCTAGGAAGCCACACAAAAGTCACCCCCGTTCCAGCATTATACGCACTGACGAGGATGTCGTGCACACGCTGGACCAACGGATGCTTCAGGAAACACACATCGATCGCTTGCAGCCCACTCAGAGAGTCAGTACAGTCAAAGAAGTGCCGAAAGTCATAATGGAAAAATGTGCGTGGTTTAGAGGGCAAAAAAATGTTTTTTTTCCCCAGTATTTAAATATGTTAAGCAGGCTAATCATTCGCTCTATAGACTTTGTGTTTATACTACATTGTGCAGCATAACAGAATGAAGAAATGTGACCCAGGGTTGACCTGGGTGTGGCGAATGGTTCTCCCAAAAATCATGTTACTGTAATCAATTTGTGGGAAACTGTAGAACATATGCTATGTAACTGATTTATAATCTGACACTGAACCCCTATTCCTACTTTTGAATAAAGGAGCTTATACAATAGCATTTTATCTTTGGGTTGGAAAATGACGATCAGGATTGGAAAATAGTAACGGAATCCTTTCTGACCAAGTCACCTATTCTGCTACAAAGAAAGGACTGACTTTTATATGGGCACCCAATTAGAACACAGGTATGCCACCATTCGTGCCCAGTGGTATAATGTCTGTGACATGTTGGCAGTGGATATTTCAACCTGCAATTGCATTTACCGAGTATTTAATCCCTAGAAATACCAATGGTCGCTGGAGTGTTGTATATTTCTTTAAGCTAGGTTGTTGTATCCTGATGGAATTCTTCCTTTTAAGGACAATCATCCAGTTCACATCCAGTCTCAGATGGTTCGAGATTTGCACCTAATTAAATATATATGGGTATGAGCAAAGAAGCATGTGAAAATTTTTACCCAATCCTGATGATTTGTAGAAGCTTGTCGAGGATGCATGAGATTGCATGGCTATAAACAGTCCATATTTGAGATGTGTAGTTGATTCCAAATCCACTCGACTGCAAGATGTGATCAAGTTAGATGGGAGATAGACTAAATATTAAATGGTGGCTTAACTTTTTACATTTATTGTTGGAGTATTTTAAGGCAGATATTAGAAAGGGTTTGTTAAATATATTATTGTTCAGAGAATGGTCTTTCATTCTTTTTTACTTGCAGCCATAATGAGAGAATAGACAATAATAAAGTAAAGGAATAGGAAATTCATGAACTTACGAGTTAATTGCTAAAAGAACCATGAGAGAGATAAGAGCAATTTTATATTACTTGGCCTTAAAAACGAAATAATAGGCACTTCATTATGTTCAAACATACAATATTATGACTTCCAGTCTACAATGCTACTGCTACGTTACAGTACCATGGGGTCAAACTTTGCTCCACTTGAAGAAAATTATTCATTGCTTCATAGATATCAAACTAGGTGTAGTAACTCTGTGAGAATTGTCTTCCTTGTAAGGTAACACATTTGGGTTGGTAGCATTGCTTGTTCTCATTACTGACAGCCATTTTGTATTTTTCACAAGCTTTAGACACATGACTAGTGCGTTTTTTTTTAAGCGGAACGCGCAGCGATTCAGCAGTGTCGCGCGCAGCGCGTTCTTTTATTCATGCTGCACTCTCTGCTGCTGGCTGCGATTTACCCCTTCGTGCAGCGTAGTTTTACTTTGCTACTTTGCTTTGCTGCGTTGCTTCGATAATCAAAATGGCTCCAATTGAATACGTTCTTATCCTACAAGATTTTCTGGAATGTGTGATTTTCTTTAAAGTGTTGTTGTACATGTGTGTATGACCGAATATCAAGTTTGATAAAGTAGGATCAAGCCTACGAAGACGTAGCATTGCTTTGAAAGTCGTTATCACACGAGTATTGAATTGATGATTAAATTTATTTGGTTATGTTCTGTGCTATGTAGGCCAACTATGGTGGAAAACCCTTACTATTATACCATACTCCATAAGAAGTCGCAGATTTGTGAATGCATCTTACTTACAGTACGTCGTTACGAAAAAATACTGCATGTTATGTCTTCGGTCTACAAACATTTCCCCCATTTTTGTTGTTGGTGTACATAGGCCCTACCTCAGCATGGTAACAAATATCTGTACTTGGCCGGGTGGTAACAAATTCTATTATGTTTCTCATGAAAAATAATATGGACACTAGCCTATTTTCTTTCTCTAAGGTGCATTTTAACTAAGTATACAAATCGTTTCATTTGTCTTCCATTCCTCCCACTGTGTGTACTCTATTCATATTCACTCCAATTATACATATTTATTTTGGCCCTGACTGTTATGTGCTGAAGTTCTTGTAATTATGGTATTATGGGATATGAACAAGGATGCCATGACCCACTCAGAATACACTGCCACTAAATTCTGTACTTAACTGTAATAAGAATCATACCAACCTCTTCTCAGTTGTCCTTATGAAGCTCATTGTATGATATTCCAGAGCTGGGAATCAAACAATCTCAATACATACTTCTAGACCACAACAATGGCAAAAAATTTATACAGAAGGGACTCTATCTATGTTGGTGAAAATAATTCCTGGATAAACTCTCGAGTACCATGGTAGCGCTTTTATGTTCCTACAGTTGTAAGGCGTAGGGAAGGGGATTTTGATTTTACTGACTACTTTGTACATTTCATTAATGCGTGGAGTGTAAATGTTAGTGAGAATTCTAAAAACAAAGCATACAGAATTTTTTGTCAGGTCACAATCAGAGTGTAGGCCTACTGTACTTAGTTTGTGGGACTCAAGCTTCTCAGAGCCGACACACAACCAATATATTAAAAGTCTATAAAATACTCAACTGTGCATGCGCCATGTCAACCCGAGCACTTGGTGCTTGCGCGCCCCGGTGCTTTTCCCTTCCCACCCCTCTTTCTCCACAGTCAGACTTGGATGATGAGCAATGGATCACTGACCTCGCTTTCATGAAATACATCACGGGGTATTTAAATAACTCATTGCAAAGCAAAAATAAATTAATCAGTACTATGTGTGACCGTATTGAAAGTTTCAAATTGCAGCTTGTGCTTTTTAAAAGTCAGCCTCAAGAAGGAAATTGGGACAATTCTCCCAATTTACAAATAAACAACACGACTCTCGCCTCGCTAAGAGCTGCTACTACAAGTTCCTCTCTTACAGCAGAGCACCGTGCTTTTCCAGTTGCTGGCCAGTGCTCGCTAAGCACCTGAGTTGGCGAGGCCTGGGTTATGGAATACTCAATTGCCCGTGTGTTTTAAGGGGTGGAACTACGAGGTCATCTGCCCCTCTTAACACAGATTAATGAATACAAATTTGGAATTGAATTTAAAATTTAGAGGTGGACACCTAAATTTGAAAAGACCTAAATTTAATAAAACAAAATATTAAATAAAGATAATAATTATAAAAATAAACAAAAAATATGAAAAAACAAAAAATTATCATTCAAAAACGAACAAGTCGTTGAGTCAATATTCACTGGAAAATTTAGATTGCTGGCCCTAACCCACTCTCGCTTATAAAGCGGATAACGCGATCAACAGCCACCGCGTCATCAGGTAATATAAGTTTGAGTGTCATCTGCAAACCAAGGTTTCTTCGTAAGTCAGTAAGATCCACACACTCGGTTAAAATGTGGGCCACGATGTAGTTCCCTTGATCGTTCTCAGTTTACTGGGCAGTGGGTCAGCTATCCACTGACTCTCCCAAAATACCAGAACTTGTAGGCGTAACTGAGAGCGAATATCTCTAGCGGGTACCTCCATTGTTCGAGGTAGTAGTGATCCCGCCTCTTTTGCAGCTTGATCCGCTAACTCATTTCCCGCAATTCCCATGTGGCTTGGAAGCCACAGAAAGGTGATTCGAGTGTCAGCGTGACACAGCCCGGCTAGTAGGTCGTAGATTCGCTGCACTAGGGGGTGTTGCAGGAATCAAGTAGCAATTGACTGCAACGAACTCAAAGAGTCGGTGCACACGAGAAAGTGGATTCATGCATCCTGTAGTGCAAACTGCAAAGCTTCATAGATGGCAACGAGCTCTGCAGTAAACACACTACAGGCCTCTGGCAAAGAGATCTTGGTATTTGCACCATCAATAACGTAAGCACAACCCACTTTCTCATCCACCTTCGACCGAGTTTTGTCCCTCTGAGCAATGGTAAGTGGAACAGCGGGTGGCTAATTATAGCACTTACTTAGTCATCGGATATACCCACGCAGGCAAGCGCAGGTATAAAGCTTTTTTTTTTTTTTTGTGGTAACAATAATTGAGGGTATTTCCATGACTGGCTTCTCTCACTTCTCATTCTCGTACAACCCAACCGAAAGCAAATAGGGAAATAACAAGAAACGTGAAAGACGCAGTTCTTAGTAAGAACTAAAAATCCAGTTCAACATTGTATTCTAAAATCTATCCGCAAATTTACTCTAAATATTATCCGCTATCCGCACAGTCGTGCAAACTATATTCGCAAGGCGAACGGTTTTGATATCGTGCCAGGAGATGGCAGTTGGGATTGAACTGCAGATGTCTTCCCGCTCACTGCGCATCGCACATTCCAAAAACATTAAGTTGGCCACTACTTGCTTCACTCACACAGCACATTCCTTTTTCACTGGCTGCGAGTCATCTGCTGTGATAACCATTGGCATGCGGGAAGCCGATATATTTAGGTTTAGAATAAGCGGGCCGCGCATACGTACTGCAAGACCCCCTCACACCCCGTCACAGTGTGTTGAACTTCCATCTCCTGGTGCGATGACAATAGTAGAGCAGACGCAAGAAGAGCTAGCGGAAACTCAACGATGAGCAGAGACCAATATCAATTGGCGTATTTCAATGCTCATTGCGGGGCTCCTGTGTGTCCCCCGAATGCTGATTACTGGGCTCACTCCATTCTTCAACAATGCGGCTCGCTCCAAGACACGGTCTACAGCTTTAAACCAAGCGTAGAGTGCAGGAGGCATCACACGTGTGTATTATTACTATTTTATGTATATTACGTAGCTGAAAGTGTGTTTGTTGAATACCTGAAGCCTTGAAATTTGTGTATAATATTCAGTGTACCACAATGCCACCGTTTCGCTTTAAATTAGGGAGTGCCAAAACTTTACACAGTCGAACTAGTGAAGTTATTTGTAATGTGTATAGATTCATGAAAAAGGAAACACATCTCGCTGGGAACTTATACGCAATTCAAAATAAAGTGGCTGAAGCATCAGGTGTGTCGGAAAGGTCTGTGCGGAATATAATACAAGGCGCCAAAAGAATTGAAAGTGGTGAAGTGGATTCATTTTCAACGCCTGGAAAGAGAAGACCAAAATCTGCCAAGAAGTGTAAGTTAGACGATTTTGATAAATGCGTGGTAAGGCATACGATTCATAATTTTCACTATAGCAAAGGTGAGAGGCCAACGCTGGAAAAGATCCGTAGGAAACTGGTTGAGGTTATAAATTTTAAAGGTGACGTACGAACATTAAGCAAGATAGTTCGAGGCCTAGGCTTCAGATGGAGGAAGACAGAAGACATGCATAGAATACTTAGCATAAGGCGGTACCGACAACAGGGTAGGCCTATTGTTTACACTGATGAGACATATTTGCATAGTTCGCACACTAAGCCAAGTGCTTGGAGTGACGGTTCTCTTCATGGACTGAAGTCGCCTATCTCGAAAGGACAAAGATTAATAGCGGTATATGCCGGTTCTGATGCATGTTTCTTTCCAAATGCTTTGTTGGTTTTCAAAATCCAACAAAAGAACTGGGGACTATCACGATGAGATGAACTATAGAAATAACGAAAAATATCTGACAGAAAAATTAATTCCCAATTTGCCAACAAATTCTGTAGTCGTGATTGACAATGCCTCGTACCATAATGTCCAATGTGAGTGCGTACCCACATCATCTTCCCGAAAAACAGTTATGCAGGATTGGTTGACCGATAAGGGTATTCCATTTTCTACAGAGATGATAAAACCTCAACTGTACGCTTTGATTAAATCCCATAAACCACGTTATGAGACGTATCAAATCGATACACTGCTTGCTACCTATGGACACACGATCTTGTGTCTACCATCGTACCACCCCGACTTGAATCCCATCTAAATGATTTGGGCTCATGTTAAAAATTATGTAGCTGGACAGGTGGTGGTGGGGATGAATGTTTTAAGGAGTGTAACATCGAGGCCCCCTTTCCTGTTGGCGTCGAGTTAGGCTATAGAAGGAAGAATTTCGACTCTTTAAAAAAATTGGGGTAGTGAGTAAAGAGAAAGGCCATGACAGACTCCCTAGGCTTCGAAGGTCTGAAGAAAATGAGAGATGACCAAGGGAGTTGTAGTTATTATTTAAAGGGGTGGAACAATGAGGTCTTCTGCCCCATTGACCCAAGGAGATCGCCAGGAAGATGAAAGAGGAGCCTGGCACAAGTAAGTAGATGTACCATACTGCATAATTCAGAAGATTTTAGGCATTGGAAAGTCTGCCCCTTCAAGGTTGACATATGTATAAACTAAGGAGGACTACTTCATCGACGACATCAAAATACAGTTTTACCTACCAAACACCAAAGCCTATGAGAATGCACGCCGAACCTTAAATGAGAAACGAAATGCCATTTGGTCCAACTTTTACTCCACAGATGCCATAATGACGGAAGAGTGGAAACAAACTAATTACGAACTACGACACGTAATAACACGTTACGCCACCCATGGATTTCACCATAGATTCTGCAAAACCAAGAATTTGCACCAACCGAATGAAGACTGTATGTGACCTGTGCAACGATCATTGTGAAAGGTACCACACACAAAACTGCAAAATGAGGACAACCTCAATAATAAGACTGGCATTAGCATAATTGATCATATGTTCAAATATGTATTTGCACATTGTGCGCTTTTCTTTTAATAATAATTCAGAAGAGGCTATACACTGCCCCACAAGTGACTATCCTGGGGAAATCATTAGTGACATGCACAGGCTATTGGTGTAGCATATAATATTGCACAATGATAGGCTTACATTTCCATTGGCAGCATCTCAGTTGGTTAGTTAGGAAATATTTATAAGAAGGCAAAAGGAGTCAAGAGCTAGGTCGTCCCATTTTGCAATTTTTAAATCCAAGTTACCTTGCCACATAAAAGTTATGCTGATTATTATAGATATGGTAACCTTAAGTTCTGAAATATTTATCTAACGCTACTTCATTCGTAAAACGATCATTTTGAATGCGACTTTAATGGCTAAGCCAAGGGCATTACTTCGTGGAAGGCAACTCGAATGACATGGGCTAGGCCTAACCTAAAAATTACAAGCAAGGTGAAATCCTAGTGTACGGTAATTAACAAAATTGTTTATTGAGCGATATAACTATGCATTCATCATAACTTTGGTCTCCTAGTAGACGCATAATATTCTGTGTACCGCAATGCCTCCGTTTCGCTTTAAATTAGGGAGTACCGAAACTTTACACAGTCGAACTAGGAAAGTTATTTATAATGTGTATAAATTCATGAAAATGGAAACACGTCTCGCTGGGAACATATGCGCAATTCAAAGTAAATTATAAATAATTTAATTACATTAAATTTATTTCGAAATAATGACTGAAACACGTTTTAAACGACCGCCAATTCGCGCCATCTTTACCGTTTTTATTTACAGGTAGTTGTGATGTAGCGATTTACTTCCCCTTGATGCAGCGCTGCAATTTCTCGCTTAAAAAAACGCGGCCGACATGTCCATGCGTGCGAAAATTTAAGCCAGAATAATCTACTTTTATCCCAGTGAATTCAGGCCGATCTGAAGGTAAGTTACCTTAATTCCACTTACTTAATGTGTCTAATTGCCGAGTTGTACTTCAGTTTTTCATTTACTCGATTTCTGTTACTGTTATAGTTAGTTTCATTTTCTAGGTTATAAATGTCATCATCTTGGGAATACTTTGCTCCACAACAAAAGTGGAGCAAAGTATCCCCAGGGTATATTTCACATACGGTATGCCAGTTCTAGCTTGGTTTTAGTAGTGAATAGCTCTTGTAACCTGTTTCAGATTGGTTGAAATGCCACGGAAGTATAAGAGAACTGCAGGAAGTAGGAGATACTGTGATTATAGCCCGGAAATATTAGAACAATGCCTAGCAGCCATTAGGAACAAACAAATGTCTCAGCGAAAAGCAGCAGAAGTATTTAATATTCCCAGGAGGACATTAATTAATAAATTGAAGTTAAAAGATGATGTTATTTCACGTCCAGGGTTTCCAAAAATTTTCACCGATGATGAAGAAGCAGAATTTGTGCGCTGTATCATACTGCTGAGTGAATATGGGTTTCCTGTAACTCCCTTAGAACTGCGAATGATAGTTAAGTCTTATCTCAACAGACAGGGACGTAAAGTAGCTAGATTTAAGGACAATTGTCCAGGTCATGATTGGGTCTTGGGTTTTAGCAAACGGCACCCTGACCTTACTGTGCGATTTGCAACTAATATTAAAAGATGCAGAGCTGCCATTGATGAGGGAATTCTCAGTGAATATGTTGAACATTTGCGTGTTGAACTGAAGGATGTGCCTGCAAGAAATATATGGAACTTCGATGAAAGCAATCTAACCGATGATCCTGGAAAGAAGAGAGTTCTTGCAAAAAGAGGTTCAAAATATTCTGAAAACATTTGTAACTCCTCTAAAAGCAGCATTTCTATAATGTTTGCTGGAAATGCTGATGGAGAAATTTTACCCCCTTTTGTTGTGTATAAATCAACTCATTTGTGGACAACATGGACTGAAAACGGGCCAAGCGGCTGCCGATACTCAAACAGCCCTAGTGGATGGTTTGATAGCAACACCTTTTCTGAGTGGTTTACAAACATGATGCTACCAAGACTAAAAAAGCAGGAAGGGAAAAAGGTAGTGATCTGTGACAATTTATCCTCGCATTTGACAACGGATGTTCTGCAACTGTGCCGTGAAAATGATATATCATTTATTTGTCTACCAGCCAACAGTACTCATATTACGCAACCTTTGGATGTATCCTTCTTCCGGCCCATGAAAGTAGCCTGGAGACAGATCCTTACAGAGTGGAAGGGGAGTAAGCAAGGATTCAAAGATACTGTCTTGCAAAAACAGCACTTCCCTTTTCTTTTACGAAGACTAATTGATGTGCTACGTCCAAATTCAAGAGAAAACCTAAGGGCTGGTTTCAGAAAGTGTGGTATACATCCCGTTGATGTTGATGAACTTCTTTCTCGTCTTCCTTCACGGACTTATAACAAAGACGCTGTACAAGATTCATTTCTAAAAGCCCTTCAAAACAAGAGAGCTGAGTGGACTGCTGGTGTTTCCAGCAACAGAGGAAGGAGGAAACTTCAAGTGACTCCTGGTAAAAGTGTGACAGGGAAGGAATCCGAAGTTTTGAAGGAGAAGAAGAAGAAGATGAAGGAGGGGCAAACTCACAAAACCCACGAGAGTAGTTCAGAAGATGATGCTGAAACCATCTCCCTTAAGGATTCATCAGAAGTTGAAAATTTCGAGCAGTATCGGAAATCGCAATCCCTTTTGTTGTCAGAGGAGGAGGACGACGATACTCGGCCTGTTAAAGATAGTGGACCAGAATTTGAAGACGTTGTTCGCACTGTAGGGCAGTATGTAGTATTTACATATGAAGGGGAATATTTTCCGGGCAAGATCATTGCCATAAGCAATGAGCGTGCCACTATAAGTGCAATGAAGAAATCACTGAAGTCATGGAAGTGGCCTACACCAAAAGATGAGATGACTTATGATTTTGAAGACATAGTTGGTAGCATTCAACCTCCAAAATTAATAAGTCGTCGAGGCTTCTTCTCTATTCCCGAGTTAGATAGATTTTGGAATTAAGGTTCGTGCTACCAACTCGAAACATTAGTTTCAAGACTGTTTGTTGAAGATGTTTTTTAAATGACAAAGGTTATTTTGTGGACAGAACTACATCTAATATGCATTTTTATCTTTTTATAATGTACATACTGGTATCGTACCTATTATTTTGTATTAATTAATTCAATTTTGCAAAGTTTGGGCATTAAAATATCTTTATATTTCTATAACTGATGTTTATCTTTAATTTCTATAGTCAAACATTGCTCCATACTACCATACTCTATCTCTTTCTTCCACTTCAGACATCTGGTGCAATGTAACCCCACATCAAGGTTACTTTGCTCCATTTCTATAAATAACAGTTAAAAATGGACTGAAATAGTTTTCTTTAATATAGATACACAAATTGGTCCTAAGAAGTCTATGTTACAAAAAGAAATCATTTAAAAAATAATAATGTTAGACAAACCGTGTTTTACAGCCTCTTTTCAAAAAAAGTTTGCAAAACGTGGAGCAAAGTAACCCCATCTGACGGTAGTTGAATGCAGAACTGATCCATTCTGCCTATAGATATAAGGCCACAACTGATTGTGGTACAACAACATCTAACATTGCCTGTAGTAGTGTAGGCACTCAAAGGGAACTTAGGCTCATGGGTGTAAAGATTGCATGTACCAAGTTTAGCCCATATAATTTTACTAGTTGTTTAGGGGTACCCTAACTGTAAGGTTCTATTACTACCAGTTGGCGGCACAGGAATGTCCTAAACTTTTATAATTTGTGTATTGGTTGTGTGTGCATTATAATAATATTTGAACTTTGTTATAATGACATCCAAGTGACCTAAAACATTATGTTGTTATAGATGAGTGTCGTAACCAAGAATCATATTTTCAATTTAATTAGGTGGAAAATGAAAGAGAACAAACTTATTTAACCTTATTTTATTTTATATACTCACTTTTACCCCTACATGAACATACACTAAAAGTATAACAGTGTGTCGAGAACTCAGCAAAATTTGCTGCTCACTTTGCCGAAAGTAATTATGTGATATGTTAATCTGTCATTCAAAACACTGCTGCACACAAATTCTTCATCTTTTAATTTCTTGGCAAATTCTCCAGCTTTCAGCATAAGGAGAGGTCCACTAATGGGTACATTGTAGCTTCTCTGTTGCTTAAACCATTTAGGCGGTGCTTCATCCACGTCGCTCCATTCGGGTTTTCATAACCTCTAAATTTTCAATCCATTATGTTCAAATTCAGAATCAAATCATTTGGTCTGAGTAATTGACTGGGCCAAATCGATGACACACGCCAGCTTTATCATTCCAGTCTCGATTTAATGAATCACTTTGACTTTATCTTCCAACGTCATAACTTTTCTTTTACTGGCCATGCTGCGCTAAATTGCATGCATTTCGTGAAAAACATTTATGGAAGCTGACTTCAGGTACGTAGTGTTAATGAGTTCTGTGGAATATGCAAGGGTTGCTTTGAAGTGGACAATCTACAGTAATTGGCATTGACCTATGGGGCCTTGCAGGTTGTGATCAGAGGAGGAAGCAGAATGTACTATTTACCGAAGGGTCGGGAAATGAATTTGTCAGGTTGACAGATTTCAACAAACAGATTTCCTTGCATGCTGGTTCTTGGAAAATCTTATTACAATAAGGTTGAAAAATATGTTATATGGGATGTACAGCCATAAACGTTTGTCATATTAAGCAAGGCAGAGAAACATATTCCTTATGAAGAATACTTGTGTGCTGCAGAGAACATGATGTTATAGCCGAGTTGTCGCTGAGACCGATGTCGTTATAACGAAGTTCAACTCTCGTATATGCAAATGGTAGTCAAAATGGGGCTACAAGTGCATTAATTTCTCCAAGGTAATTGTAAGGTTGTTACCACATACTACCAATATTTGGCAACATCAGAACCACATAAAACATAACAAAATGTGTTTTGGTGGTGTACACAATCCAAATTGGATTGTGGTTTTGCAAGATTTTGAAGAGTAATTGCAAGTTTAGTATGACCTAAAAATAATGGTTGGCAATACTTGAATGCCCTGAATCTTAATAAATTATCTATTGATGGTGAATAAAACATTTGTACACATTTTCGCCCAGGACGATATAATTAATAGGATGTATCGCCTTTCTATATAAGGATGGTTAGAAGACAGGCCTGCCTGAAACTATTTTAGTCAACATCATATTGCCATAGTAAGCAAATAAATGCCTGCCTCTCACCCGGAGGCCCCGGGTTCGATTCCCGGCTCCGTCAGGGATTTTAGAAACTGACGTGAGGGCTGGAACGAGGTGCACTCAGCCTCGTGAGGACAATTGAGTATCTGTCTGACAGTGAGGCAGCGCCCCGATCACGAAAACCAAGATTAACGGCCGAGGGGACCCGATGTGCTGATCACGCGTCACCCTAATATCTGCAGGCTAAGTGGGCGGGCAGCAGTCGCTTGGTAGGCCTAGGCCCTTCACGGGCTGTAGTGCCAGGGGTTATTATTATTGTTATTAAGCAAATAAATACTGTGTGAGTGTCTAATGTGTCGAGTTGACAACATTTTCACCTGTGAAAATTGGAAATTACTGAGGAATATAAGGGGCATATATGCACCACGCAGTGGCGGCTGGCAGGTAATTGTTCTGGGTGGTGCACTACTTTCATTAAGGGGATAAAAGACTGATTGATATCAGAGGAAACTGTATTCAATTGCACGGTAAAACGAATGTACCTCATTCATCACGAATGCCACAGTTCAGAGAACATCACATTGCCATCAGATTAAATGGATTATAAGCTAGTCAACATGAAAACCTTCACGAGAACTAAACAACGTAAGATATATAATGCTATTGGTTATACGTCCCTTTTAACTACTGCGCCTTTTAGAGACGTCGGGGTGCCGGAATTTTGTCCAGGAGGGGATCTTTATCATGCCAGTAAATCTATTGTCATGGCTCGCTCGCATATGCTCACCCTCAAATGCCAGCTGATTGTGCCAGGATTTGATCCTGCAACCTTGGGCACAGTAAGCAAGAATGTTACCGCTGAGCCACGCAGCCAGCCGTAAGTTATATAAGAGGGCAAGAAAGAACCACAAGTATGTGCAAATTACATTGCAAGACATAGTATCGGCAATTGACGATAGGCTACATCTGCGCCTCGGCTCCCTTTTTGCAATCAGCGGGCAACAACCAGCCGAGTTAACTGTTGGATAGGGCTTACTCGGTCTAGCATCTCTGCCATACCCTTCACTATTGAGATCTGGTTGGTGCTTGGGCCTGGCAACGACCAAACGGACAAGCGCTCCTAGACAGTTGGCGCGCTTCGCTTTCTCAGACAGTTCACAGTAACTTACTATAAGATTTTCTTAATTATTAAAGAAAAAAGGAAGCTTGTAGTTTAACGTGACCGTTAATCTCGAGATCATGAGCCACGGGACCTCCTTTTTACGTGGAATCCGAACCACAGGACATGGCATTTCACTTCGAAAATCTCACATGCATTGACCGGGAATCGAACCCGGACCGCCTTGGTGAGAGGCATACAGCTAGACCGCTGAGCCACCACGCCCCCTATTAAAGAACAAAATTATGAATTCCTATACATATAAAAGGAAACGTACAGCTTTTATTACTAAAAATATTATTACGGTATTAATTGTTTTTCTTGGATTAATCTGGTCAATGTGCTACACTGCAACCTTGTTACCATGAATGTGATAACACACACATTGTGGTAATTAAATCTATTTTACTACTTCATTATGGTATACTGTCTCATAGCTTCAATACCACGTGGTTCACAGCAGGCTTGCGGTGGCCTTCATAGTACTATTTACAGTGTTTTCTTAATTGATTTCTCTATTCCATATCACAGTATATGCATATATGTTTTCTTGTGAACTGCACTCATTGCTGTGTTTTTCAACACTTATAAATCTCAGCGACGCTTGGACTGATGTATCACTCATATATTCACACGTGCTCATGATCTACGTATCATGATATCATGGTAATTACAGCAGCTTGACCGCGCTCCTTTTCCCCCTCCTTCTGCAGACCTTCTGCTATGCACTCAATTCCCCGTTTTTTATTTCTACTTTCATCCCCTTCTTCTGTCTACCTGTTCTACCAACTATCCCCCTTCCTTAGTCCTCCTTACCCACACACCTCCTTCACTCACTCGGCAGTCCCATTTGAGCAGATTTTCTCTTTGCTATGACTGTACCCAGGGGCGGTTCTAGGGGTATTGCTGCCGTGCCATTGCACTACCCACTAAGAGAAAAGGAAATTATTCATAATCCTGAATAAATAATTGTCGAACGCCTACAGCTTAATATCTAATTCATTTAAAATTACTAATTAGTTCAAACATTCCAACTGTAGAGAATCCATTCCAGTCCATTGTCTTATGCTCTGGGTCTATCCGACAAGGATGACGCATGCGCAGAGTCCTTTTCACAATGTTCATTGCAGGCTCGCGCGTCACTGGCAATGCAGAAATAAGCCGCACTCTGTGCCAGAGACAGTGTGGCTCAAGGCAGTACAGGAAGTAAAGTGCAATGCCATCTATCGGTCACTGTGAGGTACTGGGCCAGTGATGTGGAACTTCACAAAGCGTGGAAAAGAAGAGGGAGTGCACCAATAATCTGATTGGCTCGAAATGATTTGACACTCATTGCTTATTGGTGGGTTTACGTCTTTCAAGTCGTTCACGCAAACTGACAACTAATCGCTCACACTCTCACACAAAGAATTTGGGAGTGAACAACTTTCCTTTCCAGATAATGCAGAAAGGAAAAAAGTTATATAGGTAAGATAGTAACTTAAGAAAAGGAATAGCATAAGAGAAAGTTCTTGTAAATTTAAATTGACAGAATAGAAAGTACAAAGGCTATGGAATGTATCAGAGGATGCAGACAATATTAAATAACTAAATTTTAATTCTAGATTTCTCGAAAAGATAGCTCTGCATTCATTCAATTTAATTCAAGATACTGTAGAGCTCTTCAATAAATAGAAACAATGTGTCCAACATTGAAATTCAAACTTCCTCTAAAGAATAGAGAAAATGATTATGTATTTACTAATTCCCTATCTGGTAAAGAGAATGAATAAGAAGAAAAATCAAAGTACGATCACAGATTAAGACTTCACAGATTAATCTCAATCGACTAAATATTTTGGTTGTCAGACCTGGATGAAATTGCACGAACTTTGCATGTATCTTTAGTTCTTATTTTAGGTATTGAAGTGTGGTTTTATGTCCTAAGTCCTTTACTAAGGGTGGCATCATTCTACCATTATTGCGAGGGTTTTTGAGCGCCGAAGTTAACTTGCGATGGAGAGCGAGTTCATTTCCGTCCCTATAACAGTCAACAGCACAGGGTTTAACACATCAAATACTGCACATTCCAAAGTTGAATGGATTTAGAAATTTTACGTATGCAATTTTATACATGGGGAAACAAACTCTTTGTGTGAAGTGAGCAAATACACCACTCTGCTATCATGTTATGTAAATACCTATGTTTTCAGATCCTTTTGCTTGGCACTACCCCTTGTACTAGCCTGTAGCTGCTATTGACTGTACCTCTAACTTATTTGCCAGACAACTTTACTTACAGTTCACGCCACATTTTTGGCCGGTCAGTCGAGGTATAAGACTCCTAGCCAGATTTTCAATATGAGCAGCATTCTTGTTCATCAATAGTGTTCTGTATTCTTTTCTTCTTGCCGTGAAGGTCTTCAAATCTTCAGCATTTTCTGTTGTTCTAGCTGTGTGAAGAGCTTGTAGCGTGTTCTTTCTTCTGATATAGCAATTAGAAAGAAAAGATATAGCATTCGCTGTCGAACCATATTTGGGCTCATCGTCTCTTTATCGAAAAGGTGGCTCTCTCTATTAGGGCTGTCGTTACATTTATTGCCTCGTTTATTTGACCCTGATGTATTAGTTCCCTTGCTTTCTCAATTTCTTCCGAGTTCTTTATTATGTCTACGTCGAGCTGTCTTGAAAGTTTTGTATCGTCTGCTGCATTGATATAGGCTTTTGGTGTTGTTCTAAGTTCTATTTCTGTTAATATTGGGATGTGTTTTCTGATTGGGGCTGCTCCCGACGTCCATAGGCTTTCCTGCTTCTTTACTTTTATCTTTTCTCCTTTATAGAACACCAAGTCTATTGTGCTAGTTCCATTTGGTGCAAAGTAAGTTTTTAGTTCTTTCCTGTTGATCAATCGAAAACCTTCTTCCCTTAGAGTGTCGAAGACTATTTCAGATTTGGTGTTTGGTTGATCAATCCTATAGTTGAGACAAAAAGTGATAAAAATCCAGCATAACTCAGCATATTGCTAGCGTTTCGCCCCAGCGTGCCAATTGGGCTCTTCAGTTGGTAAAGGCACACCTAGCAAGACGCGTAGCAGGTACACACTGAGAAGGCCATGCAAGACGCCTCGCCACATATGTGGCCACGTCACGAGCATGCCAGTGTATAATGGCTCAACGGTCAATACTCATTTTGATTCTCTTTTGAGAACATTTGATTGCCTACAGTTGAGATCGCCAGTGATTATTAAATTTTCTTCTTCTGATGTCTCTTCTATCGCACTTAGAATCGCTTCTGTCACATCTTCTGTTGATTTATCAGGAGACATGTAAATTCCTATAACAGTGATGTAGGGCGTTTTTACGACAATGGCACTCTCTTCATATGTCCTGTTGTTGCCTTGAGGAAACAGGATAGTCCCCCAGCTGGTCTTCCTGCTGTTGGTACAGCAAATAGATGGTGTATGTAGAAACCCTGCAAGACTATCTTTTCCGAGAGGAAAGTTTCGGTGGCAGTCAAGATGTCCATATTCTCTATTATGTTTTTTGGGGAAAAGTCTAAGGCGTTTTTCATCCTTCGGTGATCCAGAGGAGGATCATCATGTTTATTGAGGTCTCTTTATTCAAGTCTTGTCCCGGTTCGGTGGCTTCGAAAAAGAAATTGACTTACTAGCACCCTTTTTGGCCAAAACTCTGGTTGTCCTACCTTCTCTAATTCTTCGAAAGGAATCCCCACTTTATATGCTTTATTTGTAGTTGTTCGCATTGTATCTTTTCAGGTATGGTTCTCAAATAGTATTTGATGCCCTCCATTGTTGTAGAGGAGTTCAGTCACCCTACATATAACCAAGCGGTGTGTTCCCCAGCGTTTAGAATGTTCTCATTGTTTTCTTCAGTTTTTGTAACTGTGAAATTGAGCTGTCTATTTTTTTCTTTTTCACAACCTCAGTTCATAAGGTTTCGGACGTCTGTACTTCTTTTTCTGGCGTTTTATTTCCACTTTGTGGTCTGGTGTCTCCTTCGCTGGCTCTTCTATGCCCGATACGAGTGTCGGAGTTGTTGTTTGTTTTACCGTGTATATAAACACATTTGTTATGTCGAAAGATATTTTCATGTTAGGTTTGATTTGAATGGAACTTAAACTCTTAACTGATTCTGTGATGTTCTTAGTAGACCAGTTGTTCTTAGAACTACCGTACCCCATTCTTCAATACTAATTGGAACCACTCTTTGTTTAAAGTGCAAATTGGTTTTCATCTAGACATCAGAATATGGTGCACATAATGAGCTTCTAAACTTATTTGAAGATCAGCAACACAAGCACACATTTATCAGCCAGTGGGCTTATGTTTATGAATTACAGCATTTGAACATAGTGTTCATGAACAACTACCGGTATCACTTGTTTGTGTCCACACAGGTAGTTTAGGATGCTTATCAGTAAAACACCTCACAGTAATAAAATCTACACATTCGCAGACTAGTTACAGCAGGCAAAAGCTGTTTGCGAGTAATATTGAATATAATTAATACTGACAACTATCCAATCATCTTGTGTACCATATATAATCCTTGCGTGATGAACGACCATGTCATCCCCTAGTTATTCTAATAAGTGGACTCTACAATATGTAAGTGTGCACACCGAGGGGAAAGTGTCATCACTTCCACCGAATGGTACATTCATAAAATCTTAACAAGTTCCTCTCTCACTTAACTATTGCTAAATGAAATTCACCGTGATATATTAGCATATCTTAAATGATATATCACTGGGAATGGAAGAAAATGTTGTCCACAACACTACGAGCATGAGATGCTGTACGACTAGTCGTACTCATAATCCGAGGAGGAGAGCAAGTTGATGAACCGCATAGATAATTCAGAGAGGGTGGCCATCCTGATGATATAATAATAATAAACAAGCAAACAAGGTGCCGTCATGATCTTCTATTTGCAGTAAGCCTTACACCTTCATCTGCTTGTCCACTTCTCACTTTGAAATCAACCCCGAGTATAACCATGGTTTAACTTTGCTTTTCCCACCCTCCAAAGCTGAGTTCAATTGTATCCTAGGTAATAGGCCTACGCCATCGAAGCATCTGAAGCATCTGAGCTCAAAGAACTAATGGCTACGATACTTCGAATTCCTCTAAATTATTCAAATTCCTATTGCAGACAACTGTAAAGGTATAAGAGAAAGTATTGTAGCCTGAGTTAGATTCATGGCTCTGCCTTTGAGAATATCATGGCCATGGCTGCTTGAGAGATGGTTCAATTTAGTATGATCTTAATGAAGTACTAAGCCACCATCAAACTGAAGGGTCTCCCCAGAGCCAAAGGGCTGGAATTGGGCCTACTCATCCTCATAAGGACTATTCAAGAATTGGAGGGATTGAATTCTACACGTACAGATACACTTTCATAAGTCACTCCAACCTCATTCAGTTTAGTTCAGGTACAACGATAGCCTTTTCAAAACCTCAATCACATAATTCGGATAACAGATAGCGCACAGGCTGACATGTGAACGACAGGAGGCATATTAGCTCCCCGCGTCAGTAGCAGTCTGGAGGACACTGTCAACATCACCAACACCAGGATAAGTGAACATAGTGCATGCCAAAACATGTTAATTAGTCCATTATTGTTACAGTGTATTAATCTAAATTGTATACACCGTTACTCATGTAATTCACAAGAAAACTAAGGTAAGACAGGATTCAAGCGAATCGTATTATAATTTCACCTAACGATACTATTGTGAATTTACATTATTGAAAATTTGAACACAGTGATCAGGATCTGATGATGGACACTTGAGGGTCGAAACGCATAATCCTAAATTGCCCTGTTTTATTGTGAATATTAACTAATACATGTAATTTTTCCAGGAGAGAATTTATATATTTATATCTTGTACCCCACCCATTCATTGGGCACAATCATGTTGACCGACTGAAAAGCTACAAAAAGTCATTGCCAATCCAGAGGATATTTTTAGCAGAATCTTACACCAACTGCAGTGAAATATGAGGAATGAACCTAATTTAAGGGCATGAATCCCTCTTTCTCAGATATAGCCCATATTTCAATTAGTCTGTGTCCACACATTAATACAGACACAAAATAGCAAGGGTTATAAACACCTTGAGGTGTAACGGCAATCATGCATGGCTGTCGCCCTGGAGGTTCGAGTATGATTGCCGGCTCTGCCAAGAAATGTAATTCTGGTCTGAGGGTTGGAACGGGGTACACTTAGTCTCATCAGGCAAAACTGAGAAGAGGTGGATTCCATTCCCATTTCCGTGGTTTCCCACCTCTACTCAAGGCAAATGCCGGGATGGTTCCTAACTTAAGGCCACGGCCATCTCCTTCCCAACCCTCACCTAAGATACAAGTACACACACTAATACAGCCATCACAATAAGACAGGTTATCAGACAAATTCCACACGCACCCAAGTAGGCTACTTGACCACGATGTCACAAAGCCCCTAATTAAATGAACAACAATAAGGGTTATGACATTCGACTGATTCCACACATACGGTATCAAAAACACGGTACTATAACGATATCCCGAACGTAAGTGAAACAACAGCGGCAAGACATTGATAACGATGCAGCGAATAAGTTATTTACCACTATCGTAGACCTACTAAAGTACCGGTAGTATATCACGAGCAATTTCTTTGTCCTGAAGTCATCGGTTGGAAGATAGAAAATAAGGTTCGTGTGTAACGTAGCCTACAAGTATTGTGAAGTCAATATTAAATAAAGTAACTTATCCTCAACAGAGAAGGAAAAAGACGTATTAACACAGCGATATAGCAGCATCAAATAAAGAGTTAGATATATAAATATATAGAGATTATTTTAGCCTACCGGTATCTTAGGCGAAGACGCTTGCAGAAACGACGGTTAATATCGCTTATCTGGTAGGCAATAATGGTCTGCGCTGTTGCAAGAAAACGTCGACAATGAGCAAGGTTGACAGATTTCAGACATGTAGGCTATTTCCTAGCGAACGGAACAACTTCATATTGCAAAGAGAATTTTTCCTAAGAGCAGAGGTGGGCGGTTGTACGAGGCTACGACTTGATTAATCAGATGACGTACGGTACCGAAAGTTTAAATCATACAAAGTTGGTTTCTTTCAAGTTGGCTATTCTGTCAGATATTTGAATTCTTACTTGTTATGGAATTGGCTGAGGAGGTGGTGCCAACCATAGTGCATACATAGGATTAAGGCTCAATATACCTTGCAGCATAATGACTTCACAAAAGTACCGGTATACTTCAAATCAGGCAATATTATAGCCTACGTTATTCTCGTCAATGACGTTTCTAATGAACAGTATTATGCTCCATCACCTCAGGGGGGAAGGTCACTGAACTAAGCAGACGAAATATTGTGCCGTCAAAATGTTATAGACTAGCGTAATACTCAGGTTTTGCTGTAGATTCCGTGTTTTTCCATAACTTATGTTTCAATTCCTCTTTGTACCGGTATCGTTAAATTCTGTAAATTTACGCTACATGTGAAGATATAGGCGTACTGTAACTAGCCTAACCGCGGTAGTTATTCTCACTAAGACGCAACGCATTGGGGCCAAGCCACCTCTGATTCGCTAAATGAGTGGGTTTGAATCTCACCGTAGGTCATGCTTGAAATGCTTTTCCTTGGTTTCACCATTTCCAACTACAGTATAGGCAAATGCCGAGATGGTAAGGTACCTTAGGCCTATATCCGTCCACGCGAACTCTGATCCAAACCCTAGCCCGATTTCGTCCATTTTATCTCTCAGGGAAGGACGTTCAGTCGCAAAACCACCCGTCATATAAAAATTAATCGCACCCTATGACCGACCCCGTTCAAATGAGGATGATAAGGGTGCATCAACCTCAATTTAACAAAATATCTCATACCGTTGGCCTACAAATAAATTCGGTCTGTGTGGTGCTAATGTGCTACATATCTTCTGTTCTTCGTCCTTTTTATAAAGACTAGAAGTCGTTGCTTCATTTAGGGGCTTGTAATATCATGGTCATCAGCCCCATGCACCTGGGTGTGTTTCAAATCTCACTGATAGCCTGTGTTATTGCAGTGTCTGTACTTGGGTTAAGAACGCAGAAAGTTAGGCATTTATCTGGAGTAGAAGTAGAAAACCACAAAAACATTTCGAGGATAGCTATCCTCACGAAATTTCTTCTTTGATGTGAGGTTAAATTTTGCTTAGAGCACATATTACCCTACCAACCGAGCAATCAATATAAAAGAGTCTACCGGTACCGTAGTTTCAAGATTTACGGTATTCGCCTGCAGTACCGTACTTCAAAACTGTTCCTTTGTTTCCACTGCATTGTTGGATTGCATACGTGCAAAGTGTAAATAAAAGAGATAATAACTGAAAGATGACAAAAACACCCAGTGACCTAAGGTTTATTCTGTACCGTAGTAGGAATCGCAGAATTCTATCAGTTCTCTGATCCTTCAATTGGCATAAAATGCTTGTAGTGATTTATGATATTGTCTGCATTAATATAATTTCCAATGACCGCATAACCCCTCACCATGGTCATCTGATCATGGCATTAATATAGAATATATGTGCCAGTTGGTTGTAAGTAAATCGAGTCGCTAGATGGATGACAGCAAGAATGTAACACACTGGCAAAAGACAATGATTATGTTTAAATACTGGTAAGTTATGACCATGAGTAGGACTACAAATTACCGTACCGTACCGTACATGAAGTTGCTCAAATTATTGGCACACCTTCTCTGACTGTCCAGTGTCTCTAGAAAGGATTGTGTATCATATGCATGCCCAAAACACAGGTCAGAGCTGTGATCACAAAACTATTCTAACCCAGAGGGACTGGAGATGAGTGTTAGGCCTTATCCATGAAAATTGGATTCATGCTCAACTGAAATTGCTTCTGTGATTGAGTGAAGGTCATTCCTAACTAATTTCTGAATGAACACTACAAAAAGAATTGAATACAGTTACTGTAACTTATAATAGTGTAAATAGGCCTGATGCTATGGTTTTAACATCCCTTTTAACTGCACTAGAGATGCTGGGGTGTCTGAAATTCGCCCTCCAAGTGATATTCAACATGGCCTGTTCTACGCACTTGTAGTTGTAACATTTAGACACTCTTAAATGCCATTGAACTGAGTCAGGATCAAATCCGTTACCTTAGCTTTTGAAGTCCAACATTTATATGACATTTCAAATCAAGTACATTGCACGAAGTCACAGCTTACAGCAATGCATAAATTAGTCCGGTATTCAATGGGCTTGAAACACTGACACTAGACCATAAAAGACTGGAATGTGGCCCGACGAGTCACAAGTTCTTTCTTCTTTTCATTGATTCCAGTTGTAGAGTACACTAGCGACCCAGCTTGTCGGAGGGTGTGGTTTATGTGGGAGGTGGGCCTGTGATGGTGTGGGGTGTTTTGCTATTGTGTTACACTACAGCTTGAGCCTACTCATTTATGTGTCTGTAAACCTGATCCAGCATTTTATCTAGACAATCTTGTTGACCAGGTGTTGGTGTTTATCCAATATATCCATGCTGATTATGCTATGGACACCCAATTTTTCTAGGTGACAACGTCTACTCGAGCCTGGTTATCTGAGCCAGAAGTGGTGTTAGCAAGGTTTTTTCTCGAGGTGGCAACATTGTTTATCCAGAACACTTATCAACTTCATTCTAAGAAACTCTATTGCAATACAAGTAATTTACAGCAGAACTGGGAGAAGAATTCACTAAAATACATCCCTGGATGACTTGGAAAAACTATTTTCTATTTTTTAGCTGAAATGTTAATTGGACAAGTGAAGGAAGTCAAAACTAATAAGAAATAATCAAGACAAAAGTTGAGCATAATACAAAAGTTGAGCATAATACAGGGAGCGGCAAAAAGATCTGACGGTTTTTAAATCACAACAACACAAACAATTTAAATGATACAAACACTTTTATTACTTATAACAGCAAGGTGTACTTGTCAATTAATGGAAAACATGAAAGAACAATAGATTTTCACTTTTAAGATTTGAAGATAACGTCTTTCAAATGATGCCCATCTTTTGCCAGATCTGATGGTTTATGTCGTTGTACGGCTGAGCGAGTCGAAGAGGACGCGTTCCATCTCGTAACACAATTTTGTTATGGGTGAGTAATTTTAGAGCTACAGGTTCAGCCTTAAAACGTACGTCGACAGGCCGTCCAAGGTCAGTCAGGTCACCAGAAAATGTTGAGCGAGTGAGACAAGCTGTGGAAACCAGTCCACGGCGGCCGGCTCGTAAACAAGCTGCTGCTTTGCAAAAGTCTGATCGAACAGTGAGACGAATATTTATCTGTTTTTATTTGTCTAGAAAAAGATTCCCGAGAGCAGAGCTCTGTCGTGGGGAACAGTACATAGTTCATTACATAGATGACGGACTAACTATACATATGCTAAATTATAATACATTTAGAGTACAGTATACAAATAAGCAATAGAAGTGTATTCAAAGCGACGCTTTTGACACAATACATGACCAAGGAAAAAGCGGTATAATATAAATGGAGAAATGAGACTATAAGCTAATGAGCATGCTTTGAAGTTATGAGTCAATTAGTGTTGATAAACATAAAAGATAAAGATTGGAAGAATGTGGTATCACAAGAGTAAGTTATTATACATTTAGAGTAAATTATTATACATAAATTATTATACATAAATTATTATACATTCAGAGTCAGCAAATAGTACTTTTTCAACTTTACACGAAATGGCCCAATTTGAGAGATTCTTGCTAGATCAAGTGGTACCAGGTTATACACTGAGATGAGCGAGTGCTGCAATGCATTGACTCCAAATTTAGTCGTTCTATTGCTGACTACATGTAACTTATTTTTTTGTCTTGTGCAGTGCATGTGAATTTCATTAACGAAAGAGAATGTAGTGTTTGTGGTCATGAGACTATGCAATATTTTATAAATAATTAAGGTAGAGTTGAAAGATACAAGCAGTTTCAACGGCAATATATTAGTTTCAGTGTACATTCTACAGCGAGGGTATAAACGATGGAATCCATACATTGATCTTAGAGCCCTGTTTTGTAGAACCTCCAGATTATTCAAATTAGTTTGTGAGGCTCTTCCCCAGATGAAACATAAATATGAGAGCCGAGACTGAATCATTGCGAAGTATATTACACGTAGTGTCTGAGTTGTTACATAAAACTTGATTTTAGCAAAGATTCCAACTAAAGCCGAGATTTTATTTTTTAGATTCGTTATATGTGATGCCCAAGAAAGAGTATTGTCTATTGTCAAGCCAAGGTATTTAACCTCCTTCACCCACTTAAGTCTGGTAGTACCAAAATAGATATTTGTTGTTGCATTTAAATCATATTCACATTTATGGAACATCATGCAGACAGTTTTTGAGTAATTAGGTGTTACTAGATTCATTCTTAGCCATTCCTCCAAGACATAACAGTCATGCTGGATATCAGATATAATCTCCTTGTCAGATTTAGAGAAGTAAAACAACGAAATATCGTCAGCTAAGAGAGATAATCTACCCTTAAAAGGGCATAAGGTTATGTCATTTATGTATATGAGGAATAGAATCGGCCCTAGAATAGATCCCTGGGGCACACCATACGATACCCTTTGCAAGTTACTTCTATTAGTGCCTATTTTTACAAATTGTTGCCTGTTTGTCAAGTAATGTTTAAACCACAACAATGCAACACCTCTCACACCCGCCTTCTCCAGTTTATATACAAGCAGTGGATGACTCACAGTATCAAAGGCCTTTTTTAAATCAATAAAGAATCCAGCAGATTTATTCCCTTTATCTATATTGTTTTGTAATTCGATTATGATATCGACAATAGCAGAATTAACCCCAGCCTTCTCGCGAAATCCATACTGAAATTCAGAAAAATAATGGCATTTCTCTAGATACCTCAAAAGCCATGTTTTCATAATTATTTCTAAGATTTTTGATAATTCAGATGGTACTGAAATGGGCCTATAATTACCAGGATCTGACCTGTCATTCTGTTTATATATGGGTACAACACGAGCAATTTTAAGGGGATCTGGGACGATACCATTGACTAGTGAGCAGTTGACAAATTTTGAGATGGGGCCTGAGAGGGCACGGTTGCAAGTCTTAAGTAGTTTACTAGTTATGCCATCATAGGAGGTGTTGGTTATCTTAAGATTGTTAATGATATCAGATACTTCTTGTGGGGAGCAAGGTTCTATGAAGAATGAATTAGAACCTTCAATGATTGTTGCTGTTCTCTCCGGTAATGGAATAATGTTAGAAGATAATGTGGCAGGAACTGACACAAAATATTCATTCAGAATATTGCAGATCTCAATTTTGTCTTCTATGCACCTATTATTTACATTTATACTTTCAATATCACATGTTGTATTTGAGGGTTTATTTAAAACTTCATTGATAATTTGCCAAGTACGTTTTGAATTGTGTATGTTACTTTGAAATTTATTATCATAATATGTCTTTTTGAGTGATCTTCTCAATGCTGTTATTCTATTACAGTAAACCCTGTACTCTTCTTTTATTATTGTATTATGAGGGAACTTTTTTAATTTGTTGTAACTATGTGATTTTTGCTTACACAATGCAACAAGTTCTGGTGTGCACCAGGGATTCAGGGGATAGTTAATATCCCTACGCTGAGCAGTTCTAACTGTACTTGCACAGACTAGACCATCTTGGATAAATGTAGTTAAGGCTGTGTATGATGCATTAACATCATCCTCTACTAAATCAAAAGAATGGCTTTCATAATAGTTTAGGGCAAGTGTATAATCAATATGTGAGTATTTGTAAGTTTTTGGTACATTTGGATTATTGGTTGTTGTTTTCGAGGAGTCTAAAGAGAAAAGCAATGTATTATGATCACTGATATCATCAATAATATTATCTACTCTCCAATTACTTATTTTTATGCAGCAATGGAAATGATCAATCAGTGAGCTATTATGACTTATTCTGGTGGGATATACAGTGTTGCAGGAGATAAGACCATAGCTATTCATGAAACATTTATAATTATTAGTCAAGTCATCATGACGGAGAGTATTTATATTAAAGTCACCAGCAACAATTACATTCCTGTGTTTTATGTTATCAAGAATCATTTCTAAGTCTGCACTTGTATGATACCAGTTAGACACAAGGGGATTATAAACAGCCACAATGATGTAGCTCAGACCTGACCTAGAAATCTCTAATGCTAGGATATTATGATCTTTCTGTATATTATATATCAGTTTGCATTGCCAACAGATACTTTTTGCATAGATGGCAATTCCACCACCTCCATCTTTTGAGGTAGAATTTCTAAACGAATGAAAAGCCTCATAACCTGAAATATTATAGAAGATGCATTCACCATTGTCTGCAGACAGCCACGTCTCAGATATGACAACAAAATCTACATTCTGAATAGCATCCAGTCGATCAGCAATCATCTCTAATTTCCCATTTCGTAAGCTTCTAGCATTAAGGTACATTATCCTCAAAGATGGGATAGAACTTAGTGAGGAAATGAATTTACCACACTCGAAATATGATCTCCATTGTAGTTCACTCATAATTTACTGATAAGTCTGCTATATGGATTGTACATTATCATTCTATGATCGTGATCCAACGATCGCAAGTAGTTTGTCAATGTCCTGCTCCGTCTTAATAGTAAACACCTCTGAGGAATTGGCTGAAATTTTTGCCAGAATCCTGCCTTGCCGGACAAATACCCTTTCTAGTCCCATATTTCTTGCTTCGCGAGCTTTCTTAAACAGGGTCTCGTTGTACGGGGTCAAATGTTCATTCAGGTAGATATTAACCTGAGGGCCACGAAATCCTAGCAGACAAGTGCTCAATTTCTTGAGGCGTCTAGCAGCTACTAGAAGAGCATCCTTCCTGGTTCTCTGAACAAAACGCACAACGATGGGCTTTGGAGAGTTTTTATTGTAGGATGACACCCTATGAATGGTGTCAATGTTCTGTTCCTGAATAGGCACATCCAGAATATTGCCTATCTTCACCATGATATTCACAAGGTTTTCATCTTGCGTGAAAGGAACACCTGTAATCTTTAGATTGTTCGCTCTCGAGTACTGTTTCAATTCCTCAACATCAGTTTTGAGGCTTGATACATCTTCCCGGAGCTTTACACTAGATCCCTTAACACTCTGAACCTCAGCAGTAACGGCTTTAATTTCCGTTTGCATCCTGCCCATTTCGATAGAAAACTCGTCAAATTTATCACTGACGAATTGGACCGAGGTTTTCAATTCGGTGTATACCGTTTCTAAATCGTTAAGTTTACGAAGAATTATATCAAATTTGGACGTAATAGAACTGTCAATTGATGATTCTACAGACGTATGTTGGTTGTGATCAACTGACGTCGATACACACGATGCACATACCCATGTCCGATCTTTCCGTGGGAGAGTCTCCAGATGCTCGATCTCATGTTTCTGCATTTTTAAACATTCTTCACTCATATGGCACCATTTACAACACTTCTTACACTTTAATTTCCTTTGATTCGCTTTAAATTTCTCAGAGCACACAATACATACGTCCGCCATGTTGCTGTTTAAATAAACCAAGTTATATATTGCATTTCGATTTGCAAATTCATCCGTATAAAATGGTTATTGTGCAGCAGTTGAAGCCTAATGACTTTGCAAAGCTTCAGTGCAAGACTGGAAGAATGCATGGCAAAAGATAGGTATCATTTGAAAGATGTTATCTTCAAATCTTAAAAGTTAAAATCTATTGTTCTTTCATGTTTTCCATTAATTGACATGCACACCTTGCTGTTATAAGTAATAAAAGAGTCTGTATCATTTAAAATGTTTGTGTTGTTGTGATTTAAAAACCGTCAGATCTTTTTTCCGCTCCCTGTACAAAAGGAAGGGGGAAACACACTGCAATGAGTCAATTGAAAATGAAAGGATAACATTCAAAGAGCTGTGAAGCTAGGACATTCTGGTACTAATAAAGAGAGAGCCAACTCCATGGAACTATGAATCGAATACAACTTTGTGGGATGAAACTGGTTTGCATCTTACACCTTGTTCATGTAAATGGGTCTGAAAGATAGTCATTTTGTGTTCTGATTTTACATATATTCCTAGTGTAAATATGATAAAATTATCATAAGGTATTTACACCGCTATTATTTTAATGGCATAAAGACTTTGTGTCCCTGAAATATGCTTTAACACAAGCATGCAATAAACCACATTGCCAATGTTAGAGTTGCTTCCGACAGTAATGAAAGAATTGATCATTACGGTACCTGGAATAGGGCATCAAATGGGCTCTTATTGAACACAAGCCTTGCCATGGCATAACAGCTGCTCAGATTTAACCCCTTGTTTAGAATATGTGAAAATGATAACATTTTAACTTTTAAAGTGTAGCTCAGCACTGCCGCTGGTGATGTCTGGATTTGGAAGACAGGTGGGCTTACATTTTAAACTTAACCATCCTTGAAATGGTTGTCTGTGCCTTTCCTGTTTCAGCTCTAAGTTAATAATGAACATTTACTTTAAAGTCTCAAGTGGGATTTACCTGTGTAACGTTTACAAATAATTTTCTCTTTCTCGCAAGAAACAGTCGCTTCTCTATCAACTACCGTACTTATCTAACCTATCCCACTTTCTATCCTTATGAACCAAGGCCAGACTCAGGGTGACCGCTGGTTTTCCTAAAATTATTTTCCCTGTGTTTTCCCTGCGTTTTCCCAGTGTTATTATAATTTTCCCCAGTGTTAAACTTAATCTTTTATTAACACATATACATAAGGATACGATTTATGTTTATTTTCAAAAAATAACAAAATTTATGTACGGTAAATACTTTTTTTTATTTATTATAGAACATAAAATACATAACACATATATTCTCTTATGGCAACATATATGTTTCATTAATCACATTTCAAAATAATCACAATTATTTAGGTATAATATTTAATCACGGCCTTGGAGGCTGGATTTAGACAGCTCCTTAACCCGGTCCATGAGTCAATTATAATTGGCTACATGGATAATTCTTGCCCGGCGTGTCCATGTCGCGGGGGTGGGCAATGTTACTGTAATATACCATGGAACTACAGTACCGGCTAAGTTCTGGTGAGGACCCAGTCCTATGGGGTATAACATAGGCCCCGTGCACAGGGTTACGTGCGAAGACCTCAACGGAATCTATAGCGGAGAAGATGGACTTCGGAACGGTGGAGATTGCGGAAGAGGCAACCCTGTACTCAGGGAATAGTATGAGTACAGCATCAATTGGCAGCGTCTGTTTCCCAGGTTAGGGGCGGCTGCAAGGGCGTCTGTTTCCCATGTTAGGGGCAGTAGCTTCATAAAATGCCTTTGGGAGTGGCGACCCCATCGTAATAATAGCCTAAAATGGAAATGGCACTTCCAATGATTAGGAGAAGGTTAGGGCGTACCCTGCAGGCGACGCGCAGTTCTTTTGGTACTGGGGGAACTGTGAGAAATGGGCGACCAGTAACCGAAATGAAAGTGGGAATCATGAATGTCATGACCCTGACAGGCAAGGTGGAGGAGGTGGTAGACTTCATGGAGATGGAATTTGAATTTATTCATAAAGAAATGCCACTGAGGCTAAAGAGCCCCTTTATGTAGCGTATACAATGTTCTGGCCTGAGATTTTGTAATAAGAAACTAAACCTAGCTTAATAACTAACAGAGCAAAATATAGAATACACTTATTATTAAATAAACCAATTAGCAAACATTTTATACAAGATGAATAATGCAAATTAGAATATAATAAATAAACAAATAACCTACATAATGTATTATTAAATCTATTGGATAAATATAGTACGTTAAAAAAGGACTACATTCTTTATCTGAATTATGATTTGATATATTATTGAAACAAGTACATGAGCGACATGATTACGCGAACTACTATCAATTCCACGGAAGTTGTATCTTGGATATTACAAATATTATAAAAGGCTGTATGGCACGGATATATTTCAAAAAAATTTGTATGAACTATTTATATTACGTGGTTTACGAATTCAACAACTGAGGTGTTTCGTATTCCTTCAGGAATCTTGACATTAGGTATTTCTTGAGTTGTGTAGTGTTAACAGAGTTTGTAAATGAGTGAAGATGGAATGTATTAAAGAGCCGTGAAGCTGTGCAAAGGAATGATTTATTGTATTTAGTTGTACGGTGGACGGGAATCTGTAGAGTGGAATCAGTAAATCTATTTCCTCTGTTGTGGACGGAGTTCATTGGTTTAAACATATTATAGAGATAACCAGGGGATTTTGTACACAATATTTTCTGGGTTAGGATAGCAATTGACAGCTGCCTACCTTCACGAAGTTTCAACCACTGCATTTGCACATAATAAGGTGTGATGTGTACATCACGCCTGACGTCTAAGATGTAATGAACGCATGCATTTTGAACTCTCTGTAATTTTATGTTGAGTGTTTCTGATAAATCGTTATACACTACTGATCCATATTCGATAATAGGGAGTATCAAAGTTTGGATTAAAAGCTTGCGCATTTTTGATGGCGTGTAAGGGATATTCCGCTTCAAGATATGCATTGATGATATAGCTTTCCTTATTACGGCTGCGGTATGCTCTCCCCAAGATAAGGTTCTATCGAGAATTACTCCTAGGTTGTTCACAGAGTTGCTGTAGGGGATATCACTGTCTAGTAATTTTATCGGTGGGAGTGAGTTAAGATCGACAGAGTTAAGAAGTTTAGTATAGCCAATGCATATAAGTTGAGTCTTAGAAATGTTTAACTGGAGGTTATGGTTTTGGGTCCACTCATGGAGGTGAGCGATGTCTTCGTTGAAAAGTTCTATATGGTGAGGAGCATCAGAGGGACTGAAATGGACTGAGAGGGAGAATGTTGGAATGATGGGGCTGAGTGAAGTGAAATGGAAAGGTAAAGGAAGGAAGAAATTGAGGAAAGGATATACATTATACTGGAGTGGTGGCCAAGAGGCAAAAAATGGCATGGGACTGATAACCTCGAAACAACTGGAGGAGTATGTTGAAGTGGTAGAGTGTGTGAGTGACAGAATAATGAAAATTAGAATGAAGATGAAAAATGACGTGATGGACTTTGTACAAGTGTATGCATCACAGACTGGAAACAGAGAAGAAGATATTGAAGTATTCCTGGAGGATGTAGAAAGAGTAATTTCAGATGTAGAAGTGGTGATCATGGGAGATATGAATGCACAAGTCGGAAACGAGAGACAAGGAAAGGAAGAAGTCATTGGACCATATGGATATGGGAAAAAGAACCGGGAAGGAGAGGAACTTGTAAACTTTTTTGAAAGGAATGGACTGATAGTGGGTGATTCATGGTTTCGGAAGAAAAACAGCAGGAAAATTACGAGATATGGTTGGGGCGATAGAAGAACAAAATCAGTAACTGACTACTTTCTGGTGGAAAGGACTAATCGCAGAAAGCTGATAGATGTGACAGCTTTACCAGGAGAAGCATTTGATGGGGACCATAGAGCTGTGGTGGCAACATTTAGATGGGAAAAATTGGAAAACCTAAAGGAGATCAGAGAAAGTAAAATAAAAGTATGGAAATTGAAAGACAAAACTGTACAGGAAGATTTTCAGGAGAGATTCAAGCAACAAATCCCAGTCACTGAAGTGGAAAACGTAGAAGAGGAATGGTCCCACTTTAAAATGGCATTCGCTGGTGCAGCAGAGAGTGCTTGTGGTAGGACGTCAACAAGAATGAAAGAGAAGGAGACACCGTGGTGGAATGAGGAAGTGAGGAAAGCAGTCAAAGAAAAGAAGTCTGCATGGAAAGAATGGAATCGAGATCAAACAGAAGAAAGCAAAAGGAAGTATCATGACAGCAAACGGAGGTGTAAGAAAGTGGTAGGAGAAGAAAAGAAGAAAAGTTAGGAAGAATTTACACGAAGAATGGAAACAGATGTAAGTGGCAGTAAAAGGATGCTGTATGGACTTCTAAGAAGTAAGAGGAAAAAAAGAGTTATTACAAAGCTGGTGAAAAAGGAAGATGGAGAGTTGTTAACACACCCAGAAGAGATAAAGGGACGATGGAAGGAGTATTTCGATAAGCTATTGAATGTGAACAATTGTACAGGTGAGAAGGAAGTGACACAGCCTGACGACTCTACAACAGAAGATGATATAACAATGCTGGAGGTGGAATTAGCAGTACAGAAAATGAAGATGGGAAAAGCAACAGGGGTGGATGAAATCTGTGTAGAAATGATAAAGGCTGCTGGACCTGTTGGTATGCAATGGTTGTATCGACTGCTAAAGTGTGTGTTGAAACGGAAATATGTACCAGAAGACTGGGAGAAAGGGCTAATAATACCAGTGTTTAAGAAGGGGGACAAGAAGGTGTGTGATAACTATAGAGGGATCACCCTCATATCACAGATAGTGAAAATACTGGAAAGGATATTAGAAAGAAGAATGAGAAGAAAGGTGGAAGGAGAGTTGCAAGAGGAACAGTATGGCTTCAGGAGTGGAAGATCCACAGTGGACCCAATCTTTAGCTTGAGGCAGGTGATGGAAAAGAACTGGGAATTTGGAGAGGATTTGGTCATGACTTTCATAGATCTAGAAAAGGCATATGATAGTGTCCCCAGAGAGTAGGTATGGGAAACCATGGTTAAGAAGAGACTGGGAAGAGAAATGTTGGAAATGGTGCAAGCAATGTACAACAACTGTGTTAGCAGGGTACTGACCCCAGTTGGAAAGACAGATTGGTTTAGGAACAAGACTGGACTAAGACAGGGGAGTGTGCTGTCACCTCTTTTGTTCATAATGGTAATGGATGAAATTGTAAAGGAAACAAAGGAAGCATATGGACATAAAGAAATGAAGTTACTGTTATTTGCAGATGATATTGTGGTCTGGGGAAGGAACACCGAAGAAGTGCAAAAACAACTAGATGCACTGAACGAAAATATTCAGAAGTACGGCCTGAAAAACATTACAGAGGAAAGCAAGACCATGGTGATGACAAGAGGGGAAAGACAAGGAAAGGGCACTGTGAAAATTGGAAGTCAGAGTTTGGAAATTGTGGACACGTTCAAATACCTAGGAAGTGAATTGATGCAAACTGGTAGGTTGGACATGGAGATTGGCAGGAGGGTACAGCAGAGCAATGCATTCTATCAAAGTGTAAGAAAACTTGTTTGGGATAAGGAAGTACCAAGGAAAAGCAAGGAGGTAATGTATAAAGTGTACTATGTACCCATATTAACTTATGCAGCTGAGACTTGGACCCTGACAAGCAGGCAAGAGAGTAGAATCCAAGCCAGTGAAATGAAATTCCTAAGAAGTATGATAGGAAAGACAAGGAAAGACAGAGTGAGGAATGAAGATGTTAGGCAGGAAGTTGGGATGGGAAAACTAAATGAGAGAATTGAGAAGAATAAACTAAGGTGGTTTGGACATGTAAAGAGGATGGAGGAAAATAGAATACCAAGACAGATGCTGGAGGCAAAGTGCAAGGGTAAGAGGGCAAGAGGAAGACCGAGAACAAGGTGGATCGATTCAGTGAAGAACAGCGTAAGAAAAAGAAATCTTGACTGGGACAAGATCATGGAAGAAGAATTGTGGAAGGAAAGAGGCTGTACCTAATAAGTGGAGAAGTGCCATAAATACCCCGACCCGGCAGGAGCTGGATAAGGGGAAATGATGATGATGATGATTTAATCACAGATATTAAGGTGACTTTGAATAAGTTTTCTTCAATGTTTTTATTTTCATTTCCAGCTCGTGTGCTTTGTGCAAAATTCTTCCTTTTCTTCATCCTTTCTCTTCTTCTTCTCTCTCCTGAGCTGACTGAACTGCTCTATTTCCGTTTCAAGTCGTTTTCGTTCTTCGATAGCGATTTTTTCCTTAGCCCTAGTCCCACAAGCGTAACGAACCATTTCATCATCAATGTTTATGGCATCTTCTCCACCTGCATCCTGAAATCCATCCCATGCTCTTCTCTTTTTTTTTTTTTTATAATAATTATTAGATACAACCACGAAAAGGTCATTTTACACTAATATTTTAACAATTTCAAATAATATTAACAGAAACAACAACAAAATAACAGGTAACAAATGGCAGTGATGGCAGCAAGGGATAAATCTTGGGAAAGACGCAGGGAATGATTGGTGTAGTGGGTGATTAGGAGGGTGAGGGGGTAGGAATTGAGGATGAAAGGGATCTTTTAATGTAATGTTTGAATGTTCTATAGGGAGAGAATATGTCAATATTTGGAAGGGAGTTGCTAAGTGTAGATAGACAGTGGAAAATAGAGTGCTTCTGTACTTCAAGACGTGGGCGAGGTATGTGGTATAAATTGTTCTGACGTGTTGAACGGGAGGGAACATGGAGTGGGCAGGGCCGTATTTCTAAATAGGCTAAGTAGGTTGCAGCCTAGAGCGGCAGATTTTCAGGGGCGGCAGTTTGGCAATTTATTCAAAAGTTGAAATGAAGTATTTCAGATGTTAATAATATTTTCCGTACGAATTTAAGAATATGTTACTTAAATATGTTTTAGTCCTTCTACATAGCCTACTTTCTAAAACTATAACATAATACAAATTCACAAATACAACAAAAACACTTTCATATGAAGACATTATTAATGAGTTTGCCATTAAGAAATCTAGTAAGAAAGCAATGTAAATTTGAAAATCAAGATTACGTGGGTTGAGTCGTTTTAGAGAAGTTTGTATATTTTTCAACAAATAAACCAGTAATTAAGTTAGTACATTTTGTGTAATTTCATTTCACCGGAGCCGATGACCTAGATGTTAGGCCCCTTAAAACAACAATTATCATCATCATCATCATCAATTAATTACGCAAAAGATAGTCATTAGCATTAAAATATAAGAATTTGTGAAAAATAGTGATCACTGATCTCCAAGAACAAATTAATTAATGAAGTTCGGAACCCATTTCATTTTTAACGAATCTTAAAAGAAGTAAGTAAAAAAAAACAAGTAGATAACTAATTTCATTATATAATTTATTATGTAAGGCATTAAAATAATTGTAGTTTTATATAAACTAAATGAACTTTATGTTTAAAAAAGTTGAAAACGCCAATGAACTCTATCCCTTTGTTGTATACAACATTAATATAATAAGCAAATATGAGGCAAATGGACTTTAGCCTACTCTTAAATCCGGCCCTGGGAGTGGGAAGTAGCTTAGTAGCATGTTACATTTTGTGTAACCATTCATAATTTTATGTAAGAAACGCAGGTCAGTAAATTGTAGACGGCTTCTCAGGTCGAGTACATTGAGCTGATTGAGAATGTCGGATTTGGCAAAGTGCCTTAGTGAAGGATTGCTAGCTTTGATTATTGATATGAAGAAATTAAAGACACTGTTCAATTTAGAAATATTGGTTATAACCAAAGTAGACCAAATTGGAGAAGAGAAATCTAGGATAGGGAGAACATATGTGGTGAAGTATAATTTAAGTGCAGTGAGGTCTTTAATTTCTGTGAATCTGTATAGAATGCCGAGACTGCGCATTCCGCGAGATTTGATATGGTCATTGTGGGGAGAGAATGTCAGTTTATCATCGTGAATAATACCTAAATCTCTTACCTGAGAAGCCGTATCCAATTTATTTCCTCATATTTCATAGTCCGCCTGATTTCCAGAGTTCAGTAATGAGAAAGACACATTGAAGCACTTTTTGGGATTTGGAGATAACCTCCATTTGTTGAACCAATCAGTACATATATTCACTGCTTCTTGGAGCTCAGCGCGGTCGTCAGAACTGGAAATTTTTCTGAATATCTTGAGATCATCAGTGTACAGAAGAAGGGAACACGGAGAATTTTGCACACATGTGTTTATATCGTCCATATACAGCACGAAAAGAAGGGGTCCCAGGATACTGCCCTGAGTTGCTCCGGCTAACACTGGGAGCCAGGACGATACAGACCTTGGAAGCACTACCCGTTGTTGCCTATCGGACATCGCTATGAGAGTTTCCTCGTGAATGTTTTCCACTAACATTTCTTTGATAATGGAAAAAAAAATCTTCCACAAAGGTGTTACCATGAGAAAATATAAGGATGAGTTTTATGATCGGCCACACATCTTTATATGTTTCTCTATTCTGGAACGTTTTTGCCAAAATTGTTACTCGTTTAGCACCACCCAGGGGACACGTACAGCTTAAGGTATGCTGCGGACGTGAGTAAGTCATCGATCAGTACTCGGAGATCCAGGCAGTGGACATAGAATGTCCCTTCTTACTATTACATCATACAGTGAATCTGCTCAAAGTGCAGACCAGAAGATTCGGTGGAACTTCAAAAAGGCAGACTGGGAAAATTTCAGAAACAAACTTGAAACAAAAATGTCGGAAATTGATCTTGATGCACCTCCTAACATCATCCTGAATAAATTTAGTACAGCCATAAAAGATATAGCCAAACTGTGCATACCCAGAGGTGCCCAAACAAAATATAAATCTTTCTGGTCAGATGAATTGAACAATCTTAAGTCCGCCAGAGACAAAGCAAGAAGAACAGCTGAACTTACTCAGGATCAAAATGATGTACGTAAATGGCGACAAGCAACAACAAAATTAAAACAAGCAATAGCAATATCAAAAAGAGAATCTTGGAACACATTTTTAACAACAGTTGACTATAGGACAGACAGCAATAAAGCTCACAAACTTATCAATTCTCTAAACAACAAACATGTAGTCACTCCTTTGAATCCTATTATGATAAATGATAAGGAAATTACAGACTGTCATAAAATAGCAAACCACTTCTGTAAACATTTCACTTCAATTAGACTATCAAAACAGAAAAAGAAAGAAGACAAGACTCTCAAAAAATAGTCAAAAATTCATGAATAATAATGCAGATGATATCTTTAACAATAAATTTTCAATGGAAGAGTTAATGTTAGCAATAAAGAACACACAAGTCAGAAAACAACCAGGACCAGATGAGATATTCCCAGAATTCATAAAAAATCTAGGTCCATCTGCTCTAAACATCCTGCTATACATATTCAACAAATTTTGGACATCAAATGATAACCTACCTAAAGACTGGACTAAAGCAACCATCATTCCAATCTTAAAACCAGGCAAGCCAAAAAACCAAGTCCCCTCGTACCGACCTATAGCACTTACCTCCATTCTGGTAAAAATTCTAGAAAGGATGATTACAAATAGACTCAATTGGTACTTGGAAACAAAATCTCTTCTATCAGAAGAACAAGCAGGGTTTAGACAAAACAGGTCCTCCTCCCACCAAATAATGAGATTTACACAAGCTGTTAAAGAAGCCTTTAACAAAAGGGAAAGTGTTCTTGCAGTTTTCATCGATTTCAAAGGAGCCTATGATACTGTATGGCAAAACATGCTGCTAAAGAAACTTATCAACTTCAAAGTAAATGGATGTATGTTAAACTGGTTTTCAAGATTCCTTTAACAAAGAATTATCAATGTTCATTACAACAACAAAACTTCAGGTTGCAAGCAATCAAAACTAGGCCTCCCACAAGGAGCTGTATCAAGCACAACTTTATTCAATGTGCACATCAACGATCTTCCAAAAACAATAAAGAAAGTAGGTAATGTGAATATCAGCATGTTTGCAGACGATGTTATCATTTGGACCACAGCACGTAACAGCCCAAATTAGCAAATGCTTCTTGAACACAGAATGAACCAGGCACTTATAAAACTCAAAATATGGACTGAAAACAATAATATGGAAATCAATACTTCCAAAACAGTATACCAGTTTTTCTCCCTGAGACACCACAATTCAACTTTTAGTCTCAAATTTGGTAATCAAGACCTTCCAAAAAGTGAAAGTACAAAGTACCTAGGTATCATCATGGACAAGAAGCTGAACTGGACCAAACACATAAAACATGTGGAGGATAAGGTAAGCAAACGGATGAAATTACTGAAGAGACTAGCAGGAGCTACTTGGGGGAGCACTCAAGACACACTCAATAAAACCTACAATACTTACATCAAACCTATCATAAAATATGGCAGTGAAGTACTCTCTACAGCACCCCAGTCAAACATTGATTGCCTCGAGAGGTGTCAGAATATTGCCCTACGAATCATAACAGGTGCAATATAAACCCCACCTATAACTGCCTTGCAATTATATACCCACAACTTACCAATAGAAGAAGAGATGAAACATCAAACAGCCAATGCATATCTCAGTATACAAAGACTACCTCAAATGACATGGATCAAAAAACCAGTTTCTAGCCCCAATCTTAAAACACAAAAAGATCCCTTAAGTCTCGCCAAAGAATACATCAATAAGAGCAATCTGCAAATAAAACTTGAACCACTCTGTATGCCAGTCAACCCCATTGAATATATACAAGTGACTACAGATCTTACTTTATTAGAAGAGGTCTGCAAGAAAGACTCTTCACCACAAGATCTAAAACAACTGGCCCTCTGTACAATAGAAGAAAGATATCTATCTAATCAATGGCTAAAAATATTTACAGATGGCTCACAAGACAAAGAAAGTAGAACTGGAGCAGGAATACATTCATTTCTCTTCTCACTCTACTTCCCAGTAGGCCAAAACAAAACAAACTTTGATGCTGAGATAAGAGCAAATTCACATGCACTCCATCAGTTATTAGGCAGAAACATGCGTTATCATTACAGATTCAAAAGCAGCCATCTCGTCAAATTATAATCATCATCATCATCATCTTGTACAGTTTCCAGCCCCAGGCTGGGTCTGTTTGGAACATAAGCCTCGCCACTTAGTCCTTTCTTCCCACCACCTCTCGGATGTCACTCTGGTCCAGTCCTCGCCTCTCTTCTTGACACATTCCTCCACTCCTTTCAGCCATCTATCTCTTGGTCTAGATGGCTGAAAGGAGTGGAGGAATTATAAGCCCCAAAATAAAGAACTGAAAGAAATTTTTTGTATGATAAAAACCCTTCAAAGACTCCACAAACAGATCTCATTTCAGTGGATCCCTTCTCATGTTGGAATAGCAGGAAATGAAGAGGCAGACAGATTAGCAAAAAAAGGTACCACACTACAACAACCTGTCAGTCAGACTGATTTTATGTCAGCAAAAAGGATCTTGAAAAATACTATCAAAAACAGGTATGAAGAAATGGCAAAGAAAACAGCAGAAACCAAATTATGGAAAGACATTGATGCTAAATGGGATCAATATAAATTAACAACAAGAAGAGAAGCTGTAGCCTTCTTCAGACTTAACACTGGCCACGACTGCCTTGCAGCTCATCTGAAACGAATCAACATCCTGAGATCTGAAGAATGCACACTTTGTCACGAATCTGGAAGTAAAATGGATAAGGGGCACCTGCTACATTGCAACAAACTTGATGTGACTGCTAGAACTTCTGGAAACCTCACACAACTCTATTGGAACGCAAGAAAGCTGATGGATTGGAATCCGGGCTAGCCATAGGAAACAACAACAACACATCTTTATATTCTTCCAAGCCCTTGAACTGTTTAGTATAAAAATGATCCAGGCGAGATTTACTCCTATCAAATTGTTCAAGCTCAGTCTTGTTGACACTGGATATAAAACGACCGAACTGAAGTATGGCTCGATCTGACAAAAGAGCAGTCACATGCTGGCTGGTGATCCTTGCTTTGTCAATTTTTCCTGTCATGTGGCTAGCGATAGATATCAAGCCCATGTTGCTCAAAGCAATCTGTTTTTTTGCACACGTTACAAAAAGCATGTTTTGCATTCTTGGGAACTTCTTCTAACCAAGACTGAAAATCTGGGTAGGCTACTTGGACGGTTGCAGCTATCCTGAATTGAATAACAATGACCCCTCCATGATCTTCAAAAAATACTAAATACAAAAGTGTTAATTGTTGATGAGTGGATTTTGGGTTATGTAAACCATTGTCGTTGTAGTATTTGTTTTATTACTCATTATAGCTAAAGAAATTCCATTCACCTGTATGTCTCTTCGCTCATCGCTTCTTATTAAAAATACGCTTTGACAGTCTACAAATCATTTACATACACAAGTCGACAGTACAGGAAGGATACCTGCGACATAAGTAAACTCAAATCAGATTTTGCACCATCTGCGCAGCGAATCATGTTACACCAAAACTGTACCTTATTCCATATAAGTTGAGAGTCAAATGACAACACGCCAGAGCCGCGGAGAAGACCTTTTACCTCTTACTGACGTGAAGTTAAGGCCAGTTTACAATTAATACGGTGCCTGTAATATTTCAATCGAAGGTAGTGTACTCATGGGGAATTGAGTATAACAAATTTCAAAGTTTCCGCCTAATCAACTTTGAAATTTGTTATACTCAATTCTTAACGTCAACACGGAACCTGCAATGGATTCTTCTTCGAATATTCGGAGGGGAAGTAAAGCCGGCGGTCCCATGTCATAGATTTATGGCATGATAAAGAAACTTCCACTAATTATACTTGTGTGAAGCTAAATTATAGGTTATATTTGACTGACACTCTTAGGTTCCAACGTTCGTCGCCAGGAGCCGACTGTGGTGGCATTTAGTAACCAGGTTTAGAACTAGTTGGTCGTTGACGGTGGCGTTTGGTAGCAAAAGTAGGAACTACTTCAAATTGATCGTCTGCAGTCCTTACATGAATTACTGATACGATGATGATAATGACACACTAATACAGCCATCACAATTAACACTGGTTATCAGACAGATTCTACAACACCCAAAGTACATGGGGCTACATGATTGCTTTGTCGCAGCCCCTAAACTGAGGAACCAACCAGTTTTCACTGTATCCTGGGGCATTGTAGACGGGTTTACTAGAGATTATAATATCAAAATGCCTTGTGGGCTATAGGGGTGTAATATACAGGATTAAGATTATCTGGAGGGTTTTCCATTCTTTAGGTTCGTATTGACGTTTACAATTCAAGTTAATGGGATAGGGAATCTCCGCCCAATCAATACCTTTTGTTAAAAAATTAGAAGTTTATTGTTATTGGGACATGTTTCGAGTAGTGACTACTCTTCTTCAGCCATAGACATTAGATCTTTAACACTTATCTAAATAAGCCTTCAAGGCTAGGCCAATCAGACTGGCACTCAACATAAAATGGAAATGTTCCAATTTGTCTTATTGTTTTTTCAACTTAAGTTTTTTAATGTACTTTTAGATGTGTATTTACAGTGTTATTCTTTTAGTGTGCATGCTTCTCATTTGATGAAAATGTTTTAGATAAGTGTTAAAAATCTAATGTCTATGGCTGAAGAAGAGTAGTCACTACTCGAAACATGTCCCAATAACAATAAACTTCTAGTTTTTTAACAAAAGTTATTGATTGGGCGGAGATTTCCTATCCCATTAACTTGAATTATACAGGATTATTCATAAATCAGTGTCACATTTCGGAAGTTTATTGTGAAATAAGTACCGTTTAAGTCACAAACTACTGCTACATGCAGTGCGATCAGAGGAGAAAAGCATTAAGTCAATGACTTGTGGCCTTTCAGCGCTATATTCCGTACTTAATGATGGCCACTCTGCAAGATTCCCGCGTGTTACAGTGCTATTGTAAATTACATTTCTACAGGGTTTAGGTGGTTGTTATGTTACAAATCCATTTTAAAATAAAATACAATGTGAAATATTCATTCTGGATGGCTTTATGCCGCACTAAACTGACCACGGAGCTGAAAGGCATTAAGTCACGTTTGCAAAATTGATTTCAAAAATATGTTTATTAAAATAATTGATATTCCGCTAACAAAAATATAACCTGAATAGTTGCTTCACAACATAGATGACTAATACAGTGTGTTTGTTAAGCTCTCTTCTGTCAATGACGTTTTAACTGTCTCCTGAATCATAGTAAAAACTGACTGAATACTCTTCAGGTCAGGCTGGGGCTTCTCGTACGCTAAACATGTACAACGTTTATAAGTATACAACAAATGGCAAATTTTGCAGACGATGTTGTGATCTGGGGCGAGGACGAGATGAAGGTACAAGAACAGTTAGACGTAATAAATGAAAAGATTGAGCAATGGGGATTGAAGATAAATGTGGAGAAGAGTAAAACAGTGGTGATGAGTAGAGATAAGAAAGAAGGAAAAGGAGTAATCAAAGTAGGAGATAAGGAATTGGAAGTGGTGAAACACTTCAAATACTTGGGAAGTGCAGATGGAAGACTAGATTTGGAAATTAGCAGAAGAATACAACTCGGGAGTATTTTCTACCAACAGGTACGGGGACTAGTATGGAACAAGGATATAGCGATTAAGGCTAAAGAAGGTATGTACAAAGCATATTATGTTCCTGTAATGACATATACAGCAGAAACTTGGACAATGACTAAGAGAGATGAGAGCAGACTACAGGCAGCTGAGATGAGATTCCTGAGAAGTATGGTCCAGAAAACGAGGAGAGATAGAGTGAGAAATGAAGATATACGGAAAGAACTGGGAGTACAGAAACTAAATGACAAACTGGAGCAAAACAGATTGAGTTGGTTTGGATATTTCAAACGGATGAATGTAGAAAGGCTACCAAGACGAGCACTGGCACTACGGATGACAGGGAAGAGAGGACGAGGAAGACCAGGAATGCGTTGGATGGACTCGGTGAAGTATAGCATAAGAAAACGGAACATGAATTGGAACACCGTGCCGGAAGAGGAATGGTGGAACGACAGAACAAAGTGGAGAGGAACCATATTTGCCCCCACCCACTGTCAGCTGGAAAAGGGGAAATGAAGATGATGATGAGTGAATTCAAAATATTTTTATTTGCTCGGTGAAATCTACCTCCGCCTTCCAGCATGCCAAGAGCAATTTTTTTGTATTAGTAAAATTTGTTGAATCCGGACCAATAATTGTTGGATAGTGCAGCTTATACACTCCTGGTTTTTGTCATGCACAGTGAGGTACTCACGGATCATTAATCTTTACCCAAACCAGACCTGTGCAGTGTATTTTGTATCCCACATGTGGCAACTGAAGTGACGTCCATGTGCGTTCCTTGGTGTGAGCGCCTTGTTAACAGTTGAAGAGACAACAGGCGCTGTCGAACATGGCTGCCGTCGGTAAATGAGCAATAAATAAAAACACATAGTTCCGGTGCAGTAGTGCAGTAGTTCAATTGGTAATGTCCCCCAGAAGATGTTACATGTAAAAGCCACCATGACATCTGATTCAGAATTAAGGTAGAGTCCTTCTATTCCGAACAGAGTTCAAAAAAATATCCATCGCCCCTTTTTGTTTTTTCTTTCCTACTTAAAAACAGGAGAAATCAAGAAGACGTTAGTTTTTTTTCAAGTTAAGACGTACATGTATTGTTATACTGGTTGGTTCCCTAGTTTAGGGGCTACGACAACGCGGTGATGTAGCCCCATGTACTGTGGGTGTATGTAGAATTTGTCTGATAACCGGTGTAATTGTGATGGCTGTATTGGTGTGTGTTATCTGTGATTCAGGTAGAGGGACTGCAGACGATTAATTATTTTTAAGTAGTTCCTACTTTTGCTACCAAATGCTACTGTCCACGAAACCTAGCTGCGGACATTGCTACTAAATGTCCTCGCAGTCAGCACCTGGCAGCGAACGTTGGAACTAATATAGCGTTATCAAACTAACCTACAAATTTTTGCTGCCACAAGTGTAGTTAGTGGAAGGTTCTTTCTCATTCCATAAATCTATGACATGGGACCGCAGGCTTTACTTCCCCTCCGAAGGAAGGCATACTGAGGGACTTTTAACGCTCTTAAAAAGTCCAACGACTTCGACCAGGTTTGAACCCGCGATCTTGGGCATAGAAGCTCAGCATGCTACCAACTACGCCACCGAAGCCGCTGTATCGTTATACTGTACAAGGAGGTTAATTAAAGGCTATTAGAGAATACAGTTCAATAATAAGCGCACACAGTTCATCAAACTTCGCTAGAGTAAACACTAACTAGACAGAGCGCAGAGCAGTGAGTCGTGTGTATGGAATGCAGGACGAGAGGGATAGGTAGGGTGGGGGGTGGGCTGACAGACAATTGTCTGAACTATGAGTAGTCGAAAGTCACTGTCCTCCACTTCTGACTTTCACTGAACCTGTTCACGGGCTGATCAATACTGTGTAGAGCTGACACTAGCAGATGTCCCCTCATGCAGAACTTTAAATACAAGTTACTTAAGACGCTGAGCATAACGAGCCAAGTAAATCGAGTCGCTAGTTGGATGACAGCAAGGGTATAACACACTGGCCAAAGACAGTGATTATGTTTAAGTACCGGTAAGTTATGGCCATGAGTAGGCCTACACCGAAATTGTTGGCACACCTTCTCTGACTGCCCAGTGTTTCTAGAAAGGATTGTGTATCATATGCATGCCCAAAACACAGGTCAGAGCTGTGATCAAAAATCTATTCTAACCCAGAGGGACTGGAGATGAGTGTTAGGCCTTGTCCATGAAAATTGGTTTCATGCTCAACTGAAATTGCTCCTGTCTTTGAATGCAGGTCATTCCTAACTAATTTCTGAATGAACACTACAAAAAGAACTGAATACAGTTACTGTAACTTATAAAATGCTATTCCCGAGGATATGCACCTCTCTATGCATAATTACATGTGATGATGGCCTCCTCCCTTGTAAAATTTCAATCCGGAGGTAAACTAGTCCCCCGTTCGGATCTCCGGGTGGGGACTACTCGACAGGGGGTTAACATCACAGAAGTGGCAAAGAGGAAATCTGATATTCTACGGATCAGAGCGTGGAATGTTAGCAGTCTGCTAGGAGATGGAAGGTTAGAAAACTTAGAAAGGGAAATGGATAAGTTGAGGTTGGATTTGGTTGGGATTAGTGAAATGCGCTGGCAGGAAGAACAGGACTTTTGGTCAGGTGAATATAGGGTCATTAGCACTAAATCAAACAATGGCCAAGCAGGGGTTGGTCTCATATTGAGTAGGAAACTTGGACAACGGGTGGAATATTGTGAACAATATAGTGAACGGATTATTGTAGCAAAAATCAATACCAAACCTACGTGCACCACAGTGGTACAAGTCTATATGCTTACCAGTCAAGCTGATGATGAAGATGTTGAAAAGGTCTACGAAGAAATAGATGAAATTCTGAGGTATATCAAGGGTGATGAAAATGTTATAGTAATGGGAGATTGGAATGCTGTGGTAGGAAAAGGCAGAGAAGGGAAGATAGTAGGAGATTTCGGATTACCGTAGGTGAAAGGAATGATCGAGGAAGCAGGCTGATGGAATTCTTCACCGAGCATGAGTTGGTCATAGCTAACACCTTATTCAATAACCACAATAGAAGAATATACACATGGATGAGACCAGGAGATACAGGGCATTACCAAATCGACTTCATTATGGTCAAGCAGAGGTTTCGAAACCAGATTTTGGATTGCAAAACATATCCTGGTGCTGACATAAACTCTGACCACAATCTGGTTGTTATGAAATGCAGATTAAAGTTGAAGAAACTGAAGAAAAGTCAAAAGCCAAAAAGGTGGGCAATAGACAGACTGAAAGTGAAGGAAGTAAACGAAAGATTCAAGAAGAGTATAAAGGAAGGACTAATGAAAGACCCTAAACCAACTTCAATGGCAGACGAATGGGCACTTTTGAAGAATGAAATAACAAAATCCGCAGAAGAAAACATTGGTAGGAAAGAAAGAAGAGGTATAAAACCGTGGATCACTCAGGATATACTAGAATCGATGGATGAAAGGCAGAAACACAAGAATGTAAGAGATGAAAAGGGGAAAGCAGAATACAGACGTCTGAGAAATGAGGTTAACAAGAAGTGCAAGGAAGCGAAAGAAGAATGGTTGAAAGAGAAATATGCAGGTATAGAAAATTGTCTGAAATTAGGAAAAGTAGACACAGCTTATCGAAGAATTAAGAATACTTTTGGGGAAAAGAAGACTAAGTGCTGTAATATTAAAGACACAAATGGAAAGCCTCTAACAGATAGGGAAGAAAAGGTTGAGAGATGGAAAGCTTACATAGAGTGTTTGTATAAGGGAAAGGAGATTGAGAATCATGCAGTGGCGGATCCAGAGGTTCACCTCGGAGGGGGCACTCGAGGATTTCAGAGTAGCTAGAGAAAATATGTAATGAAATTACTAAATTTGTATTTAATCTACTCACACTACACATAACATTCAACCACCAGTTTTTATAATTCTAGAAGAAATTCATTATATTAAAATGGTTTATTGGTTTCAGTTTCAATAACACAAGTCATTGTCATTATGTAAAAAAAAAACTTTTTAATTCTACAGTATATGTACACTTCCACATTTTAATGCACATTACACAGTCTAATATGTATTAAAACATTTGCAATCATAGTGACTATCTGAAGATAATATACAAGTCTACTACACAAATGTTACAAAATATGTACATAGTACCAACATTGTCAGTCACTGAGCGACTACCAGTGACATAAATATAAATACAAGAAACAATTGTATTGAATACTGATTGGGATTCTATTTGGTGACTATCCTAGACAAAATACATGCCTGTTACAAAATAAGATCCAGGGCGATCCTTCGTTTACCCCCCTTAGAGAAACGCTCTACAACTTTTTCAACGTCAACATTTATATCATGGTGAACAAATAACAGACACAAGCCATTCGGCTTTTCCTCTGTCATTCGCGTTCGTAGCCATGATTTGACAAGTTGCAGGCTGCTGAAAGATCTCTCTGCACTTGCAACACTGTCGATGTAGTAATTATATTAACAGTGTTGCCATTACATACTATATGATAACAATAATTTTTATCGGCTATATCAATGTAGCAGACAACTGGTTTTTCGGGGAGGGGGGGGGGGGCACTTGCCTCTGGTGGCCCCCTCTGGATCCGCCACTAGAATCATGTAATGGAAAGGGAGGAGGAAATTGATGAGGATGCAAAAGGAGATTTAATATTGAGATCAGAATTTGACAGAGCATTGGAAGACTTAAGCAGGAACAAAGCACCAGGCATAGTTGATATACCGATTGAGTTGCTACGCTGCATAGGAGATGAAGGTCTGATCAGGTTATTTTACTTGGTGTGTAGGATTTTTGAGACAGGTGAGGTACCCCCTGATTTTAAGAAGAATGTTATTATCCCTATACCAAAGAAAGTGGGAGCTGACAGATGTGAAGATTACCGTACAATCAGCTTGATTACTCATGCTTCAAAATCCTGTGTAGAATAATTTACAAGAGGATGGAAAGCCAGATAGAAACGGAGTTGGGTGAAGACCAGTTTGGTTTCAGGAGGAATGTAGGAACAAGGAAAGCTGTACTAAGTCTTAGGCTGATTTTGGAAGGTAGAATAAGGAAAAATAAGAGAACATTCATGGCATTTGTAGACTTAGAAAAGGCTTTTGATAACGTTGATTGGACTAAATTCTTTGACATTTTGAAATCTATTGGAATAAAGTACAGGGATAGGAGGGTGATCTACAATCTATACAGAAACCAGACAGCAGTCATTCAAGCTGAAGGACATGAGAGAGAAGCTGGTATTCAGAAAGGTGTAAGGCAAGGTTGCAACTTATCACCCCTACTTTTCAATCTTTACATTGAACAAGCAATGAAGGAAATTAGAGAAAAATTTAAAGTGGGAGTGAAGATTCAAGGAGAAATAATTTCAACTCTGAGATTTGCCGATGACATAGTCATCTTGGCCAACACGCCTGAGGATTTGAATGAGTTTTTGAATGGTATGGACTCCGTCTTACGGAATGAATACATGATGAAAATTAATAAATGTAAAACAAAAATACTGGAATACAGCCGAAATAAATCAGAAACCTGAAAAGCTGAAGGAAGTAGGAGACTTCTGTTACTTAGGAAGCAAAATAACCAGTGATGGACGAAGCAAAGAGGATATAAAAAGTAGGTTGGCTCAGGCAAGGAAAACCTTTCTACAAAAAAGGAATCTGTTGACATCGAATATAGATTTAGGTATTAGGAAGTCATTTTTGAAAGCCTTTGTCTGGAGCGTGGCGCTCTATGGAAGTGAAACTTCGACTATTGGTGCAGCAGAAAAGAGGAGAATTGAGGCATTTGAAATGTGGTGTTACAGGAGAATGAAGAAGATCGGATGGGTAGATAGGGTGACAAACGAAGAGATATTAAGACGAGTGGGAGAGGAGAGATGTTTCTGGCGACTGCTAATGAAGAGAAGAGATAGGTTGGTAGGACACATACTAAGACACCCAGGAATAGCAAGCTTAGTTAAGGAAGGAAGGGTTGAGGACAAGAACTGTAGGGGTAGACCAAGGTTAGAATATGTTAAACAGATTGCTTCGGATGAAGGGTGTTGTAGCTATGTAGAGATGAAACGATTAGCTCAAGACAGGGAGTCATGGAGAGCTGCATCAAACCAGTCAAAAGACTTAAGACAACAACAACAACTTATAATAGTGTAAATAGGCTTAATGCTATGGTTTTAACATCCCTTTTAATGGCTCTAGGGATGCTGGGGTGTCTGAAATTCGCCCCCCAAGTGATATTCAACATGGCCTGTTCTACGCACTTGTAGTTGTAACATTTAGACACCCTTAAATGCCATTGAATTGGGTCAGGATCAAATCTGTTACCTTAGCATTTGAAGTCCAACATTTATATGACATTTCAAATCAAGTACATTGCACGAAGACACAGCTTACAGCAATGCATAAATTAGTCCGGTATTCAATGGGCTTGAAACACTGACACTAGACCATAAAAGACTGGAATGTGGCCCGACGAGTCACAAGTTCTTTCTTCTTTTCATTGATTCCAGTTGTAGAGTACACACTAGCGACCCAGAGCGCTTTTCATCTTCAGTTTGTCGGAGGGTGTGGTTTATGTAGAAGGTGGGCCTGTGATGGTGTGGGGTGTTTTGCTTTTGTGTTACACTACAGCTTGAACCTACTCATTTATGTGTCTGTGAACCTGATCCAGCATTTTTATCTAGACAATCTTGTTGACCAGGTGTTGGTGTTTATCCAATATATCGTGCTGATTGTGCTATGGACACCCAATCTTTCTAGAAGACAATGTCCACTCGAGCCTGGTTATCTGGACCAGAAGTGGTGTTAGCAAGGTTTGTTCTCGAGGTGGCAACATTGTTTATCCAGAACACTTATCAACTTCATTCTAAAAAACTCTATTGCAAAACAAGTAATTTACAGCAGAACTGGGAGAAGAAGTCATTAAAATACGTCCCTCGATGACTCGGAAAAATTATTTTCTATTTAGCTGAAATGTTAATTGGACAAGTGGAGGAAGTCGAAACTAATAAGAAATAATCAAGACAAAAGTTGAGCATAATACAAAAGGAAGGGGGAAACACATGCAATGAGTCAATTGGAAATGAAAGGATAACATTCAAAGAGTTGTGAAGCTAGGACATTCTGGTACTAATAAAGAGAGAGCTAACTTCATGGAGCTATGAATTGAATACAACCTTGTGGGATGAAACTGGTTTGCATGTTACACCTTGTTCATGTAAATGCAGTGGTGGATCCAGGCCTTGCGGGGCCCTGGGCGATATGATAAGGCGGGGCCCACAACAATAGGAGATTTAAAAAATATGAAATCAAATGGAAAGTAGTTTTGTAAAAATAATAAAATAAAGAATAGTTACAATATTTTGAGTACACTACAGTACATTTTTTTGATAATATGAAAGACACCTTTAAGTCCCATTGAAGAAGATTATGTAAACAATAAAATATTACTTTGCCACTTTTTTCCGGCTGAAGTCTTCTATTATTTCATCGAAACAGAGGTCATAGCTGCACTGAAAAAAATATTAATAAAATAATAATAATATAAATTATAAATTAGTTTGAAAAGTATAATTATTTAATTAAATTTAAAAAGAAACATGGCGTGGGGCCCCTAGGGCCACGGGGCCCTGGGCGGTTGCCCTCCTCGCCCTCCCCTAGATCTGCCCCTGTGTAAATGGGTCTGAAAAATAGTCATTTTGTGTTCTGATTTTACATAATTATATTCCTAGTGTAAATATGATATAATTATTATAAGGGATTTTCAGCACAATTATTTTAATGGCATAAAGACTTTGTGTCTCTGAAATATGCTCTTACAAGTGTGCAATAAACCACATTGTCAATGTTGGAGTTGCTTCCAACAGTAATGAAAGAATTGATCATTACCGTAGAATGGGGTGAAGTCGATCAAAAATAAATATTTTGGCATATTACAGTATGAAAATAATGGAATGAAATTTTGAAAAACACATACATGTACAGTATGTAATACAGCCTCATCTATCTAAACCTTGCATAACTGCATGACAACTTCCATAAATTATGATATTATTACTGTTTGAAATGTGTTCGGCAGTTGATCACAGGTTTATTTCAGCCTAGAAAAGACTTAACACATCATATGGGGTGAAATCGATCATCATTTTAGTTTTAAAAATATTTTAATTGTGATTTAATATGTAGAAGTGACAAAATTATTACATTTTACTAATATTTAACGCTAGCAGGCTTACTCACTAAAGCATACAATATAATTCGGAAAATAAAAATTCCTTATCACTTAATATCAATTAATGTTATGTTCATTTATGGATGAGACTATGCGTTCCCTTTTTAAACTCTTTGAGAGCAATTTCATTACAATTTTCTTTGCACAAACGAATTACATTCTGAGACAAATGGCTTGTCAAATTGTCTCCAATAATAGACTACTTTCCCTCACTCTGAACACGTGACTAAACCTTCCACCAAACAATTTCCATCAGTGGTATTCAATGCAGGTTGTCCTCCAAACATTTTAGTGTGTTAACCTTTGACCCAATCATTTAGAGTAGTATTGTGTTTGCCTTTGACCCAATCATTTATGGTAGTATATCATTCAGATGCTTTTCTAATGCTTATTTTCCCCCTTTTTTACTCCTTGCACAGCATTGTTCAAATACTCAACATTATAATTTTGTTTCCCCGCAGAGTCTGGCTTCTTCTAATGCTGTATATTCGTACCATGTTCGACTTCACCCTACAAAATCTAAACATTCGGTATAATACATTATTGCTTGCATGTGGTATCAAGCCCAACACATCAACTTATCAAATGAAATCAGTGAAAAAGTCGGTGTACCAATTGAAACTGGTGGATGACTGGTTGTTGATCAAGGTTTTGAAAAATAAAAAAAATGGACAGTGATTGAAAACTTAACCACACTTTATGTGTTATAGTTATAACATACAAATAATATCATATAAATAGCACGGAGCATCAACATTTCAATGGAGGTTAAATCGTTACTTCTCCACCAGATGTTAGTACTGAAATTATACAGAGACCTCACAATGATCGATTTTACCACACCTGATTGACTTCACCCCGTCCTAGGGTACCTGGAATAGGGTATCAAATGGGCTCTTATTGAACACAAACCTTACCATAGCATACCAGCTGCTCAGATTTAACCCCTTGTTTAGAATATGTGAAAATTATAACATTTTAACTTTTAAAGCATAGCTCAGTGCTGGTGATGTCTGGATTTGGAAGACAGGTGGGCTTAAATTTTAAACTTAACCATCCTTGAAATGGTTGTCTGTGCCTTTCCTGTTTCAGCTCTAAGTTAATAATGAACATTTACTTTAATTAAAGTCACAAGTGGGATTTACCCGTGTAACATTTACAAATAATTGTCTATTTCTCGCAGGAAACAGTCTCTTCCCTATCAACTACCGTACTTATCTAACCTATCCCACTTTCTATCCTTATGAACCAAGGCCAGTGTTAGTTTGCACAAGTGACAAAATGATCTACTCCCTCCATTTGAACCTTGATTTAGAATCACAAGCTACGAGCACTGCCATTAAGGCTGGTAAAAAAAACTTATTTCTAATTGGAGTGATTAGTCCAGTCAAATTAGACATAAAAAGTGGCCCGACCTTGCAAAAGGTCATGTAGTTATAATTTTTTTATATGTTGTTTGGACCTCTGCCAATAGTAAAAAACCAGATTTGCAACTTCGAAAGTCCTGTGCTAGCTGTGTAATAGCCAAAAAACAGCACTTTTTTCTGGTTTTGCTCAATATAGTCTAAACTATATGTGTTAGAGAAAACATTATGGATACCTATTTACAATTACATTAAATTGTCTATAATTTTAGTCCTAAGCGAGATACAGTTATTTAACGATTGGATGTTTTTTTCAAAAAAGCAAAAATTGTTGGTTTTGGTCTCCTAATTTGACGAATATTGTCATAAATTCTCACCCTATGAGAAATGTCATTGATAATGAACTTGAAGTTTATTTGTTTACCCTTAATTTGAGCTTTGACCGGTAGGCCTACATGTAGGCCTAGTGCTTCTCCCAAACGTGGCATATAGCAGAAAACCTTGAAAAATAGAAATCGGGTGAAATCAATTAAAACAAGTTTTGAGCATATCAGACATCACGTACAGGGCCTGTACTAATGAAATCGGAGTTAATATTATGATATGTATACATAGCAATGGTTTCATAATTATGGGAATGATTTCGTGTTAATTATTAATTACTTACTGAAATGATGTGTTAAATACCAATACGTATAATATTACTTATAATGGATTGTAGTTATTTGTGATCATTTGCTGTGTTAGTTTGAATATTTTTGTGTGATCATAGCGTCGATATAGTTCAACTCTGGCATTATTATGGATGAGGTAGAAATGACTGAGGAGGAAAGAACTGCAACTGAAATGATGCTACGTGAAAGTGAGCGGTCTCTCATCATGTGTGTAAAGGAAAACGAGACTTACCAAACCTTAAGAACCAAATTCAAAACTGCATTGTATAAGCTGTGGGTCCAATATTTTCGCATGTGTACTTACTCTCTTAAAATATTCATTCAGGCGGAGCGTGCTGGTGATTGGAACCTTCACCTGTATGCTGTCCATAAAATGCTACCTTTTTTTCATTCTGCTGGTCACTATTTCTATGCTAAGAGTGCCCACCTGTATCTGCAATATATGATGACTCTAGAAGATCGGATGGATCCTACCGAGTTTAATATGTTTACAGAAGGAGGTTTTACTATTCGCCGATCTGAAAAGTTTTGGTCTGGCCTGTGGTCAGACTTAGCGATTGAGCAAAACCTGATGTGGTCTATGAAAAGCTATGGTGGATTGACACAGGGGCTTTGAATCTCCAGCAGTGTGCTAGTCCGGTGGACCGTAGGAATGGTGTTCATGGTAAACATATGCGAGGAACTGGAACGTTTCTACCACATCTCCTATCCTACTGGGAACATCATATGAGGCCTTCTGGAATCATTCGAGATAATGGTGATGCAGAAAAAGGAAGAAACTGGCTTGTTCTCCACCCTCCATTTCCCATCACTGATAAATTGGTATCCATCAGTAGTGGAATAGTTGGTGGCCCTAACTTAAATTGCCAATTGGCCCAACAACTGGGAACGGAAGGTGTTAAGAAAATCATTGGGAATACATTTGATAAAGTAACCTTTGAACGTAAGGACAAAGTAGCCACATTGTCATCCAACACCACCTCTGTTAAAATGGGGAACAAGAGAGTAGTTGTCCATCCACTTACTATTTTCCAAAAGTGTGCATAATCAAAAAATCGGACGAAGAACTGAAAGAACATTCTAAATATGAATTAGCCCAATTCCCAATGTCTTTGCTTAATGAACAGGGGATGCGAAAGGGGATCAAGTCCAGTCACTTCTCTGCTTTCACTCCACTATCCAACCACACACCAGCTGACTCCAATACTCACGTTGTTTTAGATGGAGGCTACCTTTTACACAAGGTTATCTGGCAGTGCACAACGTCTGTGACAGCCATTGTTTCAGGTTAAGTCAGCTACATTGAAAACCACTTTGGTAGCAACGTCTTGTTTGTTTTTGACGGTTATCCTGAAGAGGCCACTGACAAAAACACAAAAAGTACTGAACGACTCCAACGCAGTGCTACTCACTTCTTCAATGACATCATTTTTGAAGAATCCACCATCATCCAACTATCTCAGGAAAAAGTATTGGCCAATGAGAATAACAAGAGGTGCCTCATCCCACTTCTTTGCGATTCATTCGAGCAGCATAGCATACAAGTAAAAGTGGCCAAAGAAGATGCTGATCGGGACATCATTGCCATGGCACTATCCAAAAGTCCTATATTCGACTGTGTGATCGTAGTAGGTGAAGATGTTGACCTCTTCGTCCACCTCTGTTTTAGGCTCAGGTGTAACTAACATCTACCTTCAGAAGAGTAGCAAAGGTGAAGCCGGCTGTATCCATTACCGAAGCTCCTCTTTTACCCATCGACCTGTTCAGCCAGGGTGTCCAGACAAAATGGGATTTTCAATTCAAGTTTTTTTCAAGGTTTTCAAGGCTCAAAAAAACATGATTTTCAAGGTTTTTACCCATCTTTAAAAAATATATATATATAGACTACTGTAAGTGAATTTCAATGTGTGGGGGCTAAAAATCTATTATTGTAATAGTAGACCAATTAAATGTAAATTAAAGAGAATACAAAATATTTTGCTAAGCAAAACACAGAATAATCAAGGGACTCTTACAACACAACTAAACGCATTTTTTCCTAGAACAAAAAAGGGATTCTCGGCAAGATTTTTAAAACTGCATCATGCGCATTTCATAATAGCTGTTGCTAATTCCATTTAGTGAAGAATCACTTCTATGCAAAGTTCGTTAAAAGCGGTTTTCAAGTGATTTCTTGCTTGGTGCTGTGAGTTAGCTTGGTGAGTGAGAGATAGAAGTAAGCTGTTGGGTAAAAAATCAGTTATATTTCCAGAAAGAAAATATAATCAGTCTTTCATAGTTACACAACAATTAAAAGAAATGAAAAAAATAATTCTCATGTACATTTTGGTACGAACGCAAACTTAAAGTAAACTCCTTTGAGAACAAAATTCCTTACATTCTACAAACAGAACAAGAGGAAAAAAAAGATGGCTTTTTGGCAACGTAAATCACATTATTAGGTAAGTAGCCTACATACTTAAATTAGCATTAAGAATACTGGTGTTTCACAGTAAAAACTAGATTTTGGCGTACCAAGACTAGAGCACGTTCGAATCTTTCAGTTCCTCTACTTGGTCATCGATTTGTGCTGCTTGCTTAGGAGCATCAGTTAGCAAAGCTGCCTTCTTTGCATTTAGTTCTTTGATCATTTCTGCCTTCCGTTTTTTTATCAGCTTCAGCTTTGGCTAAGGTCTCATTTTTTACTTTTTGTTTGCGTAAATGATCTTGGTACCGAGAGTGCGCGTTTTGCATTGACAAAATGAGAGATTTTGGTATATTAACCTTTTCTACACCACCTGCATTGAGGATAGCATCATGAACACGGTGCTGGGCTACTAAACTATGCTCCATCTGGTTCTCAACGATGCACTGTTCATTTATTGAAAAGCCACGTTCGAGAGAGGCGTTTCCGTGGGACAGTATAAGGATGCTTTTAACCAAGTCCAGCAGATTAGAAGTGGGCTTTGGGAAAGCTTCATGACTTCCAGCTATAACTCATCTAATCTAGTTTCACTCCTCTTATAAGCTTTAAAACGCTCTTGAACCTGAGCATTTCTACACACTTCCACATATTCCATTTTGATTTGGTCTGCTTTCGACCCGGAGAGGCGCTTTCTCGCCACAAGGGTTTCTAAACACTTCTCAACTCGTTTCAAGCCAAGCGTTCGTTCAAAGCAACTGCATGATCCAAGCAAGAAATAAATCTCGCAAATTGATACTTCAGGGGCGACCTCTCCCGCAACTTTTCTACAAGCTTAACTAGACTACCGAGCATACTTTCCTTCAAGCGAAGAATGTCTAATTCCTTCACGTTTTTAACCTCGGACAACTCATCTTTAGCAGCGAATCCAATGTCAAACTTTTTGGCATAAATCAAATTCTTTGAGCTTAACTCAAGGGTTTGCAAATTAGAACTTGTCAGCATATCATCAGGCTTAACAAACTGTTTCATAAATGTATCAAGGAGGGAGCAAAATTCCTCATACAAGAATGGCGCCATAGGAGCATCTGTCTGGAACTCTTTCAGAAATGGTTCTATTAAGCTGGCGATTGAGCCAAAAAATGCAAGTTTAGTTCCCAATAATTCGTCTTTAACAGTCGACGAGACTTTCTCAAAATGACGAGACTTTCTCAAAATTGCGTGAAATGGGAGCGTTATTTTCCTTTTCAGCTGTAATGACAAACTTTCTTTGATTGGGAAGAATTTCTATGGCCCGATCTGTTTTCAACCCAATGTGTTCCACAAAATCGCGACGGAAACATGGTACAGCCAGTATACTGAACATAAAGACTCCGCCGTGCTGGCGCGTCTTTATATAAGTCATACATACAATACAAAATGGATGCTAAATCCCAGCCAGTAGACATCAAGGCTACTTTAAAAGCCAATGGGACAAAATGAAGTCCGCAGCTTCCAATATCGAGCAATTCAACTCCGCACGATCAAATCAATTCCATCAGCAAGTTCAATATCTACTCTGGAATAAGCAAGTGCCACTAAGATTAAAACAAACTCTGTTTCGAACATACTTTGTCCCTATATTGACTTATGGGATGGAAACATGCACAACTACCAAAAAAGACGACAGCAAACTTCAGGCTTCAGAACTGAAGTTTCTAAGACGCATGCTTCAGAAAACTAGGAAAGACAAAGTAAGAAATGAGAAGATAAGAGAACAAGCTGGAATAAATCAGTCCCTGAAGTAGACCATAACTAGGGCACGTTTGCGATGGTTTGGTCACGTGAAACGTATGACAGAAGGAAGAATTGCAAAACAATGGTTACATACTGAGATTACTGGAAAGATACCTATTGGAAGACCTAGGAGGAGATGCCTGGACCAAGTGAAGGAAGATATCATATCCAAGGAAATCAAGTGGGATGAAGTCTTGAAGGAGCAGTGGTACATGAATCGACTAAAATGGAGAGCGCTCGTAAACCACACCCGGGAAACTGGAGTGGAAACTTGATGATAATGATGATGATTATTTTACTTCGGCATCTAATTCTCAAAACACTTTATGATTAACATGAGGTCTGTCCATAGAGAGTTGGGAAACCTTTATCAGACCATCAACGGTCTGCAAAGACTTTACTAACTCCTCTCTTAAATCAATGGCCTGAGTACGATTACGAAAAGCTGAATTTAAATAACGGACGGCAACTTGAGCTTTGTCCGGATGCCAGAACCTGACGTACAAGTCCATCTGAGTTTTTTGGGATATTGAATTTAAGCTTTCGTCAAATCCGATAACTATGTCATCGCAACGAGAGATCAGCTCATTAACGTTGATCATAAAATAGGGAGCAATGCCAAATACAATCGCATAGCCAATTTTTGTCTGATGAAGTTGCGTACTTTGACCGATTTCCGAGTCAGGAAACATATCCTTCATGGCCGAAACGCATTCCTCAGAGGAACGTAAGGAGAGGTGACTGGCATCGGTCCACACAAACACCATTTAACGTCTCTTGCTCAACCGCGGTCAAGTCTTGTATCGAACAGCGAACAATAAACATCGCTTACCGCCAAACTAATAAGCAGTCTACACATTGCTAGCCGATCAAGTCACGCATGTCAGCTAAAGATTAAAATGGCCTTTTCCAGGTTTTTCGGGGCGATTCAAAGTTTTTTCCAGGTTTTTACAAGGTTTATTTTCATTCAAGGTTTTTTCCAGGTTTTCAAGGTTTTCAAGGTCGCTGGACACCCTGGTTCAGCACTCACCAGGTACAGTGTTTTTTATCCATGCGTTCAGCGGCTGTGACACCACTTCAGCCCTTTATGGGCATGGTAAAACCAAGTTAGCTAATATATACAAAAATCCCCAACTTGTAGAACTGGCAGAACTTTTAGTGCTGTCAGACTCCAGTAACGAAACCAAAGTAAAAGCTGGGGAGTAGTGCTTTGTGTGTTTGTGCGGAGCTGATTTCCTAACAGACTCCCTGAATAGCCTCCGCTACCAATTGTTTGTTACCAACATCAAAATCAATCTTGCTCGCTTGCCCTCAACAAAGGGTGCATCACGCCACCATGCTTACAGAACTTACCACCAAGTTTAAAAGTGGTTGGGGGTCAACAAAATTCCTACAGATTGGGGATGGAAGCTTGATGATCAAGGGTTTGGGAATATTTGGTGTCATTTTGGTCCGTATTGACAAATTACTATTTGATTTCTTGAACAATCTCAGTCAATCAATACATTGATTATGTGCTATAACACACTGCTGGAACTGCACACTAGTGTGTTATAGCACATAATCAATGTATTGATTGATGGAGATTGTTCAAGAAATCAAATGATCAAGGGTTTACCCCTATCACTTCAACTGAGGATCCTGCACCTCAGCTCCTACTGCACATGATTTCCTTGTAATTGCAGAAAATGTTGCAGCAGCGGTTGCAGTTGACGTAAAGCTGGGCTGAAATACTCAGCCCTTTGTCGATTTTGTGGTGGCAAAATATGTCAAAACGTGCAATCCCTTCAGCTAGAGGATTCTGACGATGAGGGAAACATCCCCACCCCTACATTGCTGGAACTGCAAAACGAGCCCGCGCCTGCTGTTCAGTTAAAATATTCCTCCAATAAACCTGCACCATTGTCAGAGAAGGATTTTTCGAGACCCGGGCCATCACAAAAAAGTGAAATTACGATGAGACCTGTAGCTTCATAATTGTAAAATAATTTTAGATGTAACGTTTTTCTTTGTAATAAAACAAAATAGTACCTATGTGAACTCTCTTCTTTCATTTTTTGCAAATTCAATTTTTCAAAGTTTTAATTTACATGCCACATTTGAGAGAAGCACTAGGCCTACAGGTACCCATCAAAGCTCAAATTAAAGGTAAACAAATAAACTTCAAGTTCATTATCAATGACATTTCTCATAGGATGAGTATTTTTGACAATATTTGTCAATATTGGAGACCAACACCAACAATTTTTACTTTTTTGAAAAAACATCCAATCTTTGAATATCTATATCTCGGGAATTACTAAAGGTACAGAGCTCACTTAGGACTCAAATTGTAGATAATTTAATATAATTGTAAATAGGTTTTCACAATGTTTTCCCTGAGACGCATAGTTTAGACGATATTGAGCAAAAACCGAAAATAGTGCAAATATCTGGCTGTTTATTGGCTATTACATAGCTAGCACAGGACTTTCGAAGTTGCAAATTTGATTTTTTTTACTATTGGCAGAGGTCCAAACAACATATAAAGAAATTAGAACTACGTGACCTTTTTCAAGGTCGGATGTATATTTTGACTGGACTAGAAGGTAAGGTTGAATATATCAATTTAACTAGAGAGTATTGTGCCTACCATGACTAATTCAAATATATGTTGAAACAAAATTTACAGATAAAAATAAAAAAATAACAGATTGAAGTAAAAATGTGAAGTTTGGTTAAAGGTCAATAAAAATAATATCTGATATACAGTATATTCTTCACCAACATTTTGTTAAAATACTTAACAAATGATGACAATAACTTGGCTTCTAGACAACTGTTAAACAAATTGATGTTAATTAACTGCAAACTGATCTATCAAGAGTTGAAACATGATCACATTTATATTTACTAAACCGGCCACAGTGACCGAGAGCGCTAATTTGTGCCTCACTGGCATCAGGAGAGCATGGGTTCTAATCCCATCTCGGCCGTCCTGAAAATGGTTTCTCATTTTCACCACCAGGCAAATGCCAGGACAGTTGCTTTCAATAGGTCCACGGCCGATTTCCTACCAATATCCCGTCCTGAAGAGAAAAGTAAATGGCAGGGCCCTGCGTAGCTAGTGCCTGTAGTATGTTCTATCCTGCTGCACCCTTTCGGAGAGTCTAAGAATTAAGCCACAAGCGCGTGACATCATGTCCTTGGCTCTCCCCACCTGCCGCTATCTACGTGTGCAAGCGAGCTGTTTATAGTATGTTGTGGTATCCTGCAAGCCAGGCAAGTGCTTTTAGGGACGTATGACCCAGCCTCACACTGTCAGCCCTGTCTATGCTGGAACTCGTCAGTTCGAGTGTGCGCTGCCAGCCTGTCCCAGCAGGGTTTCTTAAAACCGTTCTTCTCTTCTCTTCATATTCTTCTTCTTCTTCTTATTATTATTATTAGCAATAACATGTTATTGGGTACCAATAGTCTACATCTCATAATGTTCCCGAGTACATTGAAGATGAATTCTCTATTATTGAATGGATTCAATGATAGCAAAATTAGGTCATTTATATTTAGGCATACCCAAACTTGATAAGTGATTAAAAAATGTTGATGATGTTCCTCTCGCTTATTTGAAACGTACCGCAAGCTTTCACTTCTCTTTGAAGCCTATCGTTTGCTCTAAACGGCCTGTCTTGTTATGCTGACAGTTGCTTCACATCTGATGGTGGAGTCCAGCATAAATTTTGTATCCTTCTTATGGCCAATAACAATTATTATGCCCATTGTATTTTTGCTTCTAACATGAAGAAGACACGAAAACATCCATCGCATAACATTTCTATTTCAGAGGTTCCTAACGTTTGGAGTGAAGCAATCCCCTTCTTAATTATGTTTTTTGAACGTGAGCTAGGGTATCAGGCACTCCGCAGTGATTGGAGCATACAGAGTTCTCGCTACGTCCATGAAGGTCTCACACAAGAGCAAACTTTGTTTCCACCTATTTGTGCTAGGCTACTCCCTTTCATGTCTACTTCTGGATTAGTCGATCTCCATAAAATATGGTGATTATATAGTTTTGGTACTTTCGCAATCAACCTGCAAGTTCATTTTGTGTTTTTCATAGATCGGCTACAGTCTTAAGTGCCGACTATTTATATTTCTTTCGTTCCTAACTAGTAAATCACCATCTTCATTGTTATCACCATCTTCATCATCATCACCATCCTGTCAACCTCCTTCGTTGTACAAACACAAACATATACATATGCAAATGGATTAACTCATGAAGGCTACTTGTAGCATAGGCCTTTCAGAATATTTTAAGGAAGCTATTCTAATAACTCTACAGAGTGATTTGCTCTCAGAGTTCCCATATCAGTGTTCGATTGCAGAATAATAACGTAGAAGAAAGGAAACTCGTGCCCACTGGCCTGGCTTAAGTCCTCGAAATGAACACCGCTTGGATGACTTACGTATCATCAATACCATTTCAGTACCCCAAACCGAAATTTAATTTCTTGGCAAGGCAGGGAATCAAACCCGGACAACTGGGGGTGACAGCCAAGTATGTTAGCCGCTACACCACAAGGGGGTCTCTTTCATTGTCAGTGCAATCAATTGCATGGTACCATGTAATTTCTACACTACACGAACTTTAGTATTACACATTTCTTTGTATTTTTGGCAAGTTTGGTAAGTTAGGAAGACAGTTCGCATACCATAACCCTAAAGTCGAATAGTTCCAAGAACTAACAAACAAAACAGTTTTAGGCACTCCACAGAAAGAAATACCGACAAGCTGGTAGAAAGTCAGACAACATATTTTGTAATTTTCAGAGCAAAATTGTTTTACAATGAATGGCACTCTTGGTCTCCATACTGTTGAAATAATGAAAATTGTTCTAAAACTTCAGAAGTTAGAAGGATTTCATCTCATCTTGCTTAGTTTGCCATATTGTGTAGGTAAATTCCATGAGTTGTTTTTTTGGTTCTACCCATAATTATTCCAGTTGCTATGAGATTGGGGATGTGGAGAGATAGTTTCCTTGTGGGAATGATTTTACGGATAGATGCCCTTCATGACGCTAATCTCATGAGAGGAGTTAATGACATATAAAATGAATGAGGTAAGTGGCTGTGTGTTGTCTAGCGAATGGGGTTGTTGATTCTCCGCCCAATCAATACAATCAATACAATTTATTATTGGGCGGAGAATCAACAACCCCATTCGATAGTTGTATACGTCAATACGGACCTCAAATATGGAAAACTTTCCAAATAATCTTGTGTGTTGTCTTTCGAGTTCGGAGTAGTCTGTCCATGCACGTTAATGTGTGTAACTACCTCGGCCGGTTTGTGACATTATGTCAACAAATTAAAAAATGTATTTTAACTCTCCTGATTCCATACCGGCCCTTATTACTGTCACATGCATGATTACCAATATGCTTCATTCCATTTGTAGGATTATTATATCTCGCTGGACCTGCTGCATTACACAAGAAGTATGCAAATTCCTGTATCCTTGCTGCAGATCTGGTCCATGTAAGTCCAAATATCATGTTTTGTACATCTTCGGTTTGTTTCATTAATGTGTGACTCTCCCACTATGCTATTTTTGTCCTCCCCATGCACAAAAGAGGTTATGAGAATGGCAGATCACACGCATATGACGTAATGTGGGCTCTAGTGCGCCTAATGTCCAGGCTCCGCGCTCAGTACTAAACGTACTGCAGTACCCGGTCAAATTGACAGTGCTTGTGCGTCTAAGCGCTGCAGTGCTAGTGTGCTGTCGTGCTGCACTGCTCAGAAATGGGCAGGGTAGGGCTGCACTTTGCCGGCACGAGTAAGTTTCTCGCTAGCACTGCTTCAACTTGCCCATTGCACGGCCCTGGTACATGGCCATTGGCTGCATTAATAAAATTATATATATTTGCTAATTTAAAAATTGTTGTTGAACCCTCAAAGAACCGAAGTGTGAAGCAGGACATACTAGCCACATAGTAATAATAAATAGTCAGCTAATATTGAAGTAGTCATCTTCTTTTAAATATTGAAACAATGAGGGAGGACAGAAACTTTTGGGTTCGAGCTGTATCAAAATGTTGCTTCACAAGTGGAGGGCCATACTTTTGGAAATCTGAATTGAGAGACAAAACTATTTTGATTACTGTACTCCATCTACAAAGGGTATTGACAGACTTGACATTACTGACAGCTAGGCACAGGGCTGCGAGTAGCGTAGAAAGCCGAAGTTATACGATTGACTTCCCGTCACCACATGGTAGCTTTACGATTGCTTACGAAATGAGAAGCTTATATCCTCTCTGTTTCAAAATAAATCATGTGATTGTGCCAGAGCTTATCTATATTTACGACACTTTACTAAATGTAAAATACTGTAGTGTAATATTCAACATATCATATTCTCAGAATACATTACATTGAAGTATCTCCATTTTCTGTTCCTTGCACATCGGCCTGTTGGTCTAGGGGTACGGTTCCTTCTTCGTGTGCGAGAGGTGTGGGTTTCATATCCCGGAAATGCCCAGCATCTTTTGTTTTATCACTTGAAAAGATTCAAAAAGTGTATAAAAGAACCTTAGGAACGTTCTTTTTTTCGTGCGAGACTAGTACATATACCGGTAATATAAATACATAGTTTGAGGTCAAACGCTTCTTTTTTTTTCGTCGGTTTACCCTCCTGGTTGGCTTTTACCTCGGACTTAGGTTGGTTGGTTGGTTCATCAGTTTAGGGGCTGTGACAATGCGGTCATGTAGCCCCGTGTACTTTGGGTGGGTGTAGAATCTGTCTGATAACCGGTGTCAATTGTGATGGCTGTATTAGTGTGTGTTATCTGTTTTTAATTCAAGTAAGGACATAATGTCTGCATCAGTATGTTTAAATGATCATAATAAGTGGTTGAAGAGAGAGAGAGAGGATACCTCTGGGCATGTGTTTTTAACAAGGTTATTACTGGTTATAATGACCGTGCTTAATAGAACAATTGATATTTTCGACGGGTCGGTTTAGGACAGGTCGAGGATTCGTTTTCCAATATTTAGACGGGTCGGTTTATGACAGAGCGAGGGTTCATTTTTCCAATATTTTACTCTCGAAGGGGATCTTTAACGTGTAAACGATGATGAGTTACATGACAAATGATAATTCTTTGATCAGATGATATTTCGACGGGTCGGTTTAGGACAGGCCGAGGATTCGTTTTCCAATATTTCGACGGGTCGGTTTATGATAGAGCGAGGGTTCGTTTTCCCAGATATTTTACTCTCAAAGGTGATCTTTAACATGTAAACGATGATGGGTTACATGACAAATGATAATTCTATGATCAGATGAAGAGCAAACAGAACTTGGTTCTATGTTGGTTGAAGCGGGTAGAGAAAACAAACTTGCTGGAGAGCAGACTAACAGGATGTGGATGTTATTTGAGCTTATTGGAATGTGCTGACCTGACTCGACTTGACAACAGGTGCAAGATTGTAAATCACTGAGTCGGTAAAAGGTAATCATGCATGTGTGGGAATATGCTATTTGATGAATCATGGAACATTTAGAAAAGATAAAATTCCATCTTGAGTTATGTTCCTTCTGTTCACAAATCTGCACATGCCACTTGGGGTTATTTTCTCAGCTAGACCAATATTACCTATAAACATTTGACCATGGTGGTCAGAAATACCATCATCATAGTTCTCTGCCACACACTTGTCTAATGGAAAATCTGTAATAATATTATCAATGCATGTTGCTGAATGTGCTGTAATTCTAGTAGGCGCATGAATAAGTGGTACCATGCTAAATGAACTTACTAATTGTTTAAAATATTGTACATGTTTATCATTTTTATCAAGAAGGTCTATATTGAAATCACCACATATGACATTACGAGAGTTTTGGTTAATTCTGAATATATGAGGAAAAATTTCAAAAGAGTTATTTATATCACCACTAGGTGATCTGTAGATTCCAAATATGTTAAGTAAAATTCCTTCAGATTTAAACTGAACTGCAGATATTTCACAGTCTTTTGTTTTTGATAAAATTTTTACTGATCCTAATTTTATAATTTTTGTAGTGTCTTTTGTTAAAATAGCAACACCACCTGATTTTGTTTCTGTTCTGCAAAATTCAGCAACTACTTTGTATCCACAATAATTTATAGACTGAATTTCCTGTTGATTCAGCCCATGCTCAGTCATTACAAAAACATCTGGTTGCTTCTTCTTATTAAGCAGGGGCGTATATAGAAAAAAAATCCGGGGGGGGGCTGATTATCCTGGAAAATTGGGATTGTCACCGCAAAATACCCAGAAATATCAACCAATACCTTAGAGCATATAACTTTGTGTATTTATTTTAGATAAGATTCAAAGTTTATATAGCTTACAATTATTACTGGCAATACAAAAAAAGTTGTAAAATACAATACAACACACAAATAAAATTTTATACTTAATGAACTTTCTATTATGATCTATGGAGTACGAATGGCAAATATCTAAATATTTGTCAATTTACTAAGCAGAAAGGTAAACAGTTTTTTTTACATGTATTTCTCAAAAAACGTACTGTGGAATTCCCAGCTTTACCTCACAAGACTGAGTGCACCCGGTTCGAGCCCTCAGACTAGAATTAAAATTTCTTGGCAGAGCCGGGAATCGAATTCGGATCTCCGGGGCGGCAGCGAAGAATGCTACCCACTACACCACGAGTTAGTATAATTTCAAATTTAATATTGTTTATAAATTAACCGATAAGTTAAGATTAGGGTACAACCAAATTTACAATTATTTTATGCTCTTACCAAAAAAAGCAACACTTTCTTAATTTTTATTGGCCTTATATATGCCCCTGTTATTAAAATATGATTCAATTAAGTTTCTCTTATTTGATGCATATTGTATGTTTTGGTGAATCATTTTTACCTGGCAGTCTTTATATTTATTACTGGTTTCTAGAATTGGTTGGCACTGCTCTATTTTAATCCTATCAGTGCCTTCCATCAGTTTAAATTACAAGGAAGAGCAATTACTGTTTTTTGCAGAGTGAAACCTTGAATAATAGAACAGATATCCTGTGCAAAGGCATGCTTCCCTGAGTTATTCATGTGCATACCATGTCTTGTAAAATGATGTCTATCTAAACTGTTTACATCTACCATTTTAATCTACCATTGGAATTAATTGAATAAAATATCTATCTATCTAACATTTTTGAAGTGACTACAAATCCTAGTCAATCAATTGTTTGTTTTTTCAATCTCCTTATTTACACATGAGAACCCTGGAAGATCATGCCTAAACGGTAGATTTGCCACTATGACATTTGTCATATATAATTGGGCAAGAGTGGATTTTATACCTCTAATTGCAGTATCTACATTATTTCTTGATACATCGTTGGAACCAGTGCACAGGATTACACAGTCTTCCTTGGAGAAACTAGCACAATGTTCACGTAAACTCGAAGTTACAACAGATGTAGGTGCACCTGCATACACATTACCTTCTACAGCCATCTCACCATAATTTTCTTGAATTTTTGCAGCAAGTCTTCTTCCGTGACTGTCACTGTAGATCCAGACAGTAGGCTTGCCAGCTCTCCTGTACACTCTCTTATGTTGAGGCCTAACACTAGAAGAATCGGTACCAACTTTTTTAGTGGGACTGGGTTGAACTTCCTCATACCTATCATGAGACAGGATCGCCTAAATGCTATTGCTTTGGTTCATTTTCATCGTGAAGAAGCCTTGAATTTAGATCTTAATTCAGTGGTAGACGAGTTTATTTGCAGGAACGAGCTTAGGCGCAACACATTTGCCGGAAAACAGTAAGGCAAGTCTCATCAGTCCCAACATGATTATCTTCAAAATTTAAATTAAAGCATTCATTTAATTCAAGTGTAATTAAAAGCACATGTAGTGTAGGCTACTAATGACATTAACATCTTCATTCTAACAGTAGCACTGTAGGCTTACCTATTTTACTAATACCTGACTAACAATCCTGCGCCCCAAAACATTATAACCTGTATTCGAATCATGAGTCTTGTCATTTCATTATCTGTATAAGGTAATTAATTCTAAACGTCTAAGGGATATAACTGGTGAATCACCAAATTCTTATTTCACCACTGCTTAGAATTACTCTACGTATGGCTGTGGGATGCAATTGAGTTATTAGCCAATTACATACCGTATCTGATTTGGCTTACCTACAAATTAAAACTCTTTAAAGTTTAGACTATAATAATATACCGGTAATTCTAAATCATTAAAAATAATTTAATTTTGATTATTATTATTATCATCATATAAAATGTTTAACTTTGTAATTCATGTTGAGGATGCTTGAATTTCCAAGTTTCTGAAGGATGTTAAGTGGTCATTATTTTATAGAAGTCGGCGTCTCTGACAGCGGGACTTCCCGGAGTGGGGGAGTCACTTCCTGCTACCAGTTTACTCACGAAGGATGGGGTTTCTGCACCCTGCGTTCCATTCAAGTGGGTCAACTTCCACTTTCTCACATCTCAAAATTTCCATAGTGACCTTATGGAAATGACATATTGTGCATATATGACACACAAGCATTTTCTGGTGTTGGTATATACTGTTATGATTGCATCATTTGCACCACGGAGTGAACTTGGTTGTATATTATATTTAGCATGAACTGTGTAGACCAAGAAGGGAAGTTATTATGGTTCACCCAGTAGAAGCTTTAGGATGGCTTAAAATGGTAAAATCAAACAATTTTCAAAAACTAAAATTGCAATTATTCCACAACAATATTATAGAGGTCTTTTAAGTTGTACTTTTATTATCAATCTGGCAAAACATTTTGCTCAGTTGCCAGCAGTATCTAAAATATGGGAAACATGATGAATTACTCAAGAGTCGTGAAATATTTATGAGACATTTCCAAAGAAGGACCTTATTAGACTTGTTGTTGTTTGATGTGAGAGGCTTTGACATCATGGTCATTTAGCACCATGTACCTAGGTGTGAGTAGAATTTGTCTGATAAACAGTGTTATTTTTGTGTCTGTAGTAGTGTGTGTATTTGTAATTTAGATGAGGATAGGGAAGGGTAAGTTAGCAACTACTCCAGTGTTTGCCTGGAGTAGAAGAGGGAAACCACTTCCAGGAAGGCTGAAATGGGTATTTAACCCCACCTCAATTTTGCCTCAAAAGGCTGAGTGTACCCTGCTTTAGACTTCAGACTAGACTAGAATAAAATTTCTTTGCAGAGTTGTGAATTGAACCTGGCCTCAGGGGCGACTACCAAGAATGCTAGCCGCTGCACCACGCAGGGGTATAAACGATTTTTGTTGATTTGCCTGAACTCTGGTATTGTCTACCCCCAGATCGGATTGTAATTGGCAGAGCATACTCTTGGAAGGTCATTTTATACCATAGTGGTAAAAATAATCGGCTCAAACTAACATTAAGCCTCTATTTAAAACAATTGAAAAGACATGGAACAGGGAGCCAGTGCGTGGAAGTGGAGCGACCAGTCAACCGCAGTGGCGTATACTGGTCTCAAGATCTGGGCTACCACTGAGCTTAATATTACACAAAACATGCTTTTGAACTGCCGTGCGAAAAGAGTTCATATTTGAAAACCCTTCATTTGACCATACATTAACTTCACGACTAAATAACAAACACGGCCAGCAATACAATTTAGACAGTTTGGAACTGCCAGATAACCTATTCCACCTATGATATGAAATGACGTGTATAGATTGGCACACACTTGCAGTTCAGGTTTAGGCCTTGTCATAACTATAATATGAACTTTCTCACTGTATGGACGATGGCTAAAAGTAACTTCTAACAAACTCTCTATTATACAGTCATTGGCATTTAAAGCCCCCCAGGTGTTTGTTCCAAAATCTTCAAATCACAACTGGCACAGTTAAAACAAAACAGTACAGGTGTGGAGGTCAAGTATCGTTTTGATGGAGGGCTTTTCAACCTAACTCATCTCCGCTCCTTGAGAAAAACTCAGGTTACTAAGGTTACTAACATGTTGTATGCAGATGATGCTGCGTCGCCAACTCTCACACCAGAAGAGCTGCAAGATTCAGTTAATTGTTACAAAAGTGCTGTGATCGCTTTGGTCTTACCAGAAATGTCAATAAGACTTAAGTCTTGGCACAACCTTCACCAGGCACACCTCTTCCTCAGGTCAATATCTCCATCTCAAATTTGCCATTAGAACAGGTACCTGGGCGGTACCATTTCTGTTAGATGTACCTGTGAGCAGGATGTGGATAAGAGAATTGGCGCAGCCCATGCAGCATATGGACGATTAGCGCACTGGGTTTTCATGAATAAAGATCTGTCCATGAGTACAAAGCTTATGGTGTACAAAGCAGTAGTCATTTCTACATTGTTGTATGGCTGTGAAACGTGGACCCTTTACCGACGTGATCTCAGGAAGCTTGAGCGTTTCCACCTACAAAAACTTTGATCAATCCTGAGGATTAAATGGGAAGACCGCATTACCAATATTGCTGTTCTGGAAAAGGCTCAAATCAACAGCATAGAATCATCCAAAATAGGTCACCAATTTAGATGGATTGGTCATGTCCATTGGATGGATGATGTCAGATTACCTCGTCAAATGCTATATGGTGAGTTATGCTATGGCACCAGACCTCATGGTGGTCCTAAGAGGTGCTACAAGGACCAATTTAAGCAGACCCTGAAATTGACATGTCTTGATTCGCAAACCTGGGACATGCTGGCTGAAGACCGCTGAACTTGGCGCCGTACCATCTCAGATACTGTAAAGACGTTTGAAAGGGATCGATGCACACATGAAGAAGCCAAGCGTCAAGCTAGGAAACTTCGAGCAGCCCAACCACGTCCTCCTCCAGCAATACTATGTGACTTGTGCGGACGCTTGTTCCATGCCAGGATTGGACTCATTAGTCACCGTAAACACATCCACAAACTGGACTGAAGGAAGAAGATTTACCGGTATACTGGGATTCGAGTTAAAGCCGATGATGATGATGATTAACCTCATGTAATTTTTTTCAGGATTAGGGAATAACCCAGCTCTTTTGGGTACATTCGTGTTGACCGACTGAAAAGCACCAGACGTTTGATGGCAATATAAAGTTTTATGCAGGTACTGGTCCTAATAAATGGCTTAGTCATTCTTATTTTAAACCCCAACATGCAGAAGCATCCCCGAATGTCTTTTACACATGCCAAGTGTAAGCAATCTCTCAGTCAAACAAGATTCCAAGATCTTTCTTCCCCCTTACTGCTTGCAATGACTGAGGTCCAATTCCATAAACAGATATGATTGGGTTCTTCTTACGTGTGAAGGTCATGACAACAGACTTTGGTACGTTTGAGTATAATTGGTTTTCTATACTCCATTTGTGTATATTATTAAGGTAATTTCGTAGTAGAGTACAGTCATTAGAAGAAGAAATTGATTTAAAAAATTTGAAATTTGAGCGTTCTATACAACGTGGCAAATCGTTTATCATTGCTAGATAAATCAGAGGTTCGAGCCTTGGGGTATTCCGGAATGAACTATGCATTCATTTGAGACAATTTTCTGGAACAAGACAAATTGCTTCCTGTCTCTGAGGAAGGAGCTGAATAATTGGAGTAATGGGGTGGAGAATCCCAAAATACACAATTTGTAAAGGATATCATGATTTATTGTGTCCAAGACTTTATCGAAATCTGTAAAAATTACATTCAATTGCCCTCCATTATCTAATAACTTGAGTAAAACTAGTTGCATTAGTCACTGTAGATTTCCTAGATAAGAAACCGTGTTGGTAATTTTTTACGAGTGGTCCGAGAAATACTGTGCAATATGAATTCAAATAACTTGGCTACTGCAGATAGAATAGATATAGGATGGTAGTTATTAATTAGTGATGGATCTCCCGATTTTAGTATAGGGTAGACGCGAGTGATTTTCTAGGTGTCAGGGAATGCACAAGTTTGTATGGCTAAGTTAAAAATGAAGTGTAACGGGTCCCTCAGACTTTCAGCACGTCCTTTCACTACATACGGTGGAACATTATCAGGACCAGCTGACGGTTTAAGTTTTAATTCTTTTAAAGTTACTTTAACCTCTTCCTTTGAGACCAGTCTCATGTGAAGGGTGTTGGGAGTATTAGAATTGCAGGCTGGGACTTTGTATTGGGCTGTCTGAGAAGCACACACTGATTCGAAATATGTCGCAAAACCTTCAACAATGGAATCATCCCCGTTCCAATTCTTTAAGAGTGTTGCATCTGGTCCTATTTCTCTTTATTTTATTTTAATAAACATCCAAAATTTCTTTGAGTCCCTGCTTTGTTCAATATTATGGCTATATTTCTTATAAGATAATTTAATGTCCTTTTTAATTTCTGATCTTAATTATTCAAAACGTAGTCGATGATGGTCTGAGTAATATTTTCTCTTTGTATGGTATTCCTTCTCCTGTAATTTAACCCTTGTTTCCTTAGAAAACTAGACAGGATATTTTCTGCCTGTTTGTCGTTTACATCTAACAACGGTTTCGCCGAATACTATGCTAAAAATCTGATAAAACAGGTACATCAGTGTACTCATATATTTGACCCCAGGCACCATCCCTCAACCGAGTGTACAGCTGCTAAAAAATTGGCCTCCCGGAAGTTAAAGGTATCATTAGGCTGGATCTGTACTTGGTTTCAACATATTGTTAGAGACATTTCCACATCCAGAGCAAGCCCTTAATAATGAACCATCCCTGCTTTATATATTTTTCTCATTCCCCTGATGTTTCTTACTTGTTTCAGGCCACGTGCAATGGGAATGATGGGTAGATTTCCTGACTGCAGGAAAACATATACTGTTTTAGATAATTTGTAGCTTCTTTGCAACGTATTGTGATGGTGGGATATCCCTTATGAATCAAGCGAGTTACAATGCAATCTTACGGCAAAAGGCGGTAATCCAGCAACGATGACATTTCCAGAGTACAAAATATGAGCAAAAATATCCTGATGCCATGCCATGGCATACTTCAAAAGAAGTTTTATAGCCACTTGGGCTTCCTAATTGTACCAAGTGTAGCTCGTGATGGTCTTGAACCGTGTGTTATGCTCTGATGTCTAATACAGGGTGATTTGTGAAGATGGATGGTTTTCAAAATAGCTTCACTTGTGTCTGACAGCAGGTACAAAGATTCAGCTATGTTCTAAACATAAGGAAACTCTGCAATGAAGGACTTGGTCATAATCTAGCATACTTTTTAAAGAACTATAATACAGGCTGAAGCAATGTGTGTGACAACTTAAACGAATGTATACAGTAAACAACAAGCGAACTTGACGGAATAAATGACATCAAACCAAGAATAGCTCATGCTTAGTTGACACTCATTGTTAAATGAATCTCCCTGAGTTTCTTATTTTTGGAACGAAGCTGCATTTTCCTATCTGCTATCAGACAAAAAATGGGGCTGTTTTGAAATCCAGCTGTTTTACAGAAATCACCCTGCACATGTTGATTTAAGGTTACGGTACATCTAATTTAATTTGTGCGCATGTATTAGGCAAGAATGTACGGTACACTTTAGAATCTTCTACTTCAGCTTTTCAGCCTCGGGTGACTCAGACCAGATCTTCATCTGGTAATTAGAGTAAGGACTGATGGACTGATTGGTGCAAGTTTGCATTGCATGTTAGTGCCAGTTGGTTCTAATTAGATGGCATGGTTGAATTGTTAGAATCAACATTATATTAAGGCCACTTTAGTGGCCATTCTGAAGGTATTTTTCCCAAGATATTCCTCACTCACTCGATAGAAAGGCAAACTTTGGGCTCCATTCCCAACTTCCACCTTGTGGCTAGTATCCTTGACTAACACTGTTGAGGTCGTGGTTCAATTCCCGGCACTGGCAAAACATTGAGTTCTGGTACTGCGTACACTTAGAATTGTGAGGGAATTCTGGGAATAGAGGGTTCGATTTCCACCTCTTATCAGCCTGGAAGTGGTTTCCCACTTTTACTTCAGACAAATGATTCACAACCTAAGGCCACAGCGGCCTATTTCCCAATCCCCACCTGAATGACATATACAGGCACCACAATAACACAGATTATCAGACAAATTCTATATACACCCCAGTACTTGGGGCTGAATGACCACCATGTCCAAGCTCCTCAAATAAGACAACAACAACTCATGCACTATAAGATGCCACCCACCATTAAAATGTGGAAATTTGTCTATAGGAATAGCCTAGGTAATGTGACTAAGTTAAGGCAACAGGAGTTGGCCATTTTATTGGTAGATGGCATTGTTGCATTTTTCAGCAGTGCCAACATAATTGCGTTTGGTACAGTTTTTGCTGTATAGTTCGAAGCATGGAGTTGCGGTGATTGCAGTAGTGAACGTGGAGTAAGGATTTGCATAAAAACAGAAACCTAACCAGGGGCTTACACCCAGACCCCTTGCTTGTAGTACAATCAGTAATTTTTGTCCAGTCTTTAACGTAGTGGCAGCCTATGGTTCCATCCAGACAGTCGTCTAACCTAGTAGCGACTAATGGTTTCGTCCAAACCGTCATTTAACCAAGTAGCGACTAATGGTTTGGTCCAAACCGTCGTCTAATCAAGTAGCGACTAATGGTTTCGTCCAAACCGTCGTCTAACCTAGTAGCGACTATTGGTTTCATCCAAACCGTCGTCTAACCAAGTCATGTTGCTCATATTAGCTCCGTATTGACACAATTAATTCAGCAAAGTCTAAATTTATTTTGAATTTATTTTATTTTGTATTGAAAGGGCAGTTCAAAATAAATTTAGACTTTGCTGGTCTAACCAAGTAGCGACCAATGGTTTTTCTCACCCAACTTCAGTACAATCAGTACTTTTCGTCCAGACAGTCGACTAACCTCTACAGGGGAGTGCGGTGAAGTGAAGCTGGCAGCATTGCCTGAAAAAAGCCTCATCCAACAGGGCGACCTCCTTTTTTTTTGCCAGTTTATTACTGCTAAGTGAAAATTTTCACAATTTCTTTATTAAATGGTGAATGTGATGTTTCCTAAGAGCAGTTAGCCTTAATATTAATTCTTTACGAGAGGGTTTCCTTTCCCCACAAGACATGAAATAAAAGACAAAACTATTGGCCTGGGTAAAGATTATTGATGCGTGACTTCCCCCCACTGTGCATGACAAAAACCAGGGGTGTTATCTATTAGCTAACGTGGCCCGCAGGGCCGCGCTATCAATCCACCATTGGTCTGGACGAAAATATTGGTCTTGGCAAAACCCTTGTGAAACCCTCTTGTGAAGTTTTACCATGTCTTAATAACACGGCACAATAAGTACCAACAAATTTCAGAGTGATAGTAAATAAATTACTAATTATTTAAATGCTGCACTTAACAATGCACCTGAGGGCTGGAACAGGGTACACTCAGCCTCGTGAGACAATATTGAGAAGAGCCGGGTTGGATTCCTACTTCAACCATCCTGGTAGTGGTTTTCCATGGTTTCCCACTTCTACTCCAGGCAAATGCTGGGATGGTACCTCATTTAAGGCCACGGTCGCTTCCTACCCAGATTACAAGTACACACACTAGTACAGAAATCACAGTGACACAGATTATCCGACGAATTCTAAACTCACCCAAGCACATGGTGCTACATGACCACGATGTTGCAAAGCCCCTAAAACAATCAACAACAACTAGTTTACAATACACGGGGGCCCAACAACTATACAGCCCAATGAAGCCAAACTTTCTTTTAATAACGACCACCTCATGGTAGGCTATAGCAATTAGCGTTCTTGGCTGTCGCCCCGGATTTGATTCCCGACTCTGACAAGAAATTTTAATTTTGGTGTGAGGAATGAAAAGGGGTACACTCAGCACTGTGAGGCAAATCAGAAGAGTTGTGTTCGATTCCCCCCTCAGCCATCCTGGAAGTGTTTTTCCGTGGTTTCCCACTTCTACCTCAGGCAAATACCGGGATGGTTCCTAACTTAAGGCCATGGTCGCCGCCTTCCAGTCCTATCCCAAATTTTGTATCTTTACCACTTCTACTCCAAGCAAATGCAGGGATGGTTCCTAACTTAAGGCCACGGGCTCCTCCTTCCAATTCTATCCCCAATTTATAAATAGGCTACACACTAGCACAGCCATCGCAGTAGGTTATCACGCAAAATACACGAGGCTATTATGGCCACGATGTCGCTACATATTTTATTCACAAGTCACTCCGAGACTGAGTTTGAATTACAATCATAGTTGTAAAAACCTGAAAAGGAGCGATGTTTTATAAGAATAAACACGAACTTTGAGTCTATGCTCACCGAAGGCTTTGCTATGTCACAAGATGGCATCACATCGAAGTTACTGTACCACGAGATTTCAAGAATTCAGGAAAATCACGGCTATGCATTTGGTGTGTTTTACTATATGTTGTATTAATTCAATAAAACATTGTTCCTGATGGAATGAGATTTGATTTTTATACATATTAATTAAAATTACCTCTTAACGTTAGTAAATTCCGGCAGCTATATTTTGCATCAGTTACCATCAACAATTTCTTGCCAAAGAGAATGATTCTGGTAGAGAATAGTACTGGCCAAGACCGACTATAATCTCTCAGACCGTAACATCAAAACAAAGATGGTGGCAATCGTAGGGGAACAGTTGTTGAGACTGGCGGGCATGGCGCCATCGAAATAACGGCAAACTCGAAGACAAGCATTCGCATAATTGATTAAATTCCACCAGAAATTACAGGAGTTTATGTAATAAGGCACAAATTCAATATGAAACCCTGACGTACTTCCTTACAAGCAACGCGAACCGACAGTAGCTAAAAATACAGACACAAATGAAGCAAAGATAAAACAAATAAGTTACAGTATTTAAAAAATGCAAATACTGGTAAATGGAGCTACAAGAATGTAAATAGAAATTGTTGTTGTTGCTTATATTAAGGGCAACGACATCGTGGTTTTATAATCCCATGTATTTGTGTGAAAACCTGTGTTGTTGTTATGGCTGAACTAGTGTGCTTGAACATTGGGGATTGGATTGGGAAGGAGAAGGCCATGGCCTTAAGTTAGGAACCATCCTGGCATTTGCCTGGAGTAGAAGTGGGGAAACCACGGAAAACTACTTCCAGGTTTTGAATAGGAAGCAGCCGTATTCTTACATTAGGGACCATCCCAGCATTTGTCTGCAGTAGAGGTGGGAAACCACAGAAAACCACTTCCAGGATGGCTGAGATGAGCATAGAACCCTCCTCTACTCAGTTGCCTCATGAGGCTGAGTGCACTTCGGAATTAAGTTTCTTCGCAATGTGTATGTCAGTCCAATCTACGTCTCAAATGGCACAAATCTTCCATTTCTGGAGATCATAAGGAGTTTCATTGATAACTGTCATACGTCATAGATTGTTGCATGAATGTTGATTCATTTAAGGCCTTTACGACATCGTGGCCATGTTGTCCCTTGTACATAGGTTTGTGTGGACTCTGTCCGATAACCTGTGTCATTGTAATGGCTGTAGCAGTGTGTGTATTTGTAATTGAAGCTAGGATTTTGAAGAAGGTGGCCGTAGTTTTAAGCTACGAACCATCTCGACATTTGTTAGTTAGTTATTGTTTTAAGGGGCAAAACAGTGAGGTCATCTGCCCCTCATGGCAGTTGCCTGGAGTAGAAGTGGGAAAACACGGAAAACCTCTTCAATGACAGCTGTGGTGGGACTCGAACCGTCTCTTCTCAGTTTAGCCTCACGAGACTGGGCATGCCCCGTTCCAATCCTCAGACCAGAATTAAATTTCTTGGCAGAGCCAGAAATCGAACCCAGGACTTTTGGATCCACAGTCTCAATGCGATCCCCGAGACTACATAATGCGGAGGCTGTTACAATATAATAACCCCTTGCACTACAGCCCATCAAGGGCCTAGGCCTACCAAGCGACCGCTGCCCAGCCAATTGTCTTACAGATATTGGGGTGATACGTGATCAGCGCATCGGGTCTCCTCGGCCGTTAATCTTGGTTTTCGTGATCGGGGCGCTGCCTCACTGTCAGACAGCTACTCAATTGTCCTCACGAGGCTGAGTGCACCCCGTTCCAGCTCTCACGTCAGTTTCTAAAATCCCAAACGGAGCCGTGAATCGAACCCGGGGCCCCCAACACCACGGGGCCGGCTAGGAGGCTGTTTCAATCTTATCATAATGGCAGAGTTTACATGTTGCCATTATGAATGATATTTGAGAAAACCCTATACCATCCTGTTAGAAACACATGGGTAATCTGTTCATCATATTTCTTTGCTTTGACTGATAGGCTCTTGAGAATAGCCAATATTGAAAGCTCTAGCGAAGACTAGATTTGATTTAAACGGTAACTTAGTTTTCATTATACCATTGTCACTATAAAGACACAAGGCTTCCTTAAAATATCTACCAACATTTGCATCATCTCAAAAGTACCGGTGGGCAGAGGTTACTGTAATTTGAAATATAACTCTCCAAATCGTCTTGCTTGGTCCACCTGTCATTGCAGTATCCATTTAAACTTCTCCACATGCACATAGAGATTCTTATAGAATGTCAAAAGAAATAGACACTTGGGGAAGGATCTTCCCTAACCATAAATGTAGGCCTATGTTCAAACTGTCAAAAACACACACGACTATTGGTGCTTTAACTTCAAATGGTACCGGTATTTATTATTATTCGCAATGTACTACACTACCTACGGTAACTATTAACATTATAAACAGTACGAGATCACTCAAGATATGACTATTTTACGACTTCATTGTAGTAGACGCACTCGCAAGAAACGTAAACAAACAGCCGTTAACTCAAAGCCTTCCCCTATAATGACCACCATTTTCCTTGAATCGATTGTCGTATTACGGTCTGATATATTATTGTAGTCGGTCTTGTACTGGCCTAGTTGAAGCTTTGCCTAGACAAGTTGTAGATGCACTCGTTCTTTCCAGTATTAGAAACACGTCCATCTTGTTGTAGAAACATACCGGTAGAGGCACGCTTTTGTTCTTTCTTAAGATGCGCCGTAGTATGACTACACACCCCACGAGGCTAGTCAGTGTACCTAGGAATAGGGGATGTCTGATAAGTAATGTCGATTTTTAAAGAAAATTTTATTTGGATTTTTTTCTAACAAGAAATTAAACTATTCTTCAACGTAGAGACTAACAGATTCTATGGTCTTGGGCCCTCTTTCAGCGAGGTTTCTTATCCCGCGACTGTACCAGTCTCTGGGTTTTGATGCGGAAAATTCGGCGAGACCCACTTCCACAGCTGCAGTGTCTTCGAAATTTCTTCCGCGCAAGAAATGGGCCATGGCTCGAAAAAGATTGTAATATGAAGGTGCAAGATCAGGACTGTATGCTGGTTGTGGTAGCAGTTCGTCTCCGCCCAATTTCTGAAATTTTGCCATGGTGGTTAGAGCAGTACGGTATGAGGTCTCGCATTGGCCTGCTGCAAGAGAACTATTTCGGTTAACTAATGCTTAGTATCTCCGTCTCAAAATTTCATGAACTCGTTCCGGTTGTTGGGAATAAAAAAAATAAAAGATACGAGCCTTACAGTAGTCGCATATGATGTGTAGCATCTGACATGTTATCCTACTCGTATACTACACAGCTTGGACATTCTTAAAATGTTAATTTACACTCCATTTTCATACTGGTACTATGATGAATGTATAGATTGAATTGGAGATATGCTACTGTCACATTTGTGGCGCAGCGGTCAAGCTGTTAGTCTCTCACCTAGGTAGCCCGGGTTTGATTCCCGGTCAATACATGTGAGACTTTCGAATTGAAATGCCATGTCCTGTGGTTCGCATTCCACGTAAAAGGGAGGTACCGTGGATCATGATCGTGAGATTAACGGACACGCAAAACTACAAGCTTCCTTCCTTCCCGTTACATTAATAATTCACAATAACAAAGTGACACACAACGTCGACAGTACTCTCAAATACTGTGAGCACATTCCTCAGTAACTATAACATTCATTATTCTCAAGGCTCTCATACAGTTCGCCGTAAACAATCAAAACATGGCTTCCTACAATCATGAAATGACCTAGTCTCTCATATAATGAAAATACAGCTTTTATTCCACTCATATAACAACATTCTGTTATGCATTTAATATTTGACTACTCACCCACAGCTTGACAATAATGCCGCTTACTTAAATGTCATTTGTCGTCTGTGTCCTACCCCATGTGATATTCAACCTTAAACGTGAAGCTTCATAAACTGCTCAATGACAAATGAAAGTCGGTGAAACATTTGCCACTGTGCTCTTCAAACCAGTGCCTGCTAAATGTACTGCCTACTGTATTGCCATAACATTCTCGTGCTGCAGAGCACACACTGCCTTGTTTTGAAATGGTAATTAGTACCCCATGTTGGTAGCGACAAATGAAACGTTTTGCTAGCCCCTAACTGTTGGGTGAGAAATGTAACTGTTTACCTTTGCCTAAGCTATGTTGTTTTAATGGGCGCCAAGACCTCAATGCAATGTTGAAATCTAAATTTGTATTTAACAACGTCTAGCTCTGGCAGAACACATTCAAGACTCTATTCACTCAGATCGTGGTATGATTTGATCATTAACCCAACAAACAATTGTATCAGGAGAAGGAATTGGTCTATATCTAATGCTACCTACTGAAAGCAAAGATTGCATTGTAAAAGAAATGAATTTATTATATAAAACAGGTATAGCAAAATTAATAATAACAATAAGTTTAAAATTTAAATTGGAGCGTTGTGATTTTAATATTACCGATAGAAAATTACGTGAAAACGGAGTCTGATAAATTGATTTTACTCTTATTTCCAAGCTATGAAGTTACTGAAATATGAAATATAAAACCATGAGAAATGAGAGATTGCGTATTTCTGCGTCATTGGCGCTTACCACTGGAAATGCCCGAATCCTTTCCCTCGTACTGGATGATGCTGTGAGCTTCCCACAGTCTCCTGGACGTCGTCATCTCGTCGATGTTTGATGATATACTCCTAGATTAGATAATTCTATGGTCCGTACCTCAGACCCAAACACTCGTACAACCGCACTGGTTAAGTTATACAAAAGTTAGTCCTCCAATCCACGGAACATCGGAGCGATTCCCGCGTACAACATACTCGTCCAGTATTTCACAGATTGTCCCCGTCCCACGGAACATCGGAGCAACTCCCGCGTATATCCACACTCGGCAAGAACTATACAGATTGTCCACGTCCCCCGGAACATCGGAGCGACTCCCGCGTATATCCACACTCGGCAAGAACTATACAGATTGTTCTCCTTCCACGGCGCGTCGAACGATATATTCACCTGTCGGTTCCCCCACTCCAGTCTCAACTTCCAGCTTACGTTGTCTCCGCTGATTGGCTGCACCCCACGCGCTATCTTCCCCTCCTCTGGTTCATTACACTCGGCGGGAGGGTTCCGTTTCAACAATTCGCCTTTTCTAGACCTTGCGACCCAGCCTTGCGTAATACATCTCGACAGGAATCAGCTTGTATTTGAAATCCCAGTGAGTCACGTCTCTCAAATACCCTAACTGACAAAACTCCGTAAAATTCCGTAATCAGATAATTTTCTATGATATCGTCGTTCGTAATAATTTGCTTGATAGCGTTTTCTAAGACATAGAAAACCTTTCTGTATGCTTATAATTTTTATAAAATGCTCCGAAAATATCTTAATAATAATTATAATAAATTAATAATAATAATAAATTACCATGAAAAATTCTCTTGGCTGAACAATTTGCCGCGTAAATAAATATAGAATGGCTTCCTACTGACTTATGCCAGTTGCATAAAAACCCCACGAAAAACACGTTACATATTCGCCTCGGATCATCGGATGATTTACCGTGACGACGGTCCATTATCCGATTATCCCAGACACGTTAATAAACCCCATCCAAAATACATATTACATAAATGAAATCACCCTAAATTACAGATATGTACACTCATAATTTTTCTTCACGCACTTTGCGTCAAAGTTTGTTGTCACTATGGATTGCACTTTGCAACCAGTCCAATGTTTTACATATAGAATAGTGTTCCACGGATATTTCCGCCTCTCAAATTGCTCTATGTTGGAGAAATAGACATAATTAATGTGTGAGCACTATGTATTTATGATGTCATATCACACGCATTGAAGGTGTTCTGATATATTTATATCACCATTGAACTTCCTAATTTCACTGGAGGTCCCTTCCTTATGGTGAAATTTAATCTCACTTATCACTGAGCACACGATCACACTATTGTGGCAGCGCCTCGTGACCATAATACTTAATCTCTCTTTGAAGTAGATTAAATTAATATTGACTTCTGAAAAAAAAACAGTAAATGCGCATTACATATAACACCAAATATTTCTGTGCCGTAATCGCCCTGTCTTCTTAAGTTCCCGTAGACCATATTCTACTTAATACTAGTTCTCAACACAGACCATTTCTCCTCACACAAATAGTACCTTTGTACAAATTATCTTAAATTACACACTTACAAATCTTACATGGCGAGGCCGTAAACAGAAATCACGTGTACTGATATGTATGAGTTTCATGAAGGACTGTCTCGCATTCTGATGGCCCATCTTTTGCCTCGTGGACGCCTTAAGCAAAAATGCCCTGTTCAAACGCTCACCCATCTCTTGGAGGCAAATGGGAATTCACCAGCGCTACCAAATTCTGGCCTTGGTGTATCGAGACATTTTAGTGCTCAAGAGCATCCGACAATCCCGTCATATTTCCCTGTACCTTAAAAACTCTCATTTACTTACATACTACCCCCCCCCCCCTGTGTGACTTCTGATACACCTGCCTGGAAGACCATCTCCTCCCACGCACCAAATACCACACTTACTCATTTGATAGGCTGGCTCGCCAGCTAAACACACTCACTTTATGACACATATTTTCGTAGACTATGTATATTATACGTCCCGTATAATCTGTTTCCCTCACTATTCTCCAGCACATATGCTGTTTTCCCAATACGTTTGGAAACTATAAATGTTTCTGTGTCACCTGCTTCCAACCTTGCAAGTGGCTCCCTAAACTTAACGTCATCACGTTGCTCCACTAGCATATTTCTCAGTGTCTGTAACGATGCCCTGTTGCTACTGTCCACACATGCACATATTAAAATACCGTCCTCTGCTTTAACCACAGGATAATCCCTACATAAATTAGTGTCCCTCGATAGCATGTCTGCAAGAATGTTATCTTTACCTTTAATATATTTTACTGTGAATTCGTATTCCTGCAGAGCAAGAATCCACCTACTAACTCTGTTAGAACTGAGTTTACAAGTTCTCATATACAGTAATGCATGGTGATCTGTGTGGATCTCAAATTTCCCCCCTACTAAATACATTCTAAATTTCCCTAAACTGAAAACAATACCTAAAAGCTCTAGCTCAGTAATCGTGTATCTTTTCTCTGCTGCTGTCAGTCCTCGCGAGGCTAAAGATACAATGCACAGATTACCCTCATCATCTTTCTGACATAATACTCCAGCAATGCCTATATGTGAAGCATCTGTCATAACCACATATTCCTTATCTTTTAACGGATATTTCAGCACTACAGCTTTCTCAAAACCTTCCTTCAGCGCTCTAAAAGCCTGATCATGCTTGGACTCCCATCTCCACCGAGTCCCACTTTTAAGCAATTCCCTGAATGGTTCTATCAACCCTGAGTATTTAAGAACGAACCTCCTGAAAAAGTTGCAAATTCCCAGGTAAGTTTTTAACTGTTTAACATTCTGTGGCACCTCTGCGTTAAGTATCTTATTAACCCTACTTTCTTCTGGTGTTACACCTCTACTCGACACTCTATGACCTAAAAATGTCACTTCTGACTGACAGAATGACGACTTAGACAGCTTCAAAGTGAACCCTGCCTGATCTAACTTCTGAAAAACTATATCTAAATGACGTAGATGCTCCTCAAAACTGCGTGAACTAATTACCATATCATCAATGTAAATGGTTACAAACTCTCCTGTGTCATCCCCTAATGCGATGTTTAAAGCCCTAATTAAAGCTGCTGAACTACTCTTTAACCCATAAGGTGTTCTACAAAATTGATAAAGGTTATATTTATGACTAAAAGCTGTAAATGGTCTATCTTCGTACATAAGTGGCACTTGCCAAAAACTGGAACTCAAATCTACACAAGTGAAATACTTCTTCCCCTCAAATGTTTGCATTAATTCCTCTATTGACATAGATTTCAGCTGATCTGAACTAATTCTACTGTTAACCAAACGAGCGTCTAAACAAATACGAACAGTGCCGTCGGTCTTGGGTACCGTGATCAAAGAATTAACATATGGACTGTTAGAGTGCTCAATAATCCCATCTTCAAGCATCTGGTTAATTTGTGCCTCAACTGCACTCTGATAAGCGAAAGGTACAGGATATCTATGTCCTGTGAATACTGACCTATCAATAACGTTCAATGAATGGGTATAGCAATTGGCCACACCAATGCGATCCTCAAAAACTCTCCTATTACACAATAACACATCATAGAGCCGAACACATTGTTCCACCTCTATATTTCCCTGAAATGCAGCCTCACGTAACGAGTCCTTTAGACTTCCGTTCGTAATCACACTGCCCACAAAACATGGAGAACCCCGCTCTACGGCTGGCAATATCTCATTTAAAGTACAAATCACACCTACAATACTACTCCTCTGAATATGGTCATTGAACGCTACTTCTACTTCAGAATTTCCCCATTTAAATTTCAAACTCCCTACATCATAACATAAGTTACCAGACACTCTACTTAGCCACTCTGAACCCAAGATAACACTGAATACTAAATTTGGAATTACAAGACAAATCTGCTTCTCTACATGATTATTAATTTTAATGTCTACTAAAACTTGCTTAGAAATTACTTTAGACCTCTTCCCAACAGCTGTGATAACAAAAGTGCTTTTAATTGGCATCTCCTCAAAATTTACTCCAGTTCCTTTCATTTTATCATAAAATGCACTACTTATGCAACTCTTCATACAACCACTATCAATTAAAACATCTGTGTACGCCTCGGACACGTTAAATTTAACTATGGGGCTCTTACTAACCACTTCCTGAATAATACCTTCATCATTTAGTTCATGTAATAATTCATTTCTTACATCTAGGTCATAGGGTTCCTGTATAATTGTATGGACAGGGCATGCTACAGACTGAGATTCTGACCTTACTTCGCAGCCTGGTTCGCGTTTAAAGAACCGCTACAGCTGGCCGTAGTACTAGTTACTATTGCACTGGTCTGGTTGTTCTGAGTTGTGTTGTCATTGTTTGGCTGTATATTACTACCACTAGGCTGTCCTCTTCCTTGACCCCTATTCTGGTTGTAATTATTGTCATTATAATTTCTTCCTTGATTTCCCCTGAAATCATTGTTTCTCCCTTGATTTCCCCTGTAATCATTGTTCCTCCCTTGATTTCCCCTGAAATCATTGTTCCTCCCTTGATACTGATTACCATAGCCATTTCCTCTGTTCTGATTTAGCTGATTATTATTATTTCTATTTTGAGCGTTGGCTCCTTCGCCACCGTTCCCTTGAACTTCCTGATGCCTGGCTTCATTAGGTCTATTATTATTATTACCCTGGTTCCTATTGAAATTGTCCTCATAACCCCCTCTCCCTAGTGCATCAAATGTGCTTAACAAATTTTCTACTTGCGATATAGTCTTTACATTCTGGATACAAGCAGCCTCCTTGATCCTATAGGGAAAGTGCCTAAGTAGCAACCTCACCACATCACTTTCCTCCTTCAAGCCATCCAGATATTTACACACTAATACCTGCCCTAAAAAGTATTCGGTCATGGTGGAGCTTCCTTTAGGGTTATATTTACCACACACTACTCCCTCACGATGCTGCGACTGAATAACCTCATTCCAGAACTTTTCACAGAATTTCATTTTAAAATCATTAATATCAGTAAACTTGTCTCTGTAGACAGCAAACCAATTCCTCGTTTCCCCCACAAACACTTGTTCTAAAATTTCAACTACCTGGCACCACTCAATACTACCATTTTCCAACCTTTCCCCGAATTTATTTTCTATAGTGTTCATGAACTCCATTGGGCACTCCTGTCGATTGCTGAACTTACCCAGTTCTTCCTCCCTGTGGGTGCTATTCACAAAAACTGGCCTATTCTGACTATTTTCTTGCCTGATCCTACCTTTTAATTTTAATTCTAATTCTGCGATTTTCTCCTCAGCCTTCCTCTCAATACTGTTTACTGTTAATTTAATGTTTCCTTCTGATTCTTCTACTTTATCATATAGCTTTGCTTGTTTCTCCTCAATCTTGCTAATGCTCTCTCTATTACTCTCTCTTAAATCTTTACCTCTGCAACTATTTGCGAGTGGACTTTCTCAATTCTACCCCCCAGCTGTTCCTTAACCTCTTTAGTTGCTACCTGAATTTTGTCAATTTCTCCCCCCAATTGCTTTTTGACCTGCTGTGTTTCCAGTTGCACTAGTTCTTTTAAATTTTCAGCCTGTGTACTGATTCTAATTTCCAACTCCTCCTGTACTTTTCCTAATTTCTTGTCTACATCTGCAATGATCTCTTTAACCTTCTCTTCCATTACTCCTCTGATTTCTCCTCTAATCTGCTCCATTTTCACACTAATTTCCTTGTTGTTCTTATCTAATTTTGCATTATTCTGTTCTAATTTTTTATTTAAAGCTTCTGTACTTTCTTTATTTTCCCTACTGTTTTGTTCTAATTTTGCATTATTCTGTTCTAATTTTGCATTTAAAGCTTCTGTACTTTCTTTATTTTCCCTACTGTTTTGTTCTAATTTTGCATTATTCTGTTCTAATTTTGCATTTAAAGCTTCTGTACTTTCTTTATTTTCCCTACTGTTTTGTTCTAACTTTGCATTATTCTGTTCTAATTTTGCATTATTCTGTTCTAATTTTGCATTTAAGGCATCACTACTAACTTTGTTCTGATACATGAACTCGAGAAGTAAAGTTTTTAATTCTGGTTGACCGCCTACACTCCCTGTTTCAGTATCGGGATTTACCTCCGCTACCCCGGTACTACCATCACTCGACATACTGCTCGTATCATCACTCTCCAGTTGATGACCACTACGTAACCTCATCTGTCTTTCTTTCTCATCCCCCATAATGATATACACTGATAAAGACAAATAACCCCCAAAATACAGGCACAGAAATATATACCCTCGCTCCTTCCACAAATGTTATTAGGTTTTCATCCCCAAGTTGTCGGCGCCAAATGAAATGGTAATTAGTACCCCATGTTGGTAGCGACAAATGAAACGTTTTGCTAGCCCCTAACTGTTGGGTGAGAAATGTAACTGTTTACCTTTGCCTAAGCTATGTTGTTTTAATGGGCGCCAAGACCTCAATGCAATGTTGAAATCTAAATTTGTATTTAACAACGTCTAGCTCTGGCAGAACACATTCAAGACTCTATTCACTCAGATCGTGGTATGATTTGATCATTAACCCAACAAACAATTGTATCAGGAGAAGGAATTGGTCTATATCTAATGCTACCTACTGAAAGCAAAGATTGCATTGTAAAAGAAATGAATTTATTATATAAAACAGGTATAGCAAAATTAATAATAACAATAAGTTTAAAATTTAAATTGGAGCGTTGTGATTTTAATATTACCGATAGAAAATTACGTGAAAACGGAGTCTGATAAATTGATTTTACTCTTATTTCCAAGCTATGAAGTTACTGAAATATGAAATATAAAACCATGAGAAATGAGAGATTGCGTATTTCTGCGTCATTGGCGCTTACCACTGGAAATGCCCGAATCCTTTCCCTCGTACTGGATGATGCTGTGAGCTTCCCACAGTCTCCTGGACGTCGTCATCTCGTCGATGTTTGATGATATACTCCTAGATTAGATAATTCTATGGTCCGTACCTCGGACCCAAACACTCGTACAACCGCACTGGTTAAGTTATACAAAAGTTAGTCCTCCAATCCACGGAACATCGGAGCGATTCCCGCGTACAACATACTCGTCCAGTATTTCACAGATTGTCCCCGTCCCACGGAACATCGGAGCGACTCCCGCGTATATCCACACTCGGCAAGAACTATACAGATTGTCCACGTCCCCCGGAACATCGGAGCGACTCCCGCGTATATCCACACTCGGCAAGAACTATACAGATTGTTCTCCTTCCACGGCGCGTCGAACGATATATTCACCTGTCGGTTCCCCCACTCCAGTCTCAACTTCCAGCTTACGTTGTCTCCGCTGATTGGCTGCACCCCACGAGCTATCTTCCCCTCCTCTGGTTCATTACACTCGGCGGGAGGGTTCCGTTTCAACAATTCGCCTTTTCTAGACCTTGCGACCCAGCCTTGCGTAATACATCTCGACAGGAATCAGCTTGTATTTGAAATCCCAGTGAGTCACGTCTCTCAAATACCCTAACTGACAAAACTCCGTAAAATTCCGTAATCAGATAATTTTCTATGATATCGTCGTTCGTAATAATTTGCTTGATAGCGTTTTCTAAGACATAGAAAACCTTTCTGTATGCTTATAATTTTTATAAAATGCTCCGAAAATATCTTAATAATAATTATAATAAATTAATAATAATAATAAATTACCATGAAAAATTCTCTTGGCTGAACAATTTGCCGCGTAAATAAATATAGAATGGCTTCCTACTGACTTATGCCAGTTGCATAAAAACCCCACGAAAAACACGTTACAGTTTCTAATACACACATTTTCAATTGTACATCCAGCTGGCAGTGCGTCTTCACTTCCGTCCGATCCACTTCCGCCCGATTCACTTCCGTCCCATTTTTCTGGCAGTGCGTCTTCACTTCGGTCCGATCCACTTCCGTTCGATCCACTTCCGCCCGATTCACTTCCGTCCCCAATTTTCAAAATTACTCCCACAGAACTATCCAGCAACCAAGTGGAAAGATGTTGCACATCAAAAATTACAGTCAGTCTGAAAGACTAGACGTTATATCATTTCAAATGACGCATGCTACCAATGCTACACATGTTAGAAAGGCTCAGGAGGGCTGTTTCAACAGACTCCATTACCCATTAACTTAGGCTTCCCGCGCGGGCACCTCTTTAAGAGTCACCCTCTATTTGAGTCTGACATCTATTACAACTCTTTAAGGGTCACCCATTATTTGAATCTGGTATCTCGCAAACCTCTTTAAGGGTCACCTTGTATTTGATTGAATCTAACATACTGTACACCTCGTTAAGTGTCACCCTGTATTTTGCTCTGACATCCTGCACACCTCTTTAGGAGGCACCCTGTATTCTTATCTGGCATCTTGTATATCTCTTTAGAAGTCACCCTGTATTCTTGTGTGACATCTTGTACACCTCTTTATTAGTCACCCTGTATTCTTGTCTGACATCTTGTGCACCTCTTTAAGAGTCACCTTGTATTCTTATCTGGCATCTTGTATATCTCTTTAGGAGTCACCCTGTATTCTTATCTGGCATCTTGTACTGTATTTTGCTCTGACATCCTGCACACCTCTTTAGGAGGCACCCTGTATTCTTATCTGGCATCTTGTATATCTCTTTAGAAGTCACCCTGTATTCTTGTGTGACATCTTGTACACCACTTTAGGAGTCACCCTGTATTCTTGTTTGACATCTTGTGCACCTCTTTAGGAGACACCCTGTATTCTCCTCTGCCATCTTGTACACCTCCTTAAGAGTCACCTTGTATTTTTATCTGGCATCTTGTATATCTCTTTAGAAGTCACCCTGTATTCTTTTGTGACATCTAGTACACCTCTTTAAGAGTCACCTTGTATTCTTATCAGGCGTCTTGTGTATATCTTTAGGAGTCACCTTGTATTCTTATCTGGCATCTTGTACACCGCTTTAGGAGCCACCCTGTATTATTTTCGCTTCGCTCGAAGCCCCAGGTCGCTCGACGCCCCAGGACTCTTTCAACAGACTCCATTAACATTAACCTTTAACTTAGGCTTTCCGCGTGGCTACATGACGTCATGCACTCGCCGTCCTTTACCCATTAACTTAGGCTTCCCACGCGGCTGCATGACGTCACAGTCTCCGTCTCGCATAACGTTAGACCCAAAGCATAACGACGAAGTCGACAAGATCATTTGAAATGATAAAATCCGCATTGACTACACGCTCGTTTGTAACAAACTCCTTCAAAATTCGACCAGACACACATCACTTTGGGGATGAACCGATCCTTTTTAACGATGACTTTTGCAGGTTGACGGGGACTGAGCCACTGTTTTGAGGCATCAGCGTTGCGGTAATAGACCCATTTTTCATCAATGTGGCAATTCTCCTGACAAATCTATCATCCATGGGGTTACTGATAAGCTGACGACATATCCACACTACGTTGAGCCAGTTCAGGGGTCAATTCATGAAGTACCGTAGGCCTACAGATCTACAGCTTCTGTTTGATTTTCCAAGTTTTTTAATCTGGCGATGTATGGTTTCTTTTGATGCACCAAGTTCCTCTGACAGCCAATGAGTATGGATTTTTAAAATTTTATTTTATTAATTCCATTTGATCAAATACATGTATACAATACATTGTTGATATAGGACACGTCAGAATTTACATCTATAAAATAAAAGTACAATTAGGTATATAATACTAATACTATAACTATTTATAACTTATTATAATAACAGATCTTAAGAGATGCAATCTTATTGGACAACTATTTATACCTTACTCTATTATCATAATATGAAAACTTAATTCTATAAATTCAACAACTTACAGCTAGGTATTACAATTAAAATAGAAAAGTAAAATATAATTATAGTGTAACGGAATTTATTCAGTTACAGTAGCTCACCCTCGGGTTTTCTGCCTTGGGCAGTTAGTTTGGGGTATTTTATTCGTATCTTATTATATTGGGTTAAAGTGGGGTTGCAGGAGGTGATTTGTATTGTGCCTGTGTGTGTTTTGGAGGACGGATTCATCTTTGGATGGTCCGGACCAACTAGGATCACTGTTTATTAATTATCGGTTTTTGGATATTTGATATTATAAAATACGGGGTTTTGCGATTTATTACGTTTTGGGAAATAGGATATATAAGTCTGTATTAAGTAGAAGCATTATTTCATTTTGGTTTGGGGTTAATGGCTTTATTTTGACCTAGTAATGTTAAATGTTAGATTCGTGGCTGTGCTATAAAGGTACAAAGAATTGGTATTTTCGAGTGCTGGATATGTGACATACCCGGAAAAGACAGGCAGTAATTTCGGCTTGTGTGGGAATACCTAGGCTATTTATAGCATGAACTCCCATGAACTTCAAGTGGAAAACTACTGTGTGACGTCAGTGTGAATTTCGACTGTCTGATGTTCATGTGTTGACGCGGATGTTCCGCTAGGAGCGGGCCACGCACGATTTAGTTCAGGCAGAAACATTGGGGTTATGTATCCCTACGCCAGTGCATATAATGGCGTGTCTGGTGTTCCGAGGTCGTCTTATTGCTTTATTGGCAGAACACTGATCTACTAGCGCCCAGGGTCGTTTTACGTGACATGGCTTCCGTAACGAACAGTTAGAGATCGTCTTCTTGCTTTTACAGCGAATGTCCGTTGTCTACTTGCAAATTAGTGTCGTTATTACTCGATCATGGTATCGTAATACGAACGAGCAGTGACTAATCCTTAGCAATCCACTGAGCTCTTACGGGCTATTGGAGGCTACGTGCATTTCATGGGTCCATCCATACCATGGCCTGTCGGTAATAAATTACCACGCCTAAAAGGATAATCAGTCGTAAACATTTCATCGAAAAGTCATGTGAGAATGGAGACGTGAACGAGCAGTTCGAGAAGAAAGAAAGTGGAGTGAACCAGTCTAACGTTTGTAGATATTTTGTGTACGGACGGTACAGTGTATATACGTAGGTGGCTGTTATGCCTGGGTCTGATATGGCCGTAAGTGTTTTCCTGCTCTCAGAGCCTAAATTCAGTGGCAAGGTACTGTATAAATCTCGAGTGTATGAAGGGTATTTTGTGTTGTATATTATGTATATATGTGTATAGTACAGCCAATAGATTATCTCTTTAAAATTCATGTGTGTTTATATTCCTGTCTTGAATGAACCTGGTAGCATCAGTGAACGTATGCCAAATGCCCTACGCCTGGGATAAGGTGTTTCATAGTCGGGGCAACAGTTATGTACTTTATCCTATTTTATTCAGGAAGACCCATATGGTCAACCTTGGCGCCCATTCAAAGTCGGGAAACCTTTAAAATCACTTGTGGCCTGTATTTAAAGGCAGTAAATTCTGTAGGTTTGTGTTAATGAGGGTAGTTAAAGCTAAATCAACTCTAGCGAGGAGTTTGAGAGTGTTTCAATAGATTTCATCGCTCCTATGCGCTAAGATATTCAACTACAGAGTAAAAACAATGGCACTGCAGATAAGCTTTCTACATTCTATCAAAGGTTTTTATTTTTGGGGAAAGTTTTATATACTGGGGTAGTTAATTGTATAATTTAACTCCTGTGTGAAAAGTTCCTTTTTGATATATGTTTGTGTGTGTGTGTGAAATATGAATGTTTTGATATTGTCTTGTGTTATGCCTATGAACAAAATTGTTTGTATTAAGAAAAACGACTTTATTCATTAAATTCTTTTTAAAAAACATAATACTTTCAAAGATATATATGCAGGGCAGTGGGAGAATATTTAAATCTTTAAACAGAGGTCTACATTATTCTCTAGTGTTTACATTTGCCATAATTCTAATCGCCCTCTTTTTTATCCGAAACGTGCTTAGTACATCTGGCGACATACCCCAAAATATGACCCCAAATCTTAAGTATGAATGGAAATAAGCAAAATAAGTATTTCTTTGCGGATTTTCTTCCAAAACTCTGCGTGTATTCTCAATATCCCATAGTTTAGGTCTTCCAGAACGCGGTAAATCTGTGTGTTTTCTTCTCCAGGGTTGAAACGTTGGAACTATCGTTGTGCCACACACTCACTAACGATACCCGCTCCTTCCACTTCAAATATTCTTCGAGCTCCAACTTTGCAATTTCCTTTTTTGATTGTAGTTCAACAACTGACTACAGTTGCATTCTCGCAATATAAGCAATTCTAGTCATGGCCTCCTGTAAATAGCATTGGTGGACCAAAGAAAACCAATTCTATCATATAATACACCAAACATCAAAAATATTACTGAGACATCCTAATATATTGGCTTTGACATGCACATTGCCTACTAGATTCATATACTGGGGGAACTACCTAAATTGATATCTTGGACGAGCATCTGATTTAGTTGGTCCCCCCAGGGGCTCACAACTAGTGGGACGTCGGTTGCGACCACGGGACCCCAGCTGAGTCCGGCATTGCTTCCACTTACTTATGCCGGACTCCTCTCCGTCCTCTTTCCTAACGACCTCTCTTGGTCAACTCTTGTTCTCTTCCGACCCCGTCGGTATTAGGATATCCGAGGCCTAGGGAATCTCTTCCTTTCCCACCTTAATTGGCCCTTCTCTCATCTTACGTGATCCCTCATTCTTCTAGGGATCAGCCTTACTTTTCTTTTCATTATAGTTCCTGTATTTTGAATCTCAATTGCATTTTAGGAGTATTTTGAATCTGGTATGGCATTTTCAATCTAACTTGCGTTGTGTATTTTAAATTTCAATTGCATTTTGTATTTTAAATCTACTTTGCATTTTGTATTTTCAATCTAAATTACATTTTGTATATACTTTCAAATTCATTTGCATTTAGTAAGTATATTGAATTTCAATTGCATTTTGTGAGTATTTTGAATCTGATGGGTTGACATTTTCAATCTAAATTACATTATATAAGTATTTTCAATTTCAATTGCATTTTGTAAGTATTTTGAATCTCAATTGCATTTTGTAAGTATTTTCAATTTCAATTGCATTTTGTGAGTATTTCGAATCTACATTACATTTTGTAAGTATTTTGAACCTAAACTATATTTTTTGCGTATTTTTAAACATATGGTTACATGAGATGTTCAAAATGTTCACCGTTGCACAGTGGGTCAAAATCGATATCTAGGAGGACAATTTTTTTTTCATAATTAAAAAATCAAAATTTATTACTTCTACAGCATTCTCATATAATTGCCGCTCACTATTCTGGGATATAAACGCGTCGTAGTATAAATCTGTCACCACTGTTCGAGCAGTCTGAATTGGAGGGTGACTGTAAGTGGCTGTGGTTTGGTTGTCTTTGTGGTTAGTGTGATGCTTTAAGATGGAACATACAGCTGAAGGTATGATCTTTGTAACGTGTTTCAGTTATTAATGGGCGTAATTGTTATGTAATTTTAGCTATATTTGTATTATATAATATTTAACTATTATTTTTAAAATTATATTTTCACTTAGATTTTTAGTATGTCGCGTCACTCTGCGTCACTTTCTACTTAATGTTAAAATGTAGATAAAGGCTTGTAGTTTACGCCCGTTATAAGATTTTTTGCATCTTTCTGCAACTTACTTAGTTATTTTACGTTTTAGAAGATGCCGCGCAACCAGTTCTCACACGTTTACAACTGTTTGAAGCACTGGGATCGACGATTATGCCAAAAGTGGAACTTTGTGACTTTGTTAAAAGTAAATTAGGGGAAGAAAATTGTTCTGAAGAGATAACTGAATGCTCTATCCAACTCATAGTCATAGACAATTTCTTGCATGTGTAGAAGTAGCTTAAAAATGTCTTAACTGATGTTTATTATGAAGTCAACAAATTATATACGTTGCTTTCACTCTAAATTCATGATTGAAACGTAAAAATAATTTTGTCTCCCTAGATTTCAATTTTGACCCACTGTGCGTTGGCTGCCAGACACATAGCAGAACGACGAGCGTTCGCTGCAACGACGTCCGTCAATGTTTGAATCTCCTGGCGAAGGGCTTCCAGCGTGCGCTGCTTACGTCGATAGACTTGATTTTTCACAGTTCCCCACAAGTAAATGTCCATAAGGGTAAGATCTGGCGACCGTGGCGTGAACTCAATGGGCCCTTTTCGTGCAATCCAATGTCCCGGCAGATTGCCATCCAGGAAAGTTCTTACTGCTACATGGTAGTGTGGTGGCGCCCCGTCCTGTTGGTAGAAGACTTCATCTTCGGCTCCATAAAGCGCACGTACAGCTGGTAAAATTAATGTGCGTAACATTCCCAAGTACACTGCTCCAGTGACAGTACCATCAAAGAAAAAGGGTCCTAGGAAGCCCCTCGACGACAGTCCACACCAGACATTGACCCCTGGTAGATTGACCGCCTTGTCCACATGAACATGCGGATTTTCCGGAGCCCAGTAGACACAGTTATGTCGATTCACTGTTCCATTAAGTTTAAACTGGGCTTCATCAGACCACACTAACTTCGTCAGAAATTGTTCACCTTGGGTAACCATTTGCTGATACCATTTGCAAAATTGCATTCGACGATCGGGATCATCCTCATTAAACACATGCAGTAATCGTGGGATGTAAACTTTCCACTTAGCTGTTTTCAAAATCCGTCGTACACTTGTACTGCTAATCCCCACTTCCCGCGCTCATTGCGTAGCAGACTTCTGTGGAGAGTTAGCAAACCTTTCCAACACGTGAGCCAACAAAGCAGGACTAGTAGCTGTATGCGTTCTTCCCGATCTTCCTTTGTGAATATCACAAATCGTTCCATGCGTCTCAAAGTTCCCAGTAATGCATTTAATTGTTAGGCATGTTGGGGGTTCTGTTTCAAACTCCCTCCTCCACTGACGTTGCACTTCAACGGCATTACCAAACCTGATAAACCACTTCAGAATGTACTTTCGCTGCTCGAAAGTCAAGCGTGCTCCAGCCATTTCGTTTTTCCACTATCGTGATGTAAGTACCGACATATGTTGAGCGAAAGACCATACTACAACATTTAAAAACAATGATATCGTCTGACAAAGAGTGTAGACATTTTTTCTGGCGGACTCTGTATTTCCACTCTACATTTTGTGAGTCGTTTCCATCTGAGTTCCAGTTTGTAAGTATTTTCAGTCTAACTTAACTTTCGTTATGGTTTCCATTTCATTTTTCCCCATCACCCAGACCAATAGGGGCCGATAACCTAGATATAAGGCCCCTGAAAACAACAATTATCATCATCAGCATTTCATCGATTTAGTTGGTTACACATAAACAGAACCATCCCGTAAAGGTACTGCTAAGTTCTCTCGACATGAACTGACATGTTCCTCGTTCCGATCCATAGCCTACATGTCTATTCCTCACGTAATCTAGTAAGCAGTGGGTAAGGAATCAAAGAGAAACAGCGTGATATAAACGATTGATGAAATTATGCTTGTCATGGTTAAAATGGCCCCCACCAACTTCTGGACACACTTTCAAGAATGCGAAAAAAAAAAAAAAAAAGAATATGACTTTTAATTAGGTTGCATAAGTTGTTGACCTAACATGGCCTATATATTTTAAATTAACGTAAGCACAGTGTTTTTTTTTTTACCAACAAATTTCAAATGCCAGATATTGTGGATTTCGTGGTGGAAAACACGTTCTGAAATTCATACTTGCGATTGGAAAAGATGTGGAGAGTCATTTACAACTACCGGTATCGACAAATCGATGAGTCAAAATATTCTTACGTGAAGTTTTATTTAAATTTTAATGGAGACACGATGGTACGTACTATACCAAAAGCTTTCATTTTTTTTTAATGATGTGTAACATCTTTCCGCTCGGTTGCTGGATAGTTTTGAGGGAGTAATTTTGAAAATTGGGGACGGAAGTGAATCGGGCGGAAGTGGATCGAACGGAAGTGGATCGGACGGAAGTGAAGACGCACTGCCAGAAAAATGGGACAGAAGTGAATCGGGCGGAAGTGGATCGAACGGAAGTGGATCGGACGGAAGTGAAGACGCACTGCCAGCTGGATGTACAATTGAAAATGTGTGTATTGGAAACAAGGAAGTGTGTGCTCTGTAGCGCGAGAATGTTATGGCAATACAGTAGGCAGTACATTTAGCAGGCACTGGTTTGAAGAGCACAGTGGCAAATGTTTCACCGACTTTCATTTGTCATTGAGCAGTTTATGAAGCTTCACGTTCAAGGTTGAATATCACATGGGGTAGGACAAAGACGACAAATTACATTTAAGTAAGCGGCATTATTGTCAAGCTGTGGGTGAGTAGTCAAATATTAAATGCCTTACAGAATGTTGTTATATGACTGGAATAAAAGCTGTATTTTCATCATATGTGAGACTAGGTCATTTCATGATTGTAGGAAGCCATGTTTGGATTGTTTACGACGAACTGTATGAGAGCCTTGAGAATAATGAATGTTATAGTTACTGAGGAATGTGCTCACAGTATTTGAGAGTACTGTCGACGTTGTGTGTCACTTTGTTATTATGAATTATTAATGTAAAAGGAAGGAAGGAAGCTAGTAGTTTTGAGTGTCCGTTAATCTCACGATCATGATCCACGGTACCTCCCTTTTATGTGGAATGTATTGACCGGGAATCAAGCCCGGTCTACCTTGGTGAGAGACTAACAGCTTGACCGCTGCGCCACAAATGTGACAGTAGCATATCTCCAATTCAATCTATACATTCATCATAGTACCAGTATGAAAATGGAGTGTAAATTAACATTTTAAGAATGTCCAAGCTGTGTAGTATACGAGTAGGATAACATGTCAGATGTTACACATCATATGCGACTACTGTAAGGCTCGAATCTTTTTTTTTTAATGCAGACACAATGGTACGTACTATGCCAAAAGCTTTCAATAATATTTTTTTTAACAGTTATCACTCGTTTTGGAGTAAGATTGTCGTTAAAAAGTTAGTTTTCAAAAGGCTGTATAGCCCAATCCTTGAAACACAAACTCTTCCTCAGTAGTAACACACTTTAATCAAAGATTTAAAGGGTATATTGCCATCCATGCAAAAAACAAATGTCATTATTGTAAACACTCCGCAGAGATACGATTTAATTCCCAAATCATGTGTAAATGTAGAAATAGAGGCTACAAATGGAAAAATTCATAAAATTTGTAAGAGTTTTCCAAATGTCCAAATTGTAGATGTAAGTAAATTAGACAGGAAGTTCCACACTCGGCATGGCCTACACTTAAATAGATTAGGAAAAGAGTATCTTAGTGATGAAATCTGCAAAATTGTAAATTCAACAGTAATATCATTAGAGTGGAAGCAGGGAAACTGGTAGAAGACCAAACGTGAGGTTTGGCATTCAGATCTTTTGAAGTCAAATTTAACGGAGTGCAACAATGGTATTTCGGATTTGTCTAGCAACAATAATAATAACAATTATGATAATAATAATGTAAATAAATCACCAACACAAGCTTGCAAAAGTAACAAATTTAAAATTTACCACCAGAATGTCCAGTCCCTTTATAATAAAATTGATTACATAAATCTAATGCTTAAAAATGAACTTAAAGACATCTCAGCACTATGTATTTCAGAACATTGACTGCAAGAGGAACAACTCGAATTAATTCAATTCCCAGGGTTTATACAAGCTAGTAAATACTCTAGATCTAATATTAGCCAAGGTGGTACTTGCATCTTCTTAAGAAATAATTTAGATCATCAACAGATAACAGCTTATGATTATCTAATTATGGAACAGGATTTTGAATTCTCTGCCGTAAAAATACAGCAGTTTAAGTTAATAATTATATGCGTATACCGTTCTCCGTCAGGAAAGTTTCCTTCATTTATAGATAAATTAGAATTGTTACTCAATAACATGAGCAAAGTAAATTTCGATATAATAATTTGTGGGGATGTAAATGTGGATTTCTAAAAATTTGATAGAAATTGTGAATTATTAACACAGTTACTAATTTCCTATGGACTGGAACCTACAATAAATACCCCAACAAGAATAACGAAATTTAGTAAAACCACTCCTGATCAAATTTTTATAAATACAGATAAATATCACCATTCAATAGAAGTCTATTGTCCGGGTTTTAGTGACCACCATGGACAAATACTGAGTTTTGAAGTATCCGAAACAATCAATAATAATGATAATGGAGTAAAATCAAAGTGCAGGTCATTCACTGAATTAAATGTTACATATTTCAATGACTTATTAAATAAGGAAACATGGTCTGAAATTTATGAACTAGAAAATGAAAATGATAAATTTAATGCATTTAACAGTACCCTAAAACACTATTTTCAAATAGCATTCCCCTTTAAACGAAGAACTGTTCAAAATAACAAAACTAGCAATTGGATAACAACAGGGATTATAAATTCATGTCAAAGAAAGAAATTTCTACACAAATTATATAAACAATACCACACAACACCTGAATTCAATTTATACTACAAAAAATACACTAGCATATTAAATAAGGTAATAAGACTAGCAAAGTAAATGCATAATGTTAATTTTATTTCCCAATCATCTAATAAAAACAGGGCTATGTGGTCCGTGATAAAGAAAGAAACTGGCAAATCTGCTAAAATACAAAGGAACATTACACTGACCAGAAATAATAAAGTGATTAATAATCCAGAGGAAATAGCAAACACTTTTAATGACTATTTTCTGGAAATTCCACAAAAATTATTAAATAAATCACAGGTAAATACACTAAATTCTAATAATAAAATAAATATATGCAGTGATTCTTTATTTATAAATCATGTCACAAATGAAGAGGTAAGAATAGTTATAAAAGAGCTAAAAATAAATTCTGCGCTGGCATTGATGGCATCCCTGATGCAATTTTAAAGAAATGTGCAGAAAATATAATAAATCCACTTACGCACTTAATAAACAGTTCAATTCTCTCAGGAACTTCCCCGGATATTTTGAAGTTATCAAAAGTAATTCCAGTGCACAAAAACGGTTCAAAAGATGAATTAGATAACTATCGTCCTATTACCTTACCAACTGGTATTGCAAAAATTGTGGAAAAAATTATATATAAGAGACTGATAAGTTTCATAGAAAAAATAAAATATTATCAAACTCACAACATGGATTTAGAACGGAAAAATCTACACAGACAGCAATTTACGAATGTAGTAATTGTATACTGAAATTAATTGACAATAAGGAACATGTAACTGGCCTATTCTTGGATTTATCGAAAGCATTTGATGTTGTTGACCATAAAATCCTCCTTACCAAACTAAATCAATATGGTATTAGAGGTCTAGCTAATAAATGGATAGAGTCTTACTTAACAAGGCGTAAACAAATAGTAAGCTTGAGACACAAGGATAATGGAACCAAATTACTTAATGACACATTGTCCAATGAGGGAATTATTGAATTTGGAGTACCCCAGGGACCGGTTTTGGGCCCACTACTCTTTCTTCTATATATCAATGATATAACACAGAACGTTCATTCACATAAGGAAATTTTGTTTGCGGACGATACAACACTCGTAATAAAAGGTGAAACTAAACAGGTCATACTGTGACTGTTCCGGTCACAATGTTCCCAAACCCTTATTTGGTTGACTGCAAGAGAAGTCAGGTTAGGGTAATTTGTTCATACCATTTCTTTTCTTGTTCATCATCATCATTTAGGTTGTAGAATTTCATTTTATTTAGTGTATATATATCTTGTGTATCTCGGGGACTCAGTCAGGAATATTTCATTTAATTTGTATGGGAGATGTCAGTATACAAGACAGCGGATTGTGTAGGTAAGCTACAAGATGTTGCAACAGCAGGAAACTCTAGGCCAAATTTAGATTGGGCCGAGAATAACTTCCCTTGTCTTGAAGAAAGCTTTGTGTAAATTGTGTAAGGTTCTGACGTCAGAGAAGAGTTTCGCGCCACGAGTTGTAAGAAATATACATGGGTTCGAGATTATTGGTGTATTTTGTATGGGTTGGAGGGTATCATGACCCTGGCGGAGAAAGACGAAAACATGTGTTTACAAGATGAGAGGTGGGATTTTCGTGTATAGCGGGGCTTCACTTCTATTGTAGCGTCTGATTGGAAAGGTCGCGTTCTCGTAATTTGGCGTAGGCCTATTTGGAGAAACAGTTTTGTTGAAAGCATGGCTTGTGAATGTACTCGAAACGGCTACATATCACAACGATGTTATCTCTGTTAGCACAATTCAAGTTGGGTACGGAAGCACATTCATTTCTCTCGCAGAGATGTGGCTATGTAAACCAGTAAACATCTCTAACCTCAAACCACGTGTGGAAAATCTTAGAAATGCTGGGGAGAACTGATCTATCGAGCATGTCTCGTAGATTATCTGCTAGATCGTCGATGAGTGAGTAACAAACATCTTTATATTCCAACATTCATTTTGGGTCACATGTTTTCGTCATTGCCGAGGAGAGAAGATAGTAAACCATAGTCTGTTCGACGAGAGTCCCCGCCATATGTTTAAAGTTGATATTAATACACATATTTTGAAGGTTATAATTAGTTTTCTTTATAGGGAATTACACCTAATAGTTGAACGCCCAAATGATACCAGTTAGGTTGACCAAATGTGTGTCCAACACTCCACGACCCTGCCATTTCAATTGTGTGGTATATGATGAAGTACTTCCGATCAAAAATAGGAGGATGATTTTGGGAAGTTTTAAATCAGTCGCCCAAGAAGGGCTGGTAAAAAGTTACAACATAGCACCTCAACGTGGGGCAGGAGTAGGGAAACCTAGCAGGTATCATTAGGGCACATATGCACACAGCCGATAGACACCTTAGGAGTATTAGGGTTCACAGTAATTTGTTTTGTTTTAAGGGGTATGTCCACATCAGACAATTTAGAATTAAGGTCAAGGGTTGTGTGTAAATCAAACAGTAAAATGTCAGGTAATCAGGAAACTGGGGGAAGTGGCAGTGAGGAAGATGTGGAAAAGACAGTGGGAACATATGTTACCATTGTTACTACTGAGTCGCAGCTGATCGCTGAAGGTAGTAACTTAAATGTAAATGGGGGGGTTATGAACGATAGTTTGATCCAAATGCTACTGAGTGAAATAAAAGAGATTAAGAAGCAAGGAGAATCTATGAGTAAGGAAATTAAGGAGCAGGTAGGCTCTGTAAATGAGAAGGTAGAGTCAGTGACCAAACAGATAGTAGAAGTGAAGGAATTTGTAAGTAAGGAAATTCAGGAGAGCAACAGGGCCACGAACACAAGGATAGAGAGTCTCAGCAAAGAAATACGGGACCATAAGTCTGTCCTTAATAGTAGAATGGAGAGTATGAACCTGGAATTAAGTGGGAAAATTAGCAAACAGGGAGAGGAAATCAGGGCAGAAATGCAGGGGAATCAGGCTGGGATCACAAGTAGGCTAGAAGGAATGGAAGGCCATCAGAACCAGCAAGATGTGGAAATAACGAAAATTAAGTCAGAGATAGCTAGTTCAAGGGCAGAAGTACAGAATGTAACGGGAAAGTGTGATGAGATATGCAACACTGTAAGTGGGAATAAGAGGGAATATTTAGATAGAGTAGGTGCCGTTGAAAATAAGTTGGGAGAGATTGAGGGTCTGAGAGGGAAGCAGGTGGCATTGACCGAGAAAAACGAAAAGCTGCAGGAAGAGCTGATAAAGGTCAGGAGAGAGTTGAAAGAGCGACCGATGAGTCAAAGGGTTGTGATGCCATCTAGTTTGCTACTCAGGGACCCTGGTCTGCCACAATTTAACTCAAGGCAGTTCAACCCTATGGAGTTTTTAAAAACCATTGAGAAGAAATTCAGCAAGGATCTAGAAGACGGGGTTGTCGAATGGGAAACAGTGTTGGAGATCTTGTCTAACTCATTTCAAGGGGATGTGAAAGCATGGTTCCAAATATACAGGCCTAACATGAATAGTTTAAGGGAATTCAGGGATAAATTCAAAGCTAAGTTCTGGGGGGAGGGGGTACAGTCCAGGGAAAGGGAAAAATTAACTTTTGGGAAATATAAGGAGAGAGAAGGGGTATCCCTGACAGAATATTTTTTGGCACATGTACTTATTTGGAAGAATTTGGATGGGCTGACCTCTGACAGTGATGTGGTTAGGGTCATGTTGAAGCACTTCCCACCTAGAATTCAGGAGGCAGCTTGTATGCAGAAGGTAAGGACGGTAGAAGAGTTGGAAGAGCTTCTTACGAGCTTTGACGTTTTAGGCAAGCAGCACATGGAGAGGCCAGAGGTCAAACAGGAATTTAGGGGCAATAGGGGGAATAATCAGGAGTTTAATAGGGGTAGATTTAATCAGGAGCAAAGAGATTATCAGCAGAGGCAGGAAAACTATCAGAGAGGTGGGGGGCGTCAGGATAATTCACAGCGACAGGAAGGTAACTATCAGAGAGGTGGGGGGCGTCAGGAAGGTGGTAACGAAAGAGTACAGGTGAACCAGAGGAGACAAGAACAAGGTGGTCAAGGAGCTTTAAACTCCGAACGGGCTGTGCAGGGAGGTCAGTCAGGCAGTCCGTAAGAAATGAAGTCAAGCAGTGTGTTATTGTGGGTGAGGAGGATTTTATGCCTATGAGTCGGGAGGATCTGCTAGCTGACCAGCAGGAGTTCTCATGTATCGGGGAGAAGGAGGCTTTTATGTCAACTGTTGAGTTGAGCATACTAGGTAAGAGAGTGCAGGCATTGGTGGATTCGGGGAGTGAGAGAAGTGTCATCAGTAAGGGATTTTATGATACTTTAATCAAGGACGGTGGTAAGTTGGAAGAAATTCCAGTTAAGTCGACATATGTGGTAACTGCTGTTGGTAATAAATCCCAAAGAGTGGGAAAGCAGGTATTGTTGCCCATGAGGTTTGGTAATGAAGTTGACCACAAGACTTGCTTGGTAATTCCTAACCTAATTTATGAAATGATTTTGGGGATAGACTGGCTTAACGAGCATAGTGCTGTTATTGATTTTGACCGGGGTGTCATCAACTTTGTGAGGGGGAATATAAGCCAGGAGATGAGAATGAAATGCAAGAGTGTAGATAAGACAGTAAAGGCATGTGTTACTGAGGTCACTGTAGGGGATATGGCAGAAGGTAAGGCTGACGATGAGGAGGAAGTTGTGGATTTATGTCACATTGCTGTGGAGGGTGATAAGTGTGATCAACTCCAGCAGGCTGTGGATAAGAGTGGTTTAAGTGTTGAGGAGAGGGATAAGTTGTTAGAGGTTTTAGAGCTAAACCAAGAAGTTTTCAGTGACAAGCCAGGGCTAACACATGTCTATACGCATCAGTTCGAAATTGTAGATCATTCTCCATTTTCAGGACCCAAGTACCCGATACCTCACAAATTTGCTGATGCTGTGGAGAAAGAAATAGGCATTATGCTGAATCAGGGTATTATTGAGCCTTCAACTAGTGCATATCTGAATCCCTTAGTTGTGGTTGGGAAGAGTGATGGCTCGGTCAGGTTGTGTATTGATGCCAGGCAGCTCAATTGTAGGATATCTGGGGACCAACAGAGGCCAGAATGTGTTGAGGAACTGGTTCAGAAATTCAATGGTAAGCAATGGTTTTCCACTATGGATCTGAGTGCATCATTTTGGCAGGTACCGTTGAGAGAACAGGACAGGAAGTTGACTGCGTTTAGCTTTAAGAGTGGTTTGTACCAATTCAGGGTCGTTCCTTTCGGAACAAAGACCAGCAGTTCAGCGTTGATTAGGGCCTTAAATCTAGTGTTAGGGAGGGACACACACGAGTTTGTGACAATGTACATAGATGATTTAATTGTTGCATCTTACACATTAAAGGAACACCTGGATCACTTAGACATTGTTTTGGGGAAATTAAGGGACGGGGGATTTACAATTAAACTTAAGAAGTCTCTGTTTTGCACAACATCAATCACATTTTTAGGGCATACTATCACAACACAAGGGGTGTCTCCCGAACAGTCACGATTAGACAAGATTCACAACACTGCTACACCACGTAACGCCAAACAATTGAGGTCAATATTAGGGGTTTTCAATTATTTTCGTAGATTCGTAGTTAAATATTCCTGTCTTGTAGAACCGTTTAGGGAATTGCTGAAGCAGGGTACTAAGTGGGTATGGACCCAGGTGCACGATGAGGCTTTTAAGGAGTTGAAGAGAGGCTTTGTAGAGACTGTCATGCTTAGGTATCCTCGTCTGGATTGTCCCTACATTTTGATGACTGATGCGAGCATGCAAGGCATCTCAGGCATTTTGTGTCAGGAGGATAGTGAGGGCAATCTAGGGATTGTCTCATTAGCAAGCAGAGGGCTAAGCATGGCGGAGAAGAGATATACAATTACTGAAATAGAGATGTTAGCAATCGTATACTCTCTAGGGAAGTTTAGGAGTTATGTGTTGGGCAGTAAGTTGCAGATACTGACTGACCATCATGCATTACTTTTTATTGGATCCTGCAAGCTCACTTCGAACAGGATGTCAAGGTGGATATTGGCTATAAGTGAATATAACTTTGAGGTAAGGCATATTAAGGGTACTGAGAACATTGTGGCTGACTTCATGAGTAGAAACATTGGGGGTGATGAGGGTCATCAGGTACTGGAGGTACAGGAAGGTGTTGTTATCTGCGTAACCAAGGTAAGCGAGTGTGATTATGAGATACGCTGCTTAAGGAATCTGCTTGTAGAGCAGGAGAAGGATGAGGTCTTAGGTGATATCTTGACTCAGTTGAGAGGTATGGATGTGGATAGTAGAATTAAGGTTGGAAAGTATTGGTACAAGTTGGAGTGTGGTTTCTTGGCTAGGCTGTGCCATGAAGGTGCCTGGAGAGTGTGTGTGCCAAGCTCATTGCAGGTAACGATGATTTGGTATCATCACAAGGCTTTAGGGCATTTTGGATCAAGCAAGGTTCTTTTTGCTGTTCAGCAGCATTTCATTTGGAAGAACATGGGAAGGCAGATTAGGAAAGTTCTGGCAAGTTGTGACTCGTGTCAACGGTGTAAATGCCCAACGAGGTTTCTTGAGGGACCTCGGCAAATGGTGATCACAGAAAAACCAAGGGATTTACTCTGTGTCGATCTGTATGGTCCATTGGTTAAAGCTCAGTTTGGATATCAGTATATCTTCGTGGTTGTTGACGCATTCAGTAAACTCGTCAAACTGTATCCCCTGAGAAAAGCGACCGGGAAGGGTTGTGTCCTACAGATCACTGATAAGTATGTACCTGAGTTTGGGGTGCCTCTCAGGATACTATCAGACCACGGTAGTCAATTCACCTCAAAGATCTGGAAAACCAAGTTGAGTGAATTGGGTATCAAGCACATATTCTCATCTATTCGATATCCTCAAGGGAATTTGTCCGAACGAGTTATGAGAGAATTAGGGAGAGTATTTCGCACCTATGTGAGCAATCGCCACAATGCGTGGTTCTCCAAGTTAGGAGATATTGAACGATGGTTCAATAGTACGTTCCATGAGAGTGTAAAATGCACTCCCTATGAAATTCAGTATGGTAGGAAGCCTACCAATGAGCTTGCTAGAATGCTAGGTTTGGTCACGGGAGAGGAGATTGGGAAGGATGTTTGTATCCAGCTGGCTAGGGACAACTTAATCAAGGCAGGGAATAAGCGTAGGCGCCAGCAGAAGCGGGTAAAGTTTGATTCTTTTGAAGTAGGCGATCAGGTGCTTCTGAGGGTTCCATATCCGTCTTCAGCTGTAGATAAGGAGATAGGGAAGTTTTTTCATCTATTTCAGGGGCCTTTTAAGGTGGTTAAACGTATTGGTGAGTGTGCCTATAGTTTAACGGACCAGGATGGTAAGTCTGTCAGTACACATAATATTAGGAATCTCCGTAGATATCACTCTGTAAAATAATATGGCATGGACTCTTAGAGAATCAGTCAACATAACGTGATGGCATGACAAAACTCAAGAGATGTGACGAAGAATGCTAACCAGCAAAGTGGCATCGAGTGTTAGATGGATAGATGGTATGATAAGGCCTGTGCAGGCAAATACCATGGCTTGTGAAGCGATAGGGTCTCATGATGAGACGAAGAAAATGAAGTGGTAGACCTAAGACACTTGAGAGAAATCAGTGAGGCTAGGAAATGGACACAATAAGACATTCGAGAGAGTGAGAATGTGTGAAAATTTGACAAGTGTGTATGTATATATGTCTTCCAGGGTTTATTTATGTAATAGTGTAATTCTTTGTGTTTTCAGTGCGTTGCTTGTTTGAGTGTTTGTGATCCACACTTGTTTCACCCGTGTGAATCACATGGGGGCGTATTGTGACTGTTCCGGTCACAATGTTCCCAAACCCTTATTTGGTTGACTGCAAGAGAAGTCAGGTTAGGGTAATTTGTTCATACCATTTCTTTTCTTGTTCATCATCATCATTTAGGTTGTAGAATTTCATTTTATTTAGTGTATATATATCTTGTGTATCTCGGGGACTCAGTCAGGAATATTTCATTTAATTTGTATGGGAGATGTCAGTATACAAGACAGCGGATTGTGTAGGTAAGCTACAAGATGTTGCAACAGCAGGAAACTCTAGGCCAAATTTAGATTGGGCCGAGAATAACTTCCCTTGTCTTGAAGAAAGCTTTGTGTAAATTGTGTAAGGTTCTGACGTCAGAGAAGAGTTTCGCGCCACGAGTTGTAAGAAATATACATGGGTTCGAGATTATTGGTGTATTTTGTATGGGTTGGAGGGTATCATGACCCTGGCGGAGAAAGACGAAAACATGTGTTTACAAGATGAGAGGTGGGATTTTCGTGTATAGCGGGGCTTCACTTCTATTGTAGCGTCTGATTGGAAAGGTCGCGTTCTCGTAATTTGGCGTAGGCCTATTTGGAGAAACAGTTTTGTTGAAAGCATGGCTTGTGAATGTACTCGAAACGGCTACATATCAAAACGATGTTATCTCTGTTAGCACAATTCAAGTTGGGTACGGAAGCACATTCATTTCTCTCGCAGAGATGTGGCTATGTAAACCAGTAAACATCTCTAACCTCAAACCACGTGTGGAAAATCTTAGAAATGCTGGGGAGAACTGATCTATCGAGCATGTCTCGTAGATTATCTGCTAGATCGTCGATGAGTGAGTAACAAACATCTTTATATTCCAACATTCATTTTGGGTCACATGTTTTCGTCATTGCCGAGGAGAGAAGATAGTAAACCATAGTCTGTTCGACGAGAGTCCCCGCCATATGTTTAAAGTTGATATTAATACACATATTTTGAAGGTTATAATTAGTTTTCTTTATAGGGAATTACACCTAATAGTTGAACGCCCAAATGATACCAGTTAGGTTGACCAAATGTGTGTCCAACACTCCACGACCCTGCCATTTCAATTGTGTGGTATATGATGAAGTACTTCCGATCAAAAATAGGAGGATGATTTTGGGAAGTTTTAAATCAGTCGCCCAAGAAGGGCTGGTAAAAAGTTACAATACAGCAGTCTGCTGACTCCGTTACAGGAGAGTTAACCAAATGGTCACAAGATAATCGCCTCATAATAAACTATAAAAAAACTGTATGTCTAAATTTCCACACTATACAGAATAGGAATGCTGCGAAGCCCAATATAACATTAAATGGTCATCAAATAGAAAATAAATCAGAAACAAAGTTTTTAGGACTATGGATACAACAAGACTTGAAATGAAATAAACATATACAATATCTGAATACTAACCTGAACTCGATGTGCTTTGCGTTACGTATTTTGAAAACCTGCACTAGCATGCACACATTAAGAAATACTTATTTTGCTTATTTCCATTCATACTTAAGATATGGGATCATATTTTGGGGTATGTCGCCAGATGTACTAAGCACGTTTAGGATACGAAAGAGGGCGATTAGAATTATGGCAAATGTAAACTCTAGAGAATCATGTAGACCTCTGTTTAAAGATTTAAACATTCTCCCACTGCCCTGCATATATATCTTTGAAAGTATTATGTTTTTTAAAAAAGAATTTAATGAATAAAGATGTTTTTCTTAAAACAAACATTGATGTTCATTGGCATAACACAAGACAAAATCAAAACATTCATATTTCACACACACACACACATGCATATATCAAAAAGGAACTTTTCACACTGGAGTTAAATTATACAATAAACTACCCCAGTATATAAAACTGGCCCCAAAAATAAAAACCTTTGATAGAATGTTGAAAGCTTATCTGCAGTGCCATTGTTTTTACTCAGTAGTTGAATATCTTAGCGTATAGGAGCGATGGAATCTATAATTATATTTTACTTTTTTAATTTAATTGTAATACCAAGCTGTATGTTGTTGTATTTATAGAATTAAGTTTTCATATTATGATAATAGAGTGAGGTGTAAATAGTTGTGCAATAAGATTGTATCTATTAAGATTTGCTATTATAATAAATTGTAAATAGTTATAATATTAGTAATATATACCTGTTAGTTCTTTTATTTTATAGATGTAAATTCTGACGTGTCCTATATCAAAAATGTATTGAATGCATGTATTTGATCAAATGGAATTAATAAAAATCTATCTATCTATCTATCTAGTTTATCAAATTTTGATAGCAAGGCATTGACCACATGGCATTGATACCACTAGTTCAGATAATCGGCTATCAAAAGCTCTTGCATTTTACTGCCAATATAAAATGGTTTTTTATGCTCACCGTCCTTGTTTTTATAAATGAAATCGCATACGAATTTTGTATTAACCTTTAAAGCCGTATGCAGCCTTTGCGCTGTAAAAATTTGTTCTTAAAAAATGTCAAAACATGATTCGACAGTCTTTTTGGATTAAACTCTCACTAACATTCTCTACGCGTCCAGAGCAAACACGCTTTTCAAAACAGCATTCAAGGGGTTCCCAAGTTAAGCTATCGGTAGCAGTGGCAAAAGACATGATTTTTATAAAAGAAACAATCTCACGACAGTTTTCAGCCGTAGACTGCTCGGTAAACACTGGTCCCCAACACACAGCAGTGGTTGTAGTGGTCAAGCGTTTTCCAACGCACTCAAAAGAAATAAAATAAACCACCATGAGTATATCCATTCCAAATAGCATTTATCATAAAAAAATTAAAAAAATAAAACACGATATATATTATACCCTTCAGTGTTCTTCTAGGATGCCGACTCTGGCTCGGGTAGTGATCTGTTCGGGGTGGCTCTAACTTATTCTAAACATCCTAGGAATATCGTCGAGGATCACAGGAGGCTTAACTTAGAAATCAGTATGTCAGAGAACTCCTAATAAAAATATTTTTATTCACAAAAACATCATCTCCCATTCTCCCATCCATAGACAATAAACATCAAAATAAACTCCCTTAAATTACTCTAATCATCAACATCAAAAAAATGCAAAATGTAAATTTATCACACTGGCTGAAACCAGGAAAAGAAAAATAATCTAATTTACTGCAGTTCACTGCTTCAAGTTCAAAATTAACGTCAACAGACTTAGTTCATCAAACTATGGCTTAAATAACCCAGCCATTCTATCAAACAACTATGCGCACTCATGTTCATAACTTGCAAAATTGGTTTCTGGGAGCTCGGACATGTTCTCTCGTACAATCATCGTCTTTCCTCACAAGAGTCAGATAATGAAGGCAACAGACTTATTCTAGACCACAGGCATGTGTGTACTTCTAACTTGAAAAACAATTAATTCTCTCAGAGCCATAACTCTGTTAATTATGGTAAAAACAAACAAGTCATCATACATGAAGCCTCAGATAAATACTTCAGCGGCCGGTGCCCCGTTATTATTAATAAACAAACAACTATAATAAAATGTACTTAAACAATGACAATACAAGACGTCGCTTCCTAAAGCGGTACGGAGAAACCCTGGGAAACCAGACTTCCTCCCCTCATAGAACAACAATACATCCTCGACCTTGTGACAGACACTCTCACCACACCATTCAGCTGGGCAGGCAATAACCTTCATTGCGGCTTTTAGAATCCAGGCGGCTGGCCGTGGCCACTACCTGCTTCTTAAGACCCTCTTTGACTACCTGGGGTTTGAGCTGTACAATTACCTTTCCGACGGAGCTAAAGCGGACTCTCATCAGACAATGAACTCAATCATTTCACTTACCATTTATATCATCGTAGAACACGGGAATGTCACCTCCGTTATTATTTCACTTACCATTTATATCATCGAAGAACACGGGAATGTCACCTCCGTTATTAATTCCACTTATCATTTATATCATCGTAGAAACGGGAATACCACCTCCGTTATTTATTTCAGCTCAACCCAGGATCAACTCTTAACCTTTTCTGAATATTTCAATCATCCAGCCATTTGTCTTACCTTTCAATGCCTTAGTGTGATTATCAATTACCGTACTTACTGCCACATAGTTTCCATGTTACTTACTGGTCTTGTCACAATATCGAGCTATCTTCCCATCTTAGCTTTTACGTTAATATCGTGCATAAGCACTCTCAAACCAATTATCCCCTTAATTATGCACTCAGCAAAAATACTGACACTCAAACAAAACATATTTTAAACAAAATGTTGATGCTCCAATATTATTTACGTTATAAAAACACACAAAACGAATCATTACTGATAAATACACAAATCTACACAAAACATGCCTGCTATGCCTAAAATATCTGTTTTATCATAATTGCTTATGATCGAGATAAACTTATCCGATTCCCATGATGGGATGTGCTATGGCAAACATGCCCCATACAATTATTTACTTATCTCGTATACATCCTGTCGATGCTCTGGTCCTTGTTATGAGTCCTCTGGATCAGTTGGGTCATCTTGCAAGGAGGATAATTTACACACGGCTTCCAAATTTCACCAAAGCAAAGGTCCACTGTGAATTATTACTATTATCACAATGCCCGGTTCTCGCATATGAAGCTCCTGTTTCCTATAGCTATCATCAACCTACTTAGTTCAGCTGACAGTTCAATAGCTTCCTAGAACACTGATTTATCTACTAATAGCTCGTGCGGCTATCCCTATCATTATAACTGCGTTAAACTGTTACGGTATGCACTGTTCTAATTCGCACTCGCGAATACTTAGCGATATTCAAATTTCAGAGGAATGACTGCTTCTACTTATAAAACTAGTACAGAATGTTACTTTTCAGAACTTATATTTCACGGTATTTCCTATCGTCCCGGGCAAGGGCTTCCGCCTCCAGCAATGCCCCAAAGTAGACTGCCTTTGCTGCGTTTCCAACCATTATTTATATGATTTCTCTTAGGGGGACTTGGAGTAGGGAGCTTTTAAAATGTATTTCCAAAATAACACTCCCACGAATATGCAAACTAGCTCCTTAGAACGTCCTCATTTCTAATGTCTCAATGACTTCTTTTCATCCAAAATCCGATCGCTGGATTCTTATATAATGAGCTCCGTGATTTCCTTCATTGTTCCTTAATTTCGGCGGGATTTGGTCGTGTCTCGCGTCCCTCGCTGCTATTGGTAGTTTTAAATCCACCCCCTGATTTCATTTTAATTCTGGCAAAAATCACAGAATGATCCAATTTAAATTTTGACGATACTTCTGAGAGGCTGGGATGTTTCCCTACACGATGGTGTAACTCCTGTTTCTGTATTTTAATTACTGCTCCAATTTCTTTCAAATGGGCGGGGTTTATCTACTGAGTGTTCGTTGAATTTTGCGCATTTTCCCGCGTAGTTGAAGGACCTTCGCGTGGCCGTGATCGCATGTGGTATCCAGATGTTTAGCTTTCTCTTCCTACCGCCATTGTCTGCGCTGGGTGAAAGCTACCTTAAGGCACGTAAGAACTTCCCTTTTGTCATGCCTGTTCCACAAGCAACATCTATTCTGACACTGGCGTTGAAACATGAATAAAATCTTGTTGAAATAAATATGTAGAATTTATGCAATCAGAGATGCATAAAGGTTACATTACCCTTCTGCAAAGGAAAAAAATCGATATGGAACGTATGATTTTTTTTTCAATCCCGATCCGCCTCACGGATGCTGTAAGGTTCCGTCGCCACTCCTTATTTTGCTTATTTGGTTCGCCACTGCTGGTCGCGCGCAGGGATTCCCTTGCTACTTCTTGTGTCTCCCCTTCCACACTCTTGGCAGGATTAGTGTCTCGGCTGTCTGGCGCAGGTAGCTATCTATTGTTCGCCTGTCTCGCCAAGTCCTCTCACTTCACGGCCGTTCATTGTAAACACCGGGTCTGTTTATGACTGTCTACTTCCTCGTTCCACGTGCATTTAGCTCATCTTTACTTGATTTCCATAATGTTGACACCTGCGGTATTCCGTGGTTGATCAAACGGTTCCCTTTCATGATAAATTTTGAGGTTTGAGCAATTTACCACTGACGTGCTTTCCCCGTTTACGTCCCGTATCTTATACGCATTGTTTCCCAGATTTCTTATGATTCGATAAGGTCCTTTGTATGGGAAACACCACTTAAGAAACACTTTGTTTGCAGGATCAGAGATAGGTGGTCTCTTCAATAAAACTAATTCACCGGCGTTCAATTCTCTGTGAAAGCGTTTCCCTTTTAGTCTTCTTAATCTCCTGTCAGCTTGTTCTCTCATGTATGTAACCGTTCGTTCGATTCTCAGCTGTGGTGCGGGCTGCGGATCTCTTGGGCAATCTAGTACTGTTGTCCAAGATCTCGGTGTTTGCTGGTTCAAATGTAACGTGTATGGAATTTGTCCAGTTGACTCATGACGTGTCATGTTAATGCAAATTTCAATGTTTTTCAAAGTATCAGCCCAGCGATGATGCTCAGTGGGTATGAACATGCGGATATGCTTCGAAACCTCACGTAAAACTCTCTCGCTAGGATTGCTCTGTGGATGGCGTATGCTAGATAGCACATGTTTGATGTCTAGCTCATTTAATCCGCGCTTAAATTCCGCTGATGTGAAGTAACTCCCATGGTCAGAAAGTATAAATTCAGGCTTTCCCATTATAGGTATAACTCGATTCTTGATTCGGCTTAAGACCTGTTTCGATGTTGTCTTCTGGATAGCACATAAAACAACAAACTTGGAGAAGACGTCCACGCACACAAGGACATGTCGCACTCCTCTACGTCCTTTCGGCAATGGGCCCAGACAGTCCGTAGCAATGAGCTCTAATGGTTTCTGTGGTAATAGAGGCTTTGGGTATTGTCTCATGAGGAAGTTATTGGGTTTTGCACGCTGGCAAATATCGCATGTCTTCAGGACATCGCGTATAGTGATCCTCATCCGTGGCCAAGTGAAAGCTTCACCTATCGTTGCTTGTGTCTTGTCTAATCCTATGTGACCAAGCGTATAATGAATATGCCACACTAATTTCCTCTGTAACGAAGCTGGTAACAATATCCGTAACTTGACGTGATCCTCATCTATAAATTTATGGAGCATATTATTGAAGTATGAATAACTTCTCGCTTGAGCTTCAATCTCTCGGTATGCTGGGATATCAGGTGTTATCTCTCTCTTGAGGAACTTAATTATTTGCCTCATCCATGGTTCCTTTTCCTGTTCCTGCGGTAACCTCTTCAGTTCTTGTAAGAAGTCTTGGTCTTCGTTTGTCAGTTCAATGTGTTGCACCAATATCTCCTCCTTCTGCGCCTCCTCTTCTGGATTTCGGCTCAAAATATCCGGGATTACATTTAATTTTCCTGATATATGCTCAATTTGTAGATTAAACTGCTGCGCATAGATGGCCCATCTGTTGATGCGTTCACTTACCATGGTGGTCTTAAATAAGAAAGTCAGCGCCTTGTGATCAGTGCGGATTGTTATGGGGAAGCCATAGATAATACGACGCCATTGTTGTAACGCGTATATGATAGCCAGAAGCTCCAGTTCTGAGATGGTATAACTCTTCTCATGTTTTCTTAACTTCTTGCTGATAAATGCTAGGTATGATCGGCCTGCTGTTCTCTCTGCGTCTTCTTGGAAAAGCATTGCTCCGATGCCCACTAAAGATGCATCTGCTTCAATTATGAACCTCTTCGAAAAATCCGGGTAACCCAGTTTTATGCTATTTGCCAGTAATTCCTTCGTGGCTACGAATGACCTCTCGCACTCTTCGTTCCAAAACCAACGGTTATTCTTTTTGAGCATCTCCTGTAACGGTCCTACTACTTCGGTGTATCCTGGACAGTTTTCACGAAAGAAATTTGTGGCCCCCAAGAACATCCTTATGTGCTTGACTCTGGTTGGTCGAGGAAAATTTTTAATGGCTTCAATTTTCACTGGATTGGGTCTGATCCCCTCTCCATCAACAATATGTCCTAAATATAAAATTTCGTGCTGAAAGAAGTGCGATTTTTTTAGATTGATCTTGAAATTTGCCCTTTCTAGGTTCTCTAACAACTTGCTTAAATTTTGCATGTGTTCTTCACTGCTTTCTGATGCTAGTAAGATGTCGTCGACATATCTAACAGTCATGTCTTTCACCTCTTCTGTCAAATTTCGATCCAGTGCTCGGATTAGTGCAGATCCGGCTGTCTTAACTCCAAATGGTAAGCGACACCAGGTGAAACTCTGATTATCGAATAGAAATCCAGTTAACAGCTGTGATTTCTCTTCTAACTCAATGTGCCAGTAGCTATTTGCAAGGTCGACAGACGAATATATTTTTTTCCTTTGGAACTTCTTTAGTACATCCTTAATTAGTGGTGCACGGTTGGTTTCATCAATTAGTCTGGAATTGAGTGTGCGAGCATCGAGACATAGTCTCACAGAACCGTTGGGCTTCGCCACCGCTAATATGGCGTTCAAATATGGAGTTGGAGCCTTCTTAATTATGCCCCATCTAAGCATTTCGTCAATAATTTTTCTAACTGCTGCCTGTTGTTTTTCTGGAATTGGGTAGAGTCGGCTCTTGAATGGAGTCCAATCATCTACCTGCATAGCATACTTGAAATTTAATATTTTTCCCGGTAGTGTATTGAATGCTGCTGAATGTTTACATAGCATTTGTGCCAAGCAATTTCTTTCTACATCATTTAGCTTCGCCTCTCTTAATTTTTCCTTCAAAAGTGCCTCAAAACTGTCTTTGTTGCCATCTTCTTCTACTGCCATGGACCACATCTCATCTTCCAATTCTTGCTTTTCCTCCAGGAGTCCTGTGTTCGAGTCCTCTTCATCTGCTTGATTTTCCTCTTCTTTTTCCTCGGGAATCGTCTCCAGCGTCCAAATGTCAGCATCTCCATCTAAGCCGTGGTTATTCATGTTCAGTTCCACCGCTGATAATCCTTCCATATTTCTGAATTTAATTACATTGTTGCGCAGGTCAATCACTGCTTGGTGCTCGTATATGAAATTCGCGCCCAAGATCAGATTTACGCTCATCTTGTTCATCACCATGAATACGTGTGAGAAAGTATCTCCTAATATTTGTAGATCCAATTGTACTTGAAATTTGCATACAGCTGATTTTTCAGGAATTACTCCTCTAATTTTGACCTGTGGTACTGGAATCGTAGGTATCCTCCGTTTTTCTCTTAGAGCTTTAATTAATGCCTCTGATACAAGACATAGCTGTGCCCCAGTGTCCACTAATCCTTTTACTCTTAGTCCCTCTATTCTCGTAATAATGACTGGTAATTTCTTCAAACATTGTTGTTCCGGTTGAATAATTTCACTCGTAAAATCATCAGGGGTTGCGACCCATTCCTCAATGTTCGCTATCAACCATTGTGCTTTATCTGGCGTGAGAATTAGACTATCTCCTTCATCCTCTAGTATATTTTTTTTGCTAATGGCCCCCGTCTGCCTCTTATCATTTTGACTCTCGCGATGCTGTTGCGCTAATTCACTTTCTGCTCCGGTGATCTCCACATCTGGATTCTCGCGATTTTCCATCGTCCTTCGCCAGCGATCCTTGTCCGTCTCTAGGCTGCGATGCAACTCATCTAGGTATCGTTGTGATGCCTCGTGTCTGTTCTGCCATTCCCGTCGACTGTCCTCCGTGTATCCTCGGTTCTCATCTCGTCCTCGGTTCCACGTTCTATTTTCTCTTCTATCATATCTGCGATGATGATATGGACCATCGCGACCACGTCCTTTCCATTCATCTCTCCTGTACCGTTGCGGCTGCCAGTTCCTTTCGTTCCTTGGTTCATATCTCCTTTGCTCTTCTCTTGGCGAGTTTGACCTTCCATTGTCGTTTCCGCTCTTATGGCTAACATTTGTATTGGTGCTCTGCTCTCTAGTTTTGACTAGTTCGGCCTGGTGTACCAGCGCTGCGCTGTCACTTACTCTGACTTGCCTATTCTGAGAGTTTAACGAAGTTTCATCGAGTTGGCGTAACACCTCCTCTGCCTGTAGTGCGCTCGAGACGTTCGCTGCTATTAAGAACTGTTGTACTGGTAATGGAAGCTGTTTACCAATTGTCATCACCAGTTCTGACTCCGGTGGTAAAATATCCATGTCTTTCAACCTGAGTAGCTGAGCCGAAAAATATTCTGAATAACGCGTGGGCTGTGAAGCATGATACTTCCTGCTATACAATTCCATTCTCAGACTGTGCTGTATGGACATGCTCCAATAACGGCGTAGAAATGCCTGTTTGAAGCTAGCCATGTCTTCAAAAGTGTAGCGAAAACTCCTGAACCACGTCAAGACGTTATCCGCAAGTAATTTCTCTGTTACTCTGAGTTTCTTATTCTCAGGAACGTTACTGTCTGTAAGGTAGTGTTCTAAATCTTTTAAAAAGGCTTTCGGCGTTTGTGATCCTTCATTATTGAATTTCCGTGGGCGATCTTCCTGCATTCTAATTATTTGTACATACTGGGTAGTTGGGTTATTATTATTATTATTATTATCGCCAGTTGACTGTTGAGGTGTTGAGGCGTGTCCTCTAAACGTTTGGAAACCCTCATGATTCTCGCTACCTGTAGTCGCGCGGCTTGGAATAAGTCCATTCATTCCTTCTACCTGAGTCTGGCTTGTGTTGAAATTCATAGCCATACCGCTTGTCCCTTTACTGTCATTATGAGCTTTTAGTTCGAGAAGCAGGTCTTGCTGTTGCAAAGACTGTATTTCTGTCTTAAGAATCTTCCGTTCTTGCCCCTCAATTTTCCCTAGTAACTGCAGTTCGACCTCCTTTATCCTTTTCTGGTTCTCTTCCATTTGTTCTATGAGTTTCTTTCTATCCTCTTTCCCGTCAATTCCAATTTGTTGGCATGTCTTGTTTATTTCTACTCTTACTGCCTCATATCTATCTTCCTCCTTTCTCTTTCCCTCCTTCTTATCACTTTCCAGCTGATCAAGTCTGCCTCCTATCAGTTCATTATTTTCACGGATACTCTCTTTAAGTGCATCATTCTCGTTCTCTTGAATACTCCATCGTTCTGCTGAAGTCAAAGCTGCCTTGTCTATTTCCGTTCTAATCACTGTCATCTCCCCTTCTAAGCTGTGCAATTGCTTTGCCGCAGACTTAACCTCATTGTCTACTCCTTTTATTGTAGCCTGGATTGCTAACTGTTCTGTCTTTATCCCTTCTGTATTAGCATTACATATTTCTTCCAGTTGTATGAGTTTCGCTGCCGTCTTTTCTTCACTGAACGCTATTGATTGCCTTAAGTTCATCTCCATCTGTCCTAACTGTGCGGTAGTCTCAAGTGTGATCTTAGCTATCTGCTCTGCTAATTTATCCGTCAATTCCTCTTTTAATGCTTCATTATTCCGCCTACCCTGATCTGCAATTTGTTCCGTTAATTGTATATTAGTAATCGCACTTTGCTCCGCGAGTAGTGCATTATTTATCCTGCTTTGCTCCGCTATCTGTTCTGAGATACGTGCATTATTTAATTCACTCTGTTCCGCTATCTGTTCTGAGATACGTGTATTGTTTCTTTCACTCTGTTCCGCTATCTGTTCTGAGATACGTGCATTGTTTAATTCACTCCGTTCCGCTATCTGTTCTGAGATACGTGCATTGTTTAATTCACTCTGTTCTCTACACTCCCTCTTAAATTGTTCGAACTGCTCCATTGTCCTAGCTACTGAACTCTCAATAATAGCTCGAATTTCCTCCACTGAAGCCATATCCCAAAATATAACACTTATTTGAGAAGACTGGGGCATGAACCCTCACCCACCCACCTTTTGCAATCATAAAATGAGTCGCTTTATCCCAATCTACGTTATTCCCCATTAATTACTTTTATTTGCTTGAAGAGCTGCCTATTTGATGTCTGCTTTTATGAATAAATTTTCAGTTTACCCTTCTGCATTAATTTTAACTTCCCAGTCCTGTCAATAAAGTACTGACATGACTTTTACTGTTCACGCCGTCCTACAACATACATTTGGAGTTTGCTACTAATTATTCAATTATAAGGGCGCCACGAAAACGCTGCTTCTACCTAAATATGCAAAATAAACTCAGCATTTTCGACTATTTATTTTAAACAAACTCCTGGCTTTACTTTCCCCTGAATTACTTTTTAATTTGGCCACACCGTTGGGCGACATTGTTCATGAGGGGGACTCTCTGCATCTGTTTGCATGGCCTCAAGGCGGCACGTATACTTCATCAGGATCCGGCTAGCTACTCTCTGACACTCTCCATCACTGTGATCCAATAATAAATAAAAGAAAACTAATATGGACGTGAATAACTACTCTGTTATCACCTAATCCATATATACCCTTCAGTGTTCTTCTAGGATGCCGACTCTGGCTCGGGTAGTGATCTGTTCGGGGTGGCTCTAACTTATTCTAAACATCCTAGGAATATCGTCGAGGATCACAGGAGGCTTAACTTAGAAATCAGTATGTCAGAGAACTCCTAATAAAAATAATTTTATTCACCAAAACATCATCACCCATTCTCCCATCCATAGACAATAAACATCAAAATAAACTCCCTTAAATTACTCTAATCATCAACACCAAAAAAATGCAAAATGTAAATTTATCACACTGGCTGAAACCAGGAAAAGAAAAATAATCTAATTTACTGCAGTTCACTGCTTCAAGTTCAAAATTAACGTCAACAGACTTAGTTCATCAAACTATGGCTTAAATAACCCAGCCATTCTATCAAACAACTATGCGCACTCATGTTCATAACTTGCAAAATTGGTTTCTGGGAGCTCGGACATGTTCTCTCGTACAATCGTCGTCTTTCCTCACAAGAGTCAGATAATGAAGGCAACAGACTTATTCTAGACCACAGGCATGTGTGTACTTCTAACTTGAAAAACAATTAATTCTCTCAGAGCCATAACTCTGTTAATTATGGTAAAAACAAACAAGTCATCATACATGAAGCCTCAGATAAATACTTCAGCGGCCGGTGCCCCGTTATTATTAATAAACAAACAACTATAATAAAATGTACTTAAACAATGACAATACAAGACGTCGTTTCCTAAAGCGGTACGGAGAAACCCTGGGAAACCAGACTTCCTCCCCTCATAGAACAACAATACATCCTCGACCTTGTGACAGACACTCTCACCACACCATTCAGCTGGGCAGGCAATAACCTTCATTGCGGCTTTTAGAATCCAGGCGGCTGGCCGTGGCCACTACCTGCTTCTTAAGACCGTCTTTGACTACCTGGGGTTCGAGCTGCACAATTACCTTTCCGACGGAGCTAAAGCGGACTCTCATCAGACAATGAACTCAATCATTTCACTTACCATTTATATCATCGTAGAACACGGGAATGTCACCTCCGTTATTATTTCACTTACCATTTATATCATCGAAGAACACGGGAATGTCACCTCCGTTATTAATTCCACTTACCATTTATATCATCGTAGAAACGGGATTACCACCTCCGTTATTTATTTCAGCTCAACCCAGGATCAACTCTTAACCTTTTCTGAATATTTCAATCATCCAGCCATTTGTCTTACCTTTCAATGCCTTAGTGTGATTATCAATTAACGTACTTACTGCCACATAGTTTCCATGTTACTTACTGGTCTTGTCACAATATCGAGCTATCTTCCCATCTTAGCTTTTACGTTAATACCGTGCATAAGCACTCTCAAACCAATTATCCCCTTAATTATGCACTCAGCAAAAATACTGACACTCAAACAAAACATATTTTAAACAAAATGTTGATGCTCCAATATTATTTACGTTATAAAAACACACAAAACTAATCATTACTGATAAATACACAAATCTACACAAAACATGCCTGCTATGCCTAAAATATCTGTTTTATCATAATTGCTTATGATCGAGATAAACTTATCCGATTCCCATGATGGGATGTGCTATGGCAAACATGCCCCATACAATTATTTACTTATCTCGTATACATCCTGTCGATGCTCTGGTCCTTGTTATGAGTCCCCTGGATCAGTTGGTTCATCTTGCAAGGATGATAATTTACACACGGCTTCCAAATTTCACCAAAGCAAAGGTCCACTGTGAATTATTACTATTATCACAATGCCCGGTTCTCGCATATGAAGCTCCTGTTTCCTATAGCTATCATCAACCTACTTAGTTCAGCTGACAGTTCAATAGCTTCCTAGAACACTGATTTATCTACTAATAGCTCGTGCGGATATCCCTATCATTATAACTGCGTTAAACTGTTACTGTATGCACTGTTCTAATTCGCACTCGCGAATACTTAGCGATATTCAAATTTCAGAGGAATGACTGCTTCTACTTATAAAACTAGTACAGAATGTTACTTTTCAGAACTTATATTTCACGGTATTTCCTATCGTCCCGGGCAAGGGCTTCCGCCTCCAGCAATGCCCCGAAGTAGACTGCCTTTGCTGCGTTTCCAACCATTATTTATATGATTTCTCTTAGGGGGACTTGGAGTAGGGAGCTTTTAAAATGTATTTCCAAAATAACACTCACACGAATATGCAAACTAGCTCCTTAGAACGTCCTCATTTCTAATGTCTCAATGACTTCTTTTTATCCAAAATCCGATCGCTGGATCCTTATATAATGAGCTCCGTAATTTCCTTCATTGTTCCTTAATTTCGGCGGGATTTGGTCGCGTCTCGCATCCCTCGCTGCTATTGGTAGTTTTAAATCCACCCCCTGATTTCATTTTAATTCTGGCAAAAATCACAGAATGATCCAATTTAAATTTTGACGATACTTCTGAGAGGCTGGGATGTTCCCCTACACGATGGTGTAACTCCTGTTTCTGTATTTTAATTACTGCTCCAATTTCTTTCAAATGGGCGGGGTTTATCTACTGAGTGTTCGTTGAATTTTGCGCATTTTCCCGCGTAGTTGAAGGACCTTCGCGTGGCCGTGATCGCATGTGGTATCCAGATGTTTAGTTTTCTCTTCCTACCGCCATTGTCTGCGCTGGGTGAAAGCTACCTTAAGGTACGTACGAACTTCCCTTTTGTCATGCCTGTTCCACAAGCAACATCTATTCTCACACTGGCGTTGAAACATGAATAAAATCTTGTTGAAATAAATATGTAGAATTTATGCAATCAGAGATGCATAAAGGTTACAATATATATAATTTCAAAAAATCTTACCTGGGTTTTGTAAAAGAAACTTGCTTTTCCCTTCTCCTAGGCTTCTGAGGAATGGTTTGCCTCTCTCTGTCTATCTCTCTTTGTCCACAACAACAGGTATATAGGTTAACTAAAACAAACAAAATAAAAAACAATTCATCAATTAAATGGTAAACCAATAATCATTTAATCATTGATTAGCATAAAATAAAATAAACAGTGTTATTCCAACACTTACCTCAAATATATAATGTATCCAATATAGTAACTAACTGGGGTTGAGCACACGAATGCAATTACTTTTATACACATAAGACACAACCTATGTTAACACAGTATCGTTTACCATAGGAATGACGCACAATGTGCAGTGACATGCTCAATACTCTCTTACCCAACCCCTCACCTCCCCGCGGTCCTCTGGCCTCGTCCCTCACTGCTCTTGGCAGGCTCTGCAGTGGTCACGTGATTTCCTGTTTTCTCTCTTTGTGTTCCCCTCTCTCCCCCTTTCCTCTCTGCGGGGCCCCTGCCTGCTGCTGCTGCTGCTGCTGCTCAGCTCGCCTGGTTAGCCGTTATCACCTTTTTACAGAGTTGCCACATGATTCCAACTGCTATAATATGACAGCAGTGTTGTCAGCTTGACTGACATTCCATTCTGTTAGCCGACTAGCCATGCCTCACACAGATATTCTTTCCGTTCTGGCCGCCAGTCAGACATACATTCATACAAAGCAAGTACTGTTGTTGTCGACTATATTTATTCGTCTCATAGCATTATGAATTTTGTCTGGTTACTGGTCAGTGTTTGCCAACAAGTTTTAACCATCGTCATGAGGGATTTTTTGAAATATTCGCCTTCATTCGTTCGTCATAGGAAAAAAAATATCGAAAATCAACCCCTCGTTTTGCCATACATCGCCCCGTCGAAATAGCCATTTCCAGTATCCACCATGGCCAATCATAGCCTCGTTGTATCATACGTCAAGCGCTACCGACTCCCTGTCTACAAACACTCTTTTATTTTTTTTAATAAAAAAAAAATTAAAATGCCTATCTTTTTTGTCCTAGAGAGTTGACATTTATTTTCATGGCAGAGGGGGTAGGGACCTTTCATTTATGTCAAACAAATTTATTTGTCAACGTATTAGTTTCCAAAATAGTAAAAATTCAAAATTTCAGTGTTTTCAAAAATATCAAAATATAACAAAGTTTTATTATATAAAAAAAGGTCATAGAGACCATTGGTTTGAACTATAGAACAACGTTCTATCATGTTTGGTTTTCAAACTATCGCCTACTTTTAAAAACAAAAAAAATTCAAAACAAATTAAAAAATATAACGAATGGTCTATAGGAAAGAGGACGTTAGCTCGAGTCCAACGACACCTCATTTGTTAAAATCCGACCATCCGTTCGCCAATGATCACCAATGTTCGCGAGAAAGTAGGCTTTCATTATTTTTTTCCTCCTACACCCTTGAAACTTGCTGCCCCCTAGAGGGCATACCCACCTTTCATTAACGTCAAAACACACTTTTTTCCAATTCACCGTTTCCAAAATAGTGCCAATAATAATAAAAAAAACTAACATTTTTTTAAAAAATACCAACACACATGCTTAGCCAAGAGGACGTCATCCCAACGCCAACAATACCTCGTTCGTTAAAATCTGACTATGCGTTCGGGAGATATCGGCAAAGTTCGTAGGAAAGTAGGCTAGGAAGCAGAACGCCCCTTCTAGCACTACTGCACAGTTTTAGTCCTAGAGGCTTGAAATTTATTTTGCCGGTAGAGGGGATCAGGGCCATTCATTTATGTCAAACAATTTTTTTGTCAAGTTCCTAGTTTCCAAAATATAGGAAATGCAAAATTGGACTGTTTTCAAAAAAACATCAAAAATAAAAAAGTTTTATTATAAAATATAAAGGATATAGAGACCATTCGTTTGAATCATGGCACAACGTTCTATTATGTTTGGTTTTCAAACTATCACCTATTATCAAAAACAATTTTTTTCCAAAAACATTGAAAAATATAACAAATGGTCCATAGGAAAGAGCACGTCAGCCCGAGTCCAACGATATGTCGCATGCCCATGGTTTCGCGAAATATACATAAAAGGTCAGCGTAGCTGAGCTGCTCGTGTCACTATTTAGAACTCTTACTACTCCCCTACTGCACAGTTTTAGTCCTAGAGGCTTGAAATTTATTTTGCGGGTAGAGGGGATCAGGGCCATTCATTTATGTCAAACAATTTTTTTGTAAACTCTCTAGTTTCCAAAATACAAGAATTTCAAAATTACACTAAAAAAAACATAAAAAATTAAAAAGGTTTTTATAAAAAATAAAGGACATAAAGATCGTTCGTTTAAGCTATTGCACAACGTTCTATCATGTTTGGTTTTTTAACTATCGTCTATTTTCAAAAACAAAAATTTTGATAATTGTTTTAAAAAAAATATAACGAGTGGTCCCTAGCAAAGCCCCCGGCAGTTCGAGTCCAACGACACCTCATTCGTGAATCTCCGACCACGGGTTCGGGAGTTATCGGCTCGCATTGGGAGTAGTGGTGGGGGTGGGGGGTCAGAACTCTCACTACTCCCCTACCAGCATATAATGTGAAGTATGTACAGTGCATGGTGTATTAAAATATTTTAAAATTAGAAACTATAGTACCTAATATAATGAGACTTTCCAGAGTGTAAACCAACAACATGTGACTGCAGACAATAACAACCGTTTGTGTGTAATTTTCATTTTGAATTGTGTTTCTTTCTCTCAATTTTGGCTTTTCTCTTTTTATTTTCACAGTAATAAAACAAATAGTTTTGTGTGTGTTGTAGTGTTATTGTAACATAGTGTGTTACTTAGTAGAATGGTAAAGCAACTCATTTTCAATGATCAGGAAAACTTTTGGGGGTATATCTCCAAAAATACAAAAGTTATAATGATTTTAGTACAACATTGCAATTTCTTGAAAAGAAGCCTGGTATTCTTCACGTATACCACCTATAAGCGACTGGTACTAAAAGGGCTAGTAATATACACGGCTAGCTTGCTTTAGTTTAAATGCAGCAATATCGTAAACGAAATATACAATCGGCAAGCCTGTGGGGAGTACATCCCGCAAGTCGTCGAAATAATAATTCAAAACAAGAGAACAAGATAATTTGCTTTTAAATATGACAAATATGCAAGAAAAAATGTAATTGTTTTAACATAGTTTACACTTAGAAGGCAAAGTACTTGCTTCCACGCTAAAGAGATACGTTAAGTTGAACATGGCCTAATGAGTTATTTATCATAAACAAGAAAGATACACTTTGCAATTTTGAGGTTAGATTTTGCACTTAACTTACTTGGGCAGTTCTTGAGAAATTTCCATAACGGGAACACTTGTTGATCACTTTTTTCTTTCGAAATATTGGAGACTTTGTGTTCAGCAATGAATATAAATGTCACCTTGAATAGGTGATTCAAAATAGATGATGGAAGTAGGCTGATTATCAATATAGTACCGATGTAATAAAACTCGCTAGCGATGATTTTGACTAGAAGTTTGATGCCATGTGCCATAAACAAGAAAAATACACTTTGCAATTTTGAGGTTAGATTTTGCACTTAACTTGCTTGGGCAATTCTTGAGAAATTTCCACAACGGGGACACTTGTTGATCTCGTTTTTCTTTTGAAATAGAAGCACTTTTGTAGAGTTGCACAGAGTCAATCTTCATGACCCTTCTTTGAGAATTTCTTGGTGAACGTTTAGTCATATTGAAGATAGGGGTGAATGCCGAGTCGTTCTTTGACTAGCATGGTCCAATTCTGCACGTAGTTTCACGCAGATGGTGAAGACGGCCGGAGACAAGTGGCGAATTAATGACGATTGATGAAGGCAATGCTCAGGTTTTTATACTGGCGATTACGCAGGCAACGTGATGCAGGCAGGTGGCGTCAGCCAATCAGAGGGCGTAGAGGATTCTCGGCTGATGCTGAAGGCCAATCACAGCAAAGAGCCAACTGAAACGAACCTCGTGACCAAAATTACTTCCGGGAAAGATTGACAGTATCTTGAAACACGTGCAAGCAAGTAGTAATCGAAATATGGAGAGACATGACAAGGGTAAGAGGTTATATTATAAATTTAAATAACTATTAACTTTGTATTATTCACTGAATAGTGAACAGACTATATTTTGTGAAAGATTTGGGAGTGATTTAGCATGAAGACACTGCACTGGTCAGCTGTGAGCAGAAGAAATCCGTGATGGACTGGCACAGGAAGTTTGGACATATGAACATTGAGGATATTCGTGAAACAGAAAAAATAGCATGGTACAAGGTCTTGGAATAAGCGACATTGACTATGCTATTGAGTGTGAAGTGTGTCTTCAAGGCTAGGTGACGCGTCAGCCGTTTTCGAAGAGATCCGTGAGACATTCTATCCCAGGTGAGCTCATCCACACAGATGTGTATGGACCCATGAAAGTTGAATCCAATGGTCATGCCAGGTACTTCGTCACATTCATTGTACTTGTTGGTGTGAGATTTATTTCCTGCGGCACAAAAGTGAGGTATTTGTTGAGTTTCAAGCCTTTAAAAGGTTGATTGAGACATAGTACAGCAAGAAGATTAAGTTCCTAGAGTCAGACAATGGGACAGAGTTTGTAAATGGTCAATTTGACAGTTTTCTGTAGATTATCAAACTTAGAATGTCCCAAACAACCCCGAGCAGAATGGGATTACTGAACGGAAGAACCTCACTTTATTCGATATGGTCCGTTGCCTACTAATAAAGTCCGATCTTCCACCTTCATTCTGGGCAGAAGTAATTTCTACTACATCAGGAATATCTGCGCGACCAAAGCACTGGATGGACGAACCCCCTTTGAGATGTGGATGGGAGAAGCACCAAATGTAGGAAATCTTCATGAGTTTGGTTCGCTGGTTTACTGTTTAAACTGGACCTAGAACTCGGGCAAGTTTGAACCTCGCGCATGGAAAGGAATATTCATCGGTGTTGCTGCAGACTCCAAGGTCTTCAGAATCTGGATCCCAAAGGAAGGGTGAGTAGAAATGTCACACAATGTTCAATTCCTGAAGAAATCCTCGCCATTTAGTGGTCATCAGTTTGAGGACTTTTACCTTGAGCACATGACTGACACTGTTAATACAGTTGTTCACTTGGAATATGGGCAGTCTGCAGAAGAAAATGTGTCAGCAATGATAATTGTATATATAATTGTAAGATATAGATTTATAATGTATCCTTGTTTTGCCATACGATATAAATAAAATGATTGTCAGGAAGAAACCAATGAATGCTGAGACTTGTCGATACAACAATCAACCGGAAGAGGCAGATAATCCAGAGGATGATGAACCTGATTTCCTATGATTAGATGTGGATCCATTTTTTGCTCAACCTGCATTGCTGACAAAGCATGGACCTGGTGGATCCGGGAAGAATCTCACAGGCATGCCAGGAAGACCAAGGCAAGAGCCGGTTTTTAAGGAGTAAGTTGCAGATCATACAAACCTCGCGTGCATAGCAGAGATTCCTGTTAAGTCCAATCTCTCTGCTCCGGAGGAACCTGAGTGGATGGTTGCGATAGCTGACGAGTTTTCCTCGTTATTGAAGAATAACACATGGGAACATCCCGAAGATCGTTCAACTGTGGGAAGTCTAGTAGTGCTCAGGAACAAGTACGGAGCCAATGGTGCCATCATGAAACGGAAAGCTAGATTTGTTGCAAAAGGATTTTCCCAACGTCGTAGGATGGATTATAACAAGACCTATCCATCCGTTCTGCTTAATTCAAACAAACCGGCATGCACATTTTTGGAGTTCATTTTTGATTAGAAGTTTCACTCGCATAGTATAGTCAGCAAGGCAATGAAGATGCTGTCTGAGCTTTTATCAGGAAATAAAGTATGCCATACGGACTGATACAGGCTGAACGTTGTTGGTACTGTACCATTATACTCATATTGTTATGATGTATAGTGCAGTTTGAAGTATATGTTGAAGATCGGCGCGATCCAAGAGTTGCTAACCGAAACTGGAGTCGGCCGCTCGATTACGGTACTTGCCGAGGATCGACGTGCACGCACGAAGCAAGGTGCATATGATTACAACATGGCGACCATCGACCCAGTTTATTGATCGGTCACTAGGACTAAATTTTTTATCAGCAATAAGAAGAAAGAGAATAACATGCAAGATTTGCAACATTATACGAGACTCTGGAACAGAGCATAATATATATTTTGTTATTTATAGATGTTTAGTATCTGTCGGAGATATTATAAATTATGATTTACATCCACCAATGAGAAAGCAGTTCGATTACTGTCACGCCTGAGTGGGGGGTAGCGTGAGGCCAGGTGGATGGACACACAGTCAGCTGTGGGCAGATAACATTACGGAGTGCTTGAGAGCATGTCTCATCGTGAAGCTTGTGAACGCGTTTCGTGATTGTAATGTGACGCGAGGTTTATGTCCAACACTTCAAAGTATATGCAGAGCCAGTGTCGAAGGACTCTGTTCGTTTTCACGAGATGCAAGCTATACCGCTACAAGGGTAAAGCAGTATTAGAAACTGTAATATTTCAATACAGCAAGCTGCTTGTCAACACAGCGAACTTTGGTTCTGAAAGCAGTCTCCGTTTTCATTGCGTTGATGCCGAGTGCACAGCAATGGTATTGAACTCTAGACACTATTCCTCATCGCGAACAGACATATTCTTAATCAAGATGTCAAGAGGAATAATTTTAGTGCTGTTCATTTCTTTTATAATGGCAGGCTAAATAACGCAGCAACATGAACGCTACTAGACCGGCATTGTATCGAACATTTCAATGAACTATCGCCATGGCCCCAGTGATGACTGATTCTGATTGTGTGACCACTTGTGTCTACCTCATTGGAAATCATGAATGCTATTCGCATGGGCAGTCATTCGTCTTTCGTTCATTAATATTTCGGCCCGATATGAAGAATGCGACCCTACAGAGAAACGAACTGTGTGCTGGAAGATGTTGGAGACGTGAAGTAGCGATTCCTGACTATTTAACCAGGATGGGTAATAGCCTTCTGAACCGGGAAGAACGTGCGGTCTGGAGAAGGTATACCCTGGTTCGATTCCCGACGACCTGGGGAATGCTAGTCACAGCTACATATGGAGAAGGTGTGATATGCAGTGCATATCAATGCTCGCTCTTGGAAGTTCATCGATCAACAAGGTACAGCCTACACAATTTCATCTCTCGTAGCTAAGTGTAGATATTTCAATGTTAATTTACGCCATTATTTTTTTTAATGTTTATATTTTTGAGTAGTATGTCGGACTGTGGAATTCAGGCTTGACGTTTTTTAATCATGACTGATTTCACATTCGACAGGTTTTAGACTTCCATAAGAAGTGCAACCCATTTTCAGCTTGTAATTAAGTATGTTTAAGTAGATTGCATCTTAAATTCAGTAATATTTCATGAAGCTTTCTTAGGGTAGTGAAGAGGACATCGATAGTCATTTTCTGATTCAGTGTAGTTTATCAACTGTGTGCTGGAAGATGTTGGAGACGTGAAGTAGCGATTCCTGACTATTTAACCAGGATGGGTAATAGCCTACTGAACCGGGAAGAACGTGCGGTCTGGAGAAGGTATACCCTGGTTCGATTCCCGACGACCTGGGACAGAGGCTGGTAATGTTTTCTATCCAGAGCTCTTTAATATGTCAATTTGTGACATTCTTCGCATCGTTAGACTGTGTTTTTGTTGAGCTACATTTTCCTACTGCATTTTCGAACTTGATACATCCGAGTGTTTGGATTATGAATAGAAGACTGATTTTGATAGCAAGTTTTGAGTTTTGTGAAGTTTATTTTATACTTTTATAGAGGAGTTTGATTTCTCGCTTTTATTAGTAACCATTCTTTGTGTTGGTGAAGGACAGAGGCTGGTAATGTTTTCTATCCAGACAATTGTGCTAATTGTTATGATTACCATGTCCGGTGGTGTAGAGGCATTACTTTGTTTCTCGAATTCATCCGTGCAGGGGTGTACCGAACATTGGCTTGATCAACTTTCTCTTTATTTGTATTTAACTTGTTTCATGTTAGCCTCTCGCGTGAAGGCATAGTTGAGATCCTTGGTCGAAGGAATTTATCAGTGTTTTTGATCATCGTCATTTGACTTTAATATATCTCTGAAACATCATTCACTTTTTTAAGCAGCGTATATCCCAAATTTAATAAATGTATAAATACATTCTGATTAAGGAGAGTCGATGCTATTGCAATCTCTCATAGCATAGGTATTAATTCTAAAAGGATATTTTATTATTGAGAAAATCCAACCAACATCTTTGAAAACTAATGTAAACTATGTATAAATTTAAACAACGATGTAGTAACAACAATTATCAGCTGAGAATGAAATTCGTCATTAAGCAATGAAGGTGATCCAGTTACGTTAAAATATGTACACACATCAAAAAAAGTTTTGCATCACCTCGGTTCCCAGATCTCCGGCATATAGACGTTGACTGTGTATATTGTATCAAAGATACAGTCCCTTTGACTGTTCATAGATGTCACTAAAACTGCTCAAAGATGTAAACAACCATGCATGAGCAGGGCCTATTAGACGGAGGGGGTACGACAGCCGATCAGTTCCAGTCATTCCACCAGGACGAAGGTACGCTGCTCATGTTGTCTGTAGTTCTACCATGCCTAGAAGGTCAATACCGCAGTTCGATCGCGTCCGCATTGTTACTTTGTGTCAAGAAGGGCTCTCAACAAGGGAAGTTTCCAGGCGTCTCAGAGTGAACCAAAGCGATGTTGTTCGGACATGGAGGAGGTACAGAGATACAGGAACTGTCGATGACAGGCCTCGCTCAGGCCGCCCAAGGGCTACTACTGTAGTGGATGACCGCTACTTACGGATTGCCGCTCGGAGGAACCCTGACAGCAATGCCACCATGTTGAATAATGCGTTTCGTTCAGCCACAGGACGTCGTGTTTCAACTCAAACTGTGCGCAATAGGCTGCATGATGCGCAACTTCACTCCCGACGTCCATGGCGAGGTCCAGCTTTGCAACCCCGACACCATGCAGCGCGGTACAGATGGGCCCAACAACATGCTGAATGGACCCCACAGAATTGGCATCACGTTCTCTTCACCGATGAGTGTCGCATATGCCTTCAACCAGACAATCGTCGGAGACGTGTTTGGAGGCACCCTGGTCAGGCTGAACGTCTTAGACACACTGTCCAGCGAGTGCAGCAAGGTGGTGGTTCCCTGATGTTTTGGGGTGGCATTATGTGGGGCCGACGTACGCCACTGGTGGTCATGGAAGGCTCCGAAACGGCTTTACGATACCTGAATGACATCCTCCGACCCATAGTGCACCCATATCGGCAGAATATTGGAGAGGCATTTGTCTTCATGGACGACAATTCTCGACCTCATCGTGCACATCTTGTGAATGCGTTCCTTCAAGATAACGACATCGCTCGACTACAGTGGCCAGCATGTTCGCCAGACATGAACCCTATCGAACATGCCTGGGATATGTTGAAAAGGGCTGTTTATGGACGTCTTGACCCACCAACCACTCTGAGAGATTTACGCCGAATTGTCGTTGAGGAGTGGGACAATGTGGACCAACAGTGTCTTGATGAACTTGTGGATAGTATGCCACGACGAATACAGGCATGCATCAATGCAAGAGGACGTGCTACTGGGTATTAGAGGTAGTGGTGTGTACTGCAATCTGGACCACAAATGCTGAAAGTCTAGCTGTATGATGGTACAACATGCAATGTGTGGGTCTCATGAGCAATAAAACGAGCTGAAATGTTGTTTGTGTTGATCTCTATTCCCTTTGTATTTAAAGGTTCCGGAACTCTTGGAACCGAGGTGATGCAAAACTTTTTTTGATGTGTGTATGATTATAATAAATTAATTCTGAATAGAGTACTCAGGTGAGTACATTTGTATAAGAATAGAGCCGCGTGAAGGCAGTGAAAGAATGAAATAAACATTAAGGTATTTCATGGAAACTAACCCATGATAATTGTGATTGTGTAGTCAAATATAAGTTGACTTATTTTCAAGTCTAATTTAGCGTTGTACTACAAGCATTTTGTTGTTGCTTAGAAGCATGCTAACTACAAAGTAAAACATTAAAACATGTACTAAATGATGTCAACCTTAATATTCTGGTTTTAATCACCATGCTGACGAGGGTTTTTCAGTTATCCTGATCAGTTATTTTGGTGAATGCAATAATTATTAAAGTGATAGATTGCCTCTATTAAGCTTTGTCATCTGGTTGACAAAGGACCAATTTAAATATTTTCGAATCAGTTAAAGGCAACTAATGATATTATTCTAATGGAAGAATGTTAAACTGAGGCTTGCGAAATAAAAGGAAACACATTTGGAGTGTGCCATTGTATATAGATACATTTTCCAATGTAGATTTTGTACATAAATGATAGTGCTAATTGCAGGATTAATAATGACCTACTCACACGTGGAATTAATTTCAATAAGACTTTTGAGGCATTGCTTGTGCCATAGTAGGGTATTGTCTTAAAGAGTGTTAATATTTTTTTGGAGAATACAGTGTGTCTAGTGTTGACTAGAAGTTGTATTCAGGTCACTGTGATTTGAGCTTCCGGTTGAAGCTGTAATTTTTTTTTCATTTCTTGTAACTTTTTTATAGCACTTTCTGCTATTTGGACTTTGTGAATAAATTTTGAAGAATTTTATTTTAATTCTTTTAGAGTGGTATTTTATAGATGCGATAGGAGGTCACGTTAAGGAAACCATCGCAGGCATTTCAGTATAATTCCACGCTTTAGAGATTTTGTTTTTTCTCATTCTTGTGTTCTACCGAGCTAGATTTTTCTTTTGTTGCTATGGTCTTTCTTGACGTTTCCTCAGTTAGGTAATCCTTGTGCCCCATTATCCTCGTCTCTTGTTGAGTGGAATCTGGGTTTTTAGTCGGGTTTTTCAGGTTCTGCAATCCAGCTACCAACGAGGGATATCAACAAGCTGATGGTAGGTATTTCGGGGACAGTACCAGTGCCCAAATCAACAATTAAAGAAGTTTGGAGCAACGTCATCTTTTGGGGATGCACGTATCTATGTGAACAATAAAGACAATTGTATTCTTATGATCATTGTCCACGTTGACTTGAGGAGATCATTGCTCTATTACATGATCCTGGAAGGACCGATGAAGTATACAGATCCCTAAAGAAATCTTTCGATATTAATGGCTTAGGAAACTTGTTGTACTGCCTGGGAGTCGGTTTCTCTCGCGACAATTCGACGAACATCACGAGTCAGTGTGGGGTAAATTTTTTATTTATTTGATCTGTTTGGAATGTCAGTATGTCACCCTGGCACCACACTGCTTGATCCAGGGACAACGCTGTTTAAAAACAACATTTGGACCATCGAGGATGGAAAAAAGCCTTCGTACTGGGAGCTTATAGGTGGATATACCTTTACAGTGAGTGGACGTCCCATTTCTTGGGAGTCCAGGAAACAGCGCACAGTAGTCTTATAGTCTGCAGAGTCTCAATACATGGCGTTCAGTGATGCATCAAAGGAAGCAGTTCATCTATGATGACTGACTGAAGAAATTGGTGCCCGCCCTCTACCAGCTGTCGACCTCCACATTGATAATCAAGGGGACAAAGAAACTGGCTGAAAAACCAGTATATCATTCTTGGACCAAGTACATGCATGTGCGCCACCACTTCGTCAGGGAAGCCCTATCAGCTAGGGAAATCAACGTGGAGTACCTTGCAATGGATGAAATGGCAGCAGATGTTATTACAAAGGGACTACCTGGAGTAGAGCACTGGAGGTGTTTGAGCTTCCTGGGTGTTCGGAAATAGACTGTTCAGACAGTTATCGCTTTGAGAGGGGGCGTTGGAAATGTTTTTCAAATCGAACCACCATCTTCTCTGTTTACCAATTGATGCTGCCGTCTCTATATTTTTGAAGTCACTTGTGCACTAACTCTAACTGCCTCATTGTCCATCAACAATGCACTCCTTAAGAATCTGTGGAAGTGTTGCATTCTTCTTTTTCTTTTTTAGTAAAAATGTGTGTTTATAGTGACGGGAGGTAGTAATTTCATTTTGCCATCCCGCAGGCTCATTAACAGTAGGTATACATGCGATAATTGGACAGGAAAAGGAGGGTAGAAACTAGGAAGGACAAACACAATGACAGACAGATGTGGGATGAGAGGAGTGTGTATTATGTCTTGGAAAGTCACTGTATTCCAATTGAAAGTCTAGAAAATAGTTATATTCTTCTTAAAGGAATATGAGAAACTGGCATCAGGAAGGGCATTTCGGCACAAAATCTTCAGCTTCAAAGAAATTCATGACATTTCATTCCCGTATCATAGAAATGGGAATAATAAGGGATAGACATACGTTCTTTCTTGGAAGAAGAGGACACAATTAATAGTACTGTAAGTATGCCTAGACAAAATCACTGGGAATATGATCTAGTTCGTAAAAAATATTGGATTATTTTCAAAGATACTATTGATATACTGTAAAATCTGGCTAATAGGAGTACATAATTATTTGTGACAAGCCTGGAATTTCAGAATCAAATAGCTGGTTTAATGAGAATCAAATGTGTGGTTAAATGTACATTTTCTTCTTATTTGGGTCAAACCTAGAACTACTGAATCAAACCAATGTTTAAATGTTCATTTTCTTCCTTTGATCAAAGTTGGAAGAACAGGGTCAAATGAAGGTTTTAAATGTTTAGTTTCTTCTATTATTTTTGCTATTTATACTATTTGATTGGGTCAGTGGAGCTAATCAGTCAGGGATTTTAGGCATGTTGAGGACTACAGAATTTGATACACATTGGCCATCATGAAAAGTTGTTGTCACTGATAATGGTTTTTAATGTATGAATGAAGGTGAAGATATACCTAAAGATAATAGAAAAGTTTGCAGTAGACCAAGATGAGGTAAGTTATTATGAGACATCAAGTGATTCAAGATTCCAGGAAAGTATCGAAGGTATGCACTGACAGTGAATGAAGAGCACACTCATTTCTCTTAATCAAGTATGATGGACGTTAGGCTGATATTGATGACTACTGTAAGTGTTATTTCAATACTGAGGATTTTGATCCCCGAGGACTATACACTCTTTGCCATTCTCCTCAATATTGTCCCAATTGCATTGCCTGCGAGAGGGATGGTGGGAGCTTGTCCACAATAGGATTTTCCAGGGACATTTTCTGCGATGGGAGTCTTTCTTGGCTACCTTCTCTATGTCCTGCAATGTGGCCTAAGAATTGTAGAATTCTTTGTGTACATATTATTCACAATCTGGTTTTTTAAAATAGATTCATTGATACGGAGAGCTTTCCAAGGAATGCAAAGCATCTTTTTCCAGTCCTGCCATTTTCTTTAAGTTTGAACCACGAAGAGTTCACGCCTCAGCACCATAGAGGAAGATGGTGAACATTAATGTCCAAACCAGTTTTGAATGTAATGCGACAGACAGCAATCTTTTTATAATGTGACAACTCTACTATGACACTTTTTGGCCATAGCAATGGCTGAAACTTACTGTTCAGTAAATGATGGTTCTTGGTTTTATGCAGTGTGTTTAAAAACTGTTTTATATTCTTTTCAGGCCATATAGTGTTGGATCATTTTCCCCTAAATACTAAATTGTAGCCTCTACAGGCGCTTTGTTCCTGAGCTACAAGGCTTTAAATATTATGAACCCTTTTATTCTATGCAAAAAAACATAGTTAAATGATGCCAATAGGAATGCATTGTTTATCATATTTACCACACCTCAGGGTATCTGCGAAATGTCTGGTGGTTCGTTATGGTGAATGGTCTTCAGTATCACATTGCTTATTTTGACTAAAATTAGTAGTGGGAATACATAGCAGAAAAGGGTAAATGTTTTCTTCTATCACAAAGAAATTAAAAATGACGGACACATTAAACAAGGCTTAATTGACGTTAAAACTGATTTACAAATATTTCATGAGTGGCTGTGCAGGGATGTGTGTGAACTAGAATTCAGACAGCTGAGCGATCCACATACGGACATTGTAAACAGTTAGCTCTGGCGTAATGGAAGAAGAGTGATCGAGTGAAGGCGAGACGATGGACCCATTGCCCCATTGATCACACTGAGTCATCAAAATATATTGATTTATTTCCCGGAAACGAAGAGTAAAATAATAATAGATAAGGTTCATACCATGCCTGTGATGGATACAGACACTAAATTTTATATTCATCCACCCAGCCGTTTTTAAGTTGTAAGAATGCAAACGGACAGACAACCTGGGCCCAGTATATGGGAAGCCAGGCTCTGCCTGTCACAAGTCAGGACTAAGGTCGAGTGAAGGAGCATTTAAAAAACCTTGGTACCTTGTAAGGGCTCCAGCGATGGGCTTAACAGGCTAGCAAATAAAGACATTGCAGTTGCTTTCAAAACTAGAAAGAGCCTCGAATACCATAATAAAATCCCAAATGCGACTTCATCTTTGCATATCTTGTTTAGGAATGATGGTCAGCAGCCTGATGTTAAACAGAGCCATGCAAAGAAAAAACACACTCTGAGACAGAATAAGACAAGATTTGGGACTTACAACATCGTGAATCTTGATACGTAGTGGTACGAACTTAATCATATCTAATAGATTTTGTTATTGACTATTTAATCTAAATGAATACCAATTCGTATTCAATAAATTGATTACACATTTGTCAGTCATAATAAATTAATATACATTAATTAATAAAGTGTACCACTTTCGGCCATATCATGGCCTCCTTCAGCGATGTTGTTAAAAAAAATAAAAATTGTTAGGAGCAAACTTTGTTATTAATATTTTACTTGGGTTTTCTATGAAATACTTTATAAAAATAGATAGATACAGATCTATAACAAATGTGGGCTTTAATTTGATAATAAAAGTACATTTGCAAAAATGACATATTGTGCCCAACTCTAGGAATGGGTATTCCAAGATTCAGACACCTAGATATCAAGGGAAAGGCTACAGCCACATTTGAATGTTGAGATATTTGAATATCGCGCTACATTGCTTCGAGAAGGAATTGGAAAGAATATACCGCTAAGAGCATGTCAAGTGACGTAGCGAGTAATAGCAGAGGTCGAGGCTATTTATTGATTAAATAGTTAACCATGGAGTAGAGACTTGAGACTGGGATCAGATTACTGGCACGGCCAAATGAAAGAGAATGCAATTAGTATCAAGTAAATCGGACCAGGGATACCAGAGATATGAGGATTTCCAGATATCAGCTGATGCAGCGTGACCCTGACTGTTTTGAATAAAAGCCGGCTGGCGCAGGCATCAGTAGCTCACTTCAACACAAGCACTTGCCTAGCAAGGTGCTGCTACGCTGAGCCAAGGCACATGGTTGCCGGATCTACGCAGAAGTTATTTTCAAAGTTGTGATAGTCACAAAAGTGCTGCGCTACGAGTGGAACTTAGTAAGTTTCCGGCGAGGCGAATCACTAAGGTGATTGAAATTTTTCTACAGACACTGGTGAAATATTTTTATTTCTACATGGACATATGCTAGACTTTGTCTAGAATTAGTACTTTGTCACAGTCCAGTAATAACCTAATACTTGGATATTTGAGTCCATTTCAGTCAGTTTTCATATTTGTAACTTAATAACCACTTCGATCTATCAGTACATTGAAGACCAGTCTATCACGGTGGTGTTCATTAGTCAACGCACGGGAAACTACAGGTTGCTTCGCACATGGTAGATGGTGTGAAGCCATGCCCAGAGAACGATCTTCAGAACAGCCGTTGATTGGTTTAGACTGTCAGTGTTTTCTTGTACTGATAAGATTACCGTGAGTTATGTTACAACTGACATATCTAAGAATAGATCACTTAGATCTGACCCCTTATAAGCAAACTGTTATGGAGTTAATTAAAATGGAACAACAGTTACTTCAAACGTCAAGAGATACTACCACTATGTCTTGTTAGACGGATTGTGGGTATATAATGGCGGCCGATACAAGGATTATATATGCTTGTCCGATAGGGCATGTCTATGGATAAATCTGGTACAGACCAGGTTCGCTACGCTTCAAGACCATCAAGAAATGTAAGCCACATTTGAATTAAATTATGCCTAGCTAATTGGAACAAACTATTTTTCTGCAGATGACCAACACATTTATTTTTCTTCGTATTTAAATCTTGCAATGATTTACGCAAGACTTATTAGAGTTATTCTGAGTATTTTCAGCACTCAGAACAGTTTAGGATCGATGACCGAGCATTTCGAGCATTTATTTGAATATTTCATATTTTAGGGATATCACGGAAAACCGTCGATGTAAAGGTTGAGTTAAATTATTTTTTTGTTGAGGAATTGATATTTTTTCCATATTCGAAGGTTCGAACATGTGGATTCTCACATAATGAGATGATAACTAAACATATTTAAAATAATACAAACAATAATAATAATAATAATCCACTAATAATAATAATAATAATAATTTTTATAACTTTTCTAAATAATTCTTGGATATTATATTTTATAATAATCATATGTATTGAGAAAGAGCCTATGAAGTAGTTTAATCATTTCTAGTCTGGAAAAGGAGATTTTCCGAAGGAGAGTGGTTAGCGCAAGCCCGCATTCAACCAACATTTCAGTTCTGGTTGAACAGTTGATATTTGCAATGAGCAAAGTATATTTTTCAGATAACACGGAGAGGCATGAAACGGGAAGCAAATGATATTTGTATCAAATAGGATATTTTTGTATTTATATAAAATCATGACGTAAATACACTCGAAAGTGAAATAAAGATTTTCATAAGTATGGTAAATTCACGGGTTGAACTGAATGGTAAAATAAAATAAACTTGTAAGTTTATTAATCTTCCAGTGTTGATAACAAGCAGAGGCTTGATTTATTGTATAAATTGTGGGAAGAAAATTTATATGTGTGGAGTAGTTGAAATGCCATTCCCAGGTGCGCATGTTTAAGTCGTAGGAATGAAGAGGTTTTTTCGAGCATCAATCAAATAGCAGGTTCGATGGCTCAGGTTTATAGAAGGAGTATTGGAACTACACATTTCGTCGTATGAATGACCCGAAGGTTATTTCTTAAAACCATCAGTTCTTATTTTCAACCTTGTTTACGGATTCCATTTAGACTTTGATTTTGCTAGAACCCGGATTTGTCATGATAGTAGTTTTTTCTTCTTCAGAGGAAGACCTTTGCCGTTGTTGTTGTTGTAATATTGTGTTCTTACACAAATAATAGAATGGGCCACTGCCAATTAAAAATAATTCTTTAACCACGAATAGTTTGAAGGATATTTTCAATCCTAGTGCCATGAACTAAATGAATTTATTATGAAGCTACAATTCTTATTTCCGCATTCTGTCGAAGAATTGCAAGTTGTGAAAATTACTAAAATGGCCATGAATAAAAATATTTTTTGTAATAATGATTCCAAGTGGGAAATTGAATAGTTGAGTGGTTCAATAATTTATCGATCAAGTTGATGATTCAGAAATCATATACTTTGTTAGAAACTTGAAGTTCATAATCGAGTCACTTCTCGAATGTTTAATGTCAGAAGAACAATTAATTTTTGTTGTGCTTCGCACAGTTCTTCGATGCTATGCTCAAGGTCAAATACTTTTCAGATGTTATTAATATGTGTAAATAATTTGTGTTGATTCAATGATAATAATATTTTTCGACAGTATATTTTTGAAACTGGAAAAATAAGTGAAAGTTAAAATTCTATGAACATTTATTCTACGAGTGTTAATGTTATGTAAAAATTCAAACAGTGAACTACGATATTTCCAGTAGAGACAATTAAATTTGAACTGGATTTAATCATAAATAATTTTGGAACACAGTCTACAGGACTAACAATCAGACTTGTGTTTTCAAAAAAATAATTGTCAAATGTCTTTGGAAAATTTCTGTATATTGTGTAAATAGGAGTGTGGGTCGCCACACGTGAATGATGCTGCTTTGAGCATTTTTGCAGTCAATTTTAAATTCAAAATAAACTGAGATAATTTTACGTGATGTGTTATACCCAATTGAATCTCCTTCTATCCTTATTGTTGCATTGAGCCAAAAATCAGTAAAGCATTTTTTTTATTTGATGTCGTTTTTGCGATTAGCTTTAACCCATCTGGCGCTCCGGGATATTTTGACTCTCGTGCTGACTGATTATTGGTAAAATGCATATGTGGTCGTGCGGACTCCGGTCTAAACGGGCACAATATATCTAAATAGTTGGTATTGTATATTCCTATAAATTAGCATAGGTCGGAATATGTAATTATGTTCTGGCTCCAATGGAAATTTCGAAGTGATCCAAAATGAAAAAAGTCCTTGACAAAAACTGTTTTGTCGTAATCTATGGTATTCTTCTAATCAAAATTGTAATGGAATCCATTGATTTTGACAAAAGGCATCAATGTGTCAGCTACAGAGGAATCACACTCCTGTCTCATGGATTAAAGCTGATGGAGAAAACTATTGATATACGGTTCAGGAACATCATTGAACCTCAGGTACAAAAACAACAATATGGATCGGGGGTGATGGACCAACCACCGACCACCAGGATGATAATGGAGAAATACTGGGAGAGAAGTAGTGATATCATCTTTGTCTTGTTATATCTTAAAGAGACTTATGACGGCATACCTAGGGACAAGATCTGGGAATGTCGATCAAGAAGAAATATCCCCGACACTCTTATCTGAAAAGTGAAAATGCTGTATAACCATTGTCACTGCTGTGTCACAACAGGGAATGGATCTGGATACTCATATTTGTTTGTGACTTCTAAGGGAGTGCTACAAGGCAGTCCATTGTCACCACTGCTATTCATTCTCTGTAATGGACACAGTCATCGTCGTCGTCGGCTGTAACTCGATTCCGAGTACACATACTTCGTCCTGCATAGAGCCTTTCAAAGCAGCTTGTGGACGTGTTTTCGGTGAATAAACAGGCCCATCCTGGCATAAAACATGTGCCCACATAAATTGCACTGAATGGATAGGGGAGGGTGGCGTTGTAACTGACGAAGCTTTCTTGCTTATCGCTTGGCCTCTCCATGTCTGCGACGTTCTTCTTCAAATCATAAAGAGGGTGAAACAACAGTACCTGAAAACTGCTTTCAAAGCATTGGCTTTCGCAGACGATTTGGTGATTTAGGGTTGCGCGATGATATACAGCAGAAACTAACTACCTGGAAAAACCAATTTAAGGGGTTTGGTTTAAAAATTCGCCCTACGAAGGCAGTAAGCATGAAGGTTAGCAGGCAAAGAGGAAGCACGAATATAATGCTGGATGGAAAGAACTTGGCAGAAGTTGATCAGTTCCGATACCTTGACAGCAATGTAACTCAAGATGGCCATTGCTCAGCTGAAATAACCAATACGATATAGAAAGGAGCTCATTTATCCACCAGGTTAGGAACCTCGTCTGGGACAGCCGAATTCCTGTAATATCTAAGAAAGCTTTGTATCAGGCCTAGCTTGTACCAGGTCTCGATCCAAAATCCTAGGATACACTTTCTGAAGACCGTTAAACTTGGCGTCAGACCATCCGAGTGCTATCAATATATTTGAAGGGGAACATCGTAGACATAGAGAGACCAAGGGACAAGCACGAAAACTCCGTGCAGCACAACCCCGTCATCCAACATTTCTATGTGATTTGTGTGGACGCTTGTTCCACGCTAGGATTGGACCGTTTAGTCACTGCAAGCATATTAACAGAATTACTATAGGATTTGTATTATGGATACTCGAGTTTAGGTCTTAATTACAAACAAACCAACAGACTTATAGAAAAATGAGTTACACGAATATTTTCCTTGCTTAATTTTGCGTTAGACTTTATAAGCCAATTTTTCTCAAGTTTATTAATTATCATTTTATTTTGGTTGTATGAAAAATTGTCCGGGGTTTTGACGTCTCTTCTAGGAACCGCTCACTTAAAACTATAGGCTATACATGGAAAACTACTTGGCTGAGGGTAATGAAACTTTTATGTTATGGGCACACATATTGGTAGTGTAAATCTCAAGTTAGAATGTTTTTCAACTACCCAATAAAAAGTTCTTATTCTCCTTCTGAAGTAATGTTTCCTCAGCCCAGGATAAACGTACAGCATGAAACTTGGCCTCATTTTGAAGCTCTCATTCGTGATTATCGGAAACTACGACCACTGTAAACGTACAGTGTGATGACGAATTTATGACGAGTAGTATTAATGGGAGGTTTTGTGCGTTCTGGCTCGTACGATTAAAAGCGGGAGGGCTTGTGAAATCGGGAGATGGGATGGGCGGTCTATGAAGAGAAGAGCATACCATTGCTCCTCAATCCAGTCCTGACGCTAATTGCTGACGGAATGGTACACTTCCTGATGTCAGTTTAGTGGCTGTTATTTAGAGGAGTGAGTCTCCTTCTCACTTCAGGAATAATCCCATTCATAATTGATCCGTATTGACTATAGTACAAAATGATTATCAGATCCACCTATTCAATACTTATTTATGTAAAATTTACAGTTACCTACATGTTTCATCATCCTACATGATCCCTTCTTCAGCCCATCCAACATAATTATCACTATATATTATTAGAAACATTGATCAAAACATAAAACTTCTCACATATAAAATATACCCTTTTCTTATAAATATTAAAGTATCACAATTTTGTAATAATAAAATTAATGTCTTAGGGCCGGTTCTACCGCATCCGGGTAAAAGTTGCGGGCAGCAACCCGGGTGATAAACTATCTGCCGGTGTAGACCTCTGTGCATCTTGGGCAGTGTTCTACCACTTCCGTGCAAGTTCCGGGCAGCTGCCAGGAACGTAATAGCAAAATACAGATGGTGGCTAGCCTGATTTTTGTTAAATTTGAGTAATCGATGAGTGAGCCACCTATCGTTAGATGCGTTAGGATTCTTTTCGTTTCGCTTTTGTCCGTTGTTTGTTGATATCACGTGTTCTTTGGTTTCAACAAGATATAGGCCAGGCCTAGTACCAAAACCTCAAACTCAATAATCGAAAACTAGACAAGCATGCAATGCTTTTCAAGGAGGAATAGCCTGTGAAATATGTTTCTAGCAATAGGCTACTTTGCAGTCTGAAAACAGGCTTAGGCCTATATGAGCTACAGACATGTTGTGACAAGGCTTGCAGTGCATAGGTTCAATCATAAAATTTATGTCAAATCAAATTATCAAACTCCAGGCGACAAGTTTGTAAACTCTGTAAAATGAATTGAACGGAATGCGCACATTTGTGCATAATTAGATAATTCTCTTTGCTGTATTCTACGAGAGATTTCACTCTTCTTGCACAGCTATAGAAGGTATCTTGGATAGGTCATGTTGCAAAGTTCACATTTACACTTTTCGTTTGGCGGATGGAATGATTTTGCCACACATATTTTATGATGAAAGCCATTGACCGTACAACGCGTCACCACAAGCCTAAGATCGTAGTTCTGTTTGTCAAGGCTTTAGTGACGTAGAAACCTACAAAATGCAATGCCCCAAATATCAGGTCTTATGTTGCATAAGCAAAACACCAAGGCAATGACAATGTATAGTACGGTACAGAACCCGAATAATGTCCTGTACACTCGGTATTTCTCATGCAGACGTGTGCGAATTTATTAAATTATATGAGCGCTTCATACAGTGGTGTAAAGTATACACCACTGGATCAACCAATTAAGGGTCTCCATTATCTGAGAGAATTCTGAGTGTGTTCAGAATTAATAAAGTTTGAGCGTTAAAGTATGTAGGGTGGAACATGATAAGAGCAAACACAAAAAACCGAAGAAAAAGATAGAGAGGAAGTACCTTCAACATAAATATGTATTTTCACACAATAAATGTACACGTTTAGTTACAGAGAAAAACAAGGTTAATTTCTTGAAAATAAATAAACCAAAGTTATAAATCTTGGGCATATGTAAATGCCGGAAAGCATGAATAGAGTTGCTTTTGACTGGCTGACAGAGAGCAAATCTTGTCAAACAGAAAGAAAAGAAAAGGGAAAACTATAGCAGTTAACAAGAGACATGACCTAAAAAGGGGGCCAGTAACTGACAGGGGTCCAGTCCTGCAGCACTCTATAAGAAAGGTAATATGTAAGCAATTGCCAAGGTGCAACAAAAGCAATAATGTAATGGCAGAAACCAAATATTTGAGCTGCATACAAAATTTACTGAAACTGTGCAATGGCAGAAGCAGTTGGGCAAGGAGCCTTTTGCCTGAACGAAAATCATTAAAGTTATGGTGCACAGACAAAGTGCAAAGAAAGTTACAGATATGCATAAACAATGCTTAGATGGTTCTCACAAAAACTATAAAATAGCTAAAGCAAGCTGGTATGTAATTCCGCCTAGTGGGGAATGGAGAGATGTTCACACAGACATTAAGATTGAGGAATCTTCTAAACCATGTTTGCTTAAGATTAACAGAAAGAACATAGGTAGTGCACAAAGACAGTGCAATCGGAGAATCAGGTCTGCTGTAGAATACACAGGAAAAAGCATTAAATACCTTATACATTTGGGTACTTAACTTGTTTCTTTGTTGCTGGCGATAATACCGTTTTGCGTAGAACAAGAGAGACATAGGTTATGTCCAGTTTGAAATGGCGTAGCACAAAGTATTTCACCTAAGAGAGTGTGGTACCAAATCCCACACGTGTGCGTAGATCCAAAGTTGAGGTTACTTTCACAAAATATGTGACGGAGCTGAAGCACTAGTAGAATAGTAAGGTAGTCCTTAGCTATTATAAAGACGAAGTGGCGATGTTCACTTAAGTCTAAATAGATTTTCTTGGTACATGAAGATGTACCCTCGAATTTGTGTCGCAGGAACACTTTAAAGTTCAATCCAAGTTGGATTGGTTGAAACATGTATAGACGACATGGCGAAGGTTGAAGTAACACTTCTTGATTCAGAATTACGATGCGAAGTTTGCAATGATGAAGTTTTTCGACCGGTTTCTTCAAGACGGGTGGTTGGTGCCATACCAACAGGGAAATCACAAGGAATATGTGTCGGTCTGCATGTTAAATAGCGGACAACACTGAAGTCTGGAATATTCCATGTCCGGCCATTGGCGAGCTCCAAACATGTGGCGGGAAGAAGCGTGCTGAATGGCTGGAGAGCAGTGACGTCATAGAGATGGCCAAAGAGCGCGTAGGAAACTGAGACCCGGTAGACGAACCAAGAATGCCACGAGGAAAAGTAGTGACCTAATTAACACTTAGAGAAATGTCTTAGAGGCGAGATAGATAATATAATGTAACAGGTGAGTACAAAATAACTTTAAATATAACTGAATTAAACAATAAAGTGAAACAAAAATGATTTGTCACAAACACGTGGTGACGAAAAATGATGTTATAATTCAAATACTCGTCTGACTTTTGCCGTGACAAAAAAACCTACAAAATTTAACCAGTTAAATATTCGCAAATGCGAACATACTGCCAGAGGGGCGACAAGAAAAAACAAGAAAGAGAACACAAAAAACAAACTAAAGTGCTAAGGGGCAAGCGAGCTGCCACTTCCCTCTCCTCTGAAGCAAGTTCAAATACTCCAGCCTCCACCGTTTCCAAAATCTGTCCCTGAGTGCTTCGACTCTTTTCCATAGAATGGGCAAAGAACTATCGAGCCTGCGGTCGATGAGAGGTGGCGGAGCATTTAAGGAGCTACCTATTAAGAAGTGACCAGGGGTCAAAGGAAGCAAATCGGAGGGGTCGTTAGACACAGGAGACAAAGGACGGGAGTTGACAGTGCCTTCGACAAGAATGATGAAAGAATTAAATTCATCAAACGACAAGATAGAGTTTCTTATAGTTCTTTTGAGCTGAGCTTTAGTTAATTTGACACAAGCTTCCCATCTACCTCCATGATGAGGAGCGTAAGGGGGGATGAAATGCCATTTAAAGCCTTTTAAATGATCGTAGTTAAAAAGTTGCTCGTTGGCAGAACGAGAGCAGAGTGCCTTTTGCCATTGTTGAGAAGCGCCAAGAAAGTTTCTGGCGTTGTCAGAGAAAACCTCAGAGGGGATTCCTCTTCTAGCAACAAAGCGAGAAAAAGCAGAAAGAAAGTATGAAGTGGATGTATTGGTGACCATTTCGAGATGAATGGCACCAGTGACCATACAGACAAATAGCGCTATGTAAAGCTTGGCAAGAATTTTGCGTTTAGCTTTTAGAATTTTTGTTTGATATAGGAACGGACCAGCGTAATCAATACCAGTTAGAAGAAATGGTCTGCTGGGAGCGGAGTGGAACGAAGGAAGGTCAGCCATAAGTTGCTGAGAAAACTTGGGTTTGGTCTTGAAGCAAAGAATACACTTTCTAACAACGGAGATGACCTCGTGCAAGCCATTCATGGGCCAGTAATGTTCACGAAGTAGTCACAAGAGAGTGCGAGTACCAACATGTAAGTGCTGATAATGGAATTGATGTATGATCAATTTGGTAACGTGATGTTTTGAAGGAAGAATGATGGGGTGTTTCTTATCCTCAGGATAATCGGAAAAAGTTAATCTGCCACCTACTCTTAACAATCCGTTATCATCAAGAAAGGGGCATAAAGCGAATAGTCTATTATGCTTTTTAAGGGGTAGACCCTTAGATAGAGGGTTAATTTTATCAGAAAAAACTTCTTGCTGCGTGAGCAATAAGAATGTGCTAGTAGCAGACTGTAATTCAACAGCTGAAAGAAATGCTTGAGGAAACAATGGTTTATCTAACACAAAGAATTTCCAACGAAGCAAGTAGGCAACAACACGAACTAGCTTTTGAAAAGAAGAATATCTTTCAAGCAATGAAGGGGTAACCGTGGTTACAAGAGAAGAGGCGACTTTACGAGTTTCAGGAACATTCGTTAAAGCAGAAGAAAATAGCGCTGGCCAAGAGGAAGGTTCTTGCAACAACCAAGTTGGACCATGCCAGAAAATATTAGATTTGACTAGCTGGTGTGGAAGGCATCCACGAGAAATTATGTCTGCTGGGTTCTCCTTACCCGAGACAGGTTTCCAATGAGAAGATGCGGATAGAGTTTGGATTTTTTTCACCCTATTGGCGACAAAAGATTGCCAATGCGTGGGGGGCTTAGAGATCCAAGCTAAAGTAATGGCGGAGTCAGTCCAGTAGTAGATATGACTGAAATGACAGTTAAGATTGGAGGCAAGCTTTTGAGATAATTCGTCTGCGAGCAGGGCAGCGCATAACTCTAAGCGAGGCAACGGTACCGTTTTCAAAGGAGCTACCGTTGACTTGTTACAAATTAAATTAGAGAAAGGAGGAGTGTCACGACTGACCACATGAGCGCAACATCCATAAGCTTTCACAGAGCTATCTGCAAACAGATGCAGCACTAGATTAGCAGAAAATGACGTAGGGATAAGAACCCTGGGGATGTCTATGACAGACAGATCAAGAAGATGAGTGCGGAAGGAAAGCCATCTTTCCAAGAAAGAAGGAGGAATATGATCATCCCAATCCGTTTTGAGAGACCATAATTCCTGCATAAACATCTTAGCTTTGACTATGATCGGAGCTATAAATTGAAGGGGGTCGTAGATTTTGACAATCTCTGAAAGAACTTGTCGCTTAGTTTGAGGAAGAATAGGTGACAAGCTGACTTGATAGAAGAAAGAATCTGACACGGGATACCAATGAAGTCCTAAAACTTTAGTAGAATCAGCGGTAGGTAAGAGCTCGACTGGTGTATCAGTGTTTCCTTTGGATAAGAGCTTAGATAGCACTTCTGGAGAATTAGAATTCCATTTGTGAAGTAAGAAACCTCCTCCTTGAAGCAACGCTTGGAGATCAAGTGAGTGTTCGAGTGCTTCAGAAGGGGAGCTAAAGGAATGAAGAAAATCATCTACATAAAATGATTTTTTGAGGAGATTTGAGGTATCAGCGGAAAAGAGATTAGAGTCTTGGTCAGCGAGATGCTTTTAAGTGCGGATGGCCAAGAAAGCAGATGGTATTAAACCATATGTGACCGTTTTTAATTTGAAGATCTTATTGTGTTTGGCGGGGCTATCACGCCAAAGAATTTGTTGCAGATTTTGCTCTTAAGAGTTGATCAAAATTTGCCTGTACATTTGTTTAATATCGGCGATCACACCAACAGGGAACAAGCGAAAGTTTAACAGAACAGAAGAAAGATCATACTGAATGGCGGGACCGGTAAGTAAGGTATCGTTTAATGAAATACCATTAGAATCGGGAGCGGAACCATTGAAAACGACTCGAATGTTTTCTCTTGTGGAAGGGTTCTTCCAAACAGGGTGATGATTCAGATAAACACTATCTTCAGAGATATTTTGTTTATGAAGGACTTCCATGTGACCAGAGGCTTCGTAGTCTTCCATTTAGTCAATGTATTGAGCTTTGGCTGAAGAATCTTGTTTCAACAGATTTTCCACAGCAAACAAAGCCTTAAGGGCGCGAGGATGTGAATCCTTTAAAACTGGGGGAGCAGAAATACGAGGCATAGTAACCACAAATCTATCATCTGGGTTGCGAGTGGTAGTGGAGAGATAAAGCTGCTCGCAAAAGTCATCTTCAGTGGAAGAAGAAGGGGTGGAATCGATAGACTCAATTTTCCAAAACTTTTCCAAATTGTTGTCCAACTCAACGTGAGTGAAATGACATAAAGATGAAGACAGCACAGTGGCAAGAGGGATATGACCCGTGACCAACAAACCGAACCTGGTATGTTGGGCGTAGATGCTAGAAGTTATATTAATTCTAGAGGGTAGCAAATTTTGCCAAAAGACATTAGCACCTAGCAAAATGTCAACTGGAGCACTCTGATGAAAGTAAGGATCAGCTAATTTTAAATCAGAGGGGAAATACCAAGTATCAATAGAAAATGAATGACTAGGAGTCGGGGCTCCAATAACAGGGATTGTCAAACAATTTAAACTAAGGTTAGTGCCGGATTGCACCGAATCCTTAATATTGAGCTTAACGAACTGTAAGTAAGTAGACTTACTGTTATTGATACCAGATACTTCTATCGAAGTAGTATGGGGCTTTAAGTTTAATTTCTTAACCAAATAAGAAGTTATGAAATCGTGTTGGCAGCATTGTCAAGAAGAGCTCGGACAGAATGCCATTTGCCTTTAGAGTCTTGGACCTGACGTCTCACCGTGGATAACAAAACCTGAGTACTTCGCCAAGAATTAGCAGTCTGACTATACGACTGAGCGCTATAGTCAGCATGAGTGCCAAAAGTAAGGTACGACTTACTACTGGATGCCACGTTGGATAGAGAAGTCGTAGAAACAACGCTTTCCAAAGGATTATTTTGGGGAAGCTTAAATTTGGGTTTTTCAAACCGGTGTAACGAAGAATGGTGGCGTAGTTTGCAATGTGTGCAGACACCTTTAGACGAACAGTGTGAAACAGCATGTTTGGTAGACAAACAATTATAGCAACATATGTGCTCGGCAACAGCTTTCCTACGTTCATCAACAGTCATAGCTTTGAACACAGAACAAGTGTAGAGCGGATGCAAATTGTTGCAGGGAAAGCAGGTTTGTACAGTGCTCTGAACTGTAAGTACCTGAGAGCGAACAGATTTCTTATTAGAAGAAGTCTTAGAGAAAGCACTTTTGCTCGAGCTAGGTAGCTCGGCTTGTTGAGCAACGGCTGAAAGGATTTGGCAACGGTTTTTGATAAACCTGACCAAAGTTTGAAAGGTGGGATCAGGCTGATCTATTAACTCTGATTCCCAGGCCTTTAAAGTTTGAGAATCGAACTTGGAAGTAGTTAGATATATAAGAAACAAGTCCCAATGCTGGACGGGTTGCTTTAAGTTCTCGAGAGCTCGGACATTAAGCTCGACAGTACCACCTAACTGACGTATAGAGAAAAGATTGTCGGGTCGACAAGAAGGGAGATTAAATAAAGCAGTAATATGTCTGCGGATGCGAAGCTTGAGGTTACCAAAACGTTGTTGAAGCAGATTGAAAGCAACGGAGTAATTATCTGCTGTGAGAGGAAGTGCCTCTATCATCTTAAGCGGGGGGGCCATGCAATGCAGATTTTAAATAATGAAACTTCTGAATATCGGGTATTGCAGAATTACTATGCACTAATGAAATGTACAGTTCCTCGCAGGAATCCCATTCCTTCTCGTTGCCAGATAAGGTTGGCAAGGAAATCCGCGATAAGATAGGTTTCGAGGGAGTGACAGGTTGGCCCCTATGCTTTATGGTTAACGTTCTGATTAAATTCTCGGCTTCAGCAAAGCCTTCATAATAACTTTCCACCACCTCATCTCGATCTTGCTCCTGAGTTGAGTTGAGAAGCTCGAGTTCAATTTGTACAGTGTTGTACGACATGAAATTGGATTGATAAGTTTTAAATTTTTCATTGAGGATGCCTAAGTTGTGATCATCCAAACGTTTTTCAGTAAGGTAAGAGCGAAACTTGGATAACTTCTTTTCCAAAAGGGCACGAGTGCCTAATAACTTGTCAGCTTTGGCCATGATGGAGACTGAAGCACTTACCCCAACCTCAAGAGAACCTGCTGGTGGCAAGACAACGTCAGACTTGACAGCAGAGGGCTGCGGCTGCGCGTCAGGATCCTGCACCTGTTCCACCTTGATGGACTCCGTATTAGCTGCGAAAAGTCAGACAGAGATTTAGACAAGGTATTACCATGAAGCATCGTGCTCTCCAGAATAAGTTAAGTTTGAATGAAATGAAACTATTTCCAAGGGTTTCTTGCACCACAAGAATATGGTGTAAAGTATACACCACTGGCTCAACCAATAAAATGTCTCCATTATCTGAGAGAATTCTGAGTGTGTTCAGAATTAATAAAGTTTGAGCGTTAAAGTATGTAGGGTGGAACATGATAAGAGCAAACACATAAAACCAAAGAAAAAGATAGAGAGCAAGTAGCTTCAGCATAAATATGTATTTTCACACAATAAATGTACAAGTTTAGTTACAGAGAAAAACAAGGTTAATTTCTTGAAAATAAATAAACCAAAGATATAAATCTCGGGCTTATGTAAATGCCGGAAAGCATGAATAGAGTTGCTTTTGACTGGCTGACAGGGAGCAAATCCTGTCAAACATTGTGGTGTTTGAAGCCATATTTTCAGTGTTGCCTTAGTAAACAAGAGTTTAGTGCTTTTCAGTCGGTCAACACGAATGTACCCAAAAGAGATGGGTTATGCCCTAATCCTGAAATAAATTACATGAGATTAATAAAACACTAGGATGACCAGTTTCGATCGTCAAGCGATCATCATCAGATCCAATACACTTAGGCTATAAAATCTATGTTTGAAATACAGGTGAAAATATTTACAATATGTACAATTATTTAGTTGCAGTATTGGTACTGCAACTGTCAGTGTATGCTAAATGCAGTATATATGTTAGGTGAAATGCTAAATGGTGATGGCTATCCGGAGATTGTACTTTAGAGAGATTATATGGTTGTAAACTATGGTTAAACTATACAATTTTAGGCTAACTACTTATCTGATTGTCTTCCGTACTACAGCTATTCGCAGTTTCCGTGCTCACTTGAACTCGCTGTGCGGCCGACTGCGGTGGTTATCTTAACGACTGGTTTTTCCCTGCCTTCCCCCCCTGTCCCTACGTGCTGTGGGGAGTGATCGCGATGTGTTTATGTGAGGTGTTGCCAACCTAGATAAGATGTATGTTATTGAATGAGGTGGATCTACAACTATTAAAGACCGTGGATTAGTCCTCGCCACGCGTGGAGCATAACCCATTCGAACTAAGCGTTGACGGTCTTATGAGGACGTCCCGGCACCTTTAATACTGCCTCTAATATGGGCCTTGGTTTATTGCAGAAGAAAAAGTACATCGTACACCTGATCCAGATAACATTTACCTATTAAAAAACCCCTAATTTCCCCCCTTTTTTATCTAGCTTGGCTGTGTCGCTAAATTGAGTTTTGTTTCCGACAGGGTGTGTTTTTTAGTAGCGTGAAGAGGGGTGAGCTCTCCATGAACGTGTGTTCATTTAGATTATTGGGATTGTTTCGTTTGGCTAGGTGTATCTCGATTGCTTCCTTTATGTCAAGAGCTCTGCCTTTCGATTCGTGATGGATTATTTTAAGGTCCGACTCTATGTTGGTAAAGCTATGCCCTGCGTCACACATATGTTCGCACACGGCTGAATGTGTTCCGTATCTTATCGCATTTCTATGTTCATTATAACGTGTGTCTACTCGCCTTCCACTCTGCCCGATGTAATTAGCTTGACAATCGGTGTCTTGGCACGTTATAGAATATACCCCTGACCTTGAATACGGGTCACGTTTATTTAGATTACTATTTAGGAGGTGCCTAGCGGTTGTGTTTTTCGTTGTGAAAGCTATCTTTATGCCTTGCTTTTTGAATAGGTTAGTGATTTTATATGTATTCGCATTCACATAGTTGAAACGCGCAAATTTTTTCTCATTACTGTCCGGTTTGGGAATCGTTTTATCTTTATTTTTATGTTTGGCTATAATTTGATTTATTTTGCTTGGCGAGAAGTTGTTTTCCCTTGCTATTTGCATAATAGTTCTTATTTCCTTATTATAGTTGTCTTTTGACATGGGTATGTTTAAAGCCCTGTGCACCATTGAATTGAAACCCGCTAGTTTGTGCGTACTGGGGTGATTAGACTGATTGTCGATTGCATGCGAGGTTTGTGTTGCTTTCCGGAATATGGAATATGAAAGGTCGTTGTCTTTACGTTCAATAGTTATATCGAGATAATTTATTTTCCGGTCTATTTCGGATTCCTTAGTGAATTTGATAGAATGGTGAAGGCTATTAATGGATTTGAGAATTGTTTCTTCGCTAGTTAGTTCAGTATCGTAGATGCAAATTACATCATCTACGTATCTTTTCCATAATACTATTCCCTTTGTTGAAGTCTTTTCTAAGAACGCATTTTCTAGTGCATTGATGAAGATGTCAGCGATTAACCCACTTAGTGGCGATCCCATTGCTAGGCCTTCTCTCTGTGTGTATATTTTATTGTCGAATTGAAACACGTTTTGGGTGAGAACGACCCTCAGTAATCTCACAATCTCTTCAATTTCTTTTGCCGAATTGTTGGATTTTAAGTTGTTTTCGATAGTGTTGATTGCTTCAATAATCGGAATATTGGTGTACATGTTAGTTACGTCGAAGGATACTAGCCTGAAGCTAGGTTTCATTTGTAGGGTGTTCAATGCTGTTACTAGTTCTGTTGTGTTCTTTACAGAGTTGTTTTTGTCGTTGGTAAGACGGCATTTTAAGATTTTTAGTAACTCTTTGCTGATTTTGTAATTAGGGGCATTCCTACAATTGACTATTGGTCTCATTGGGCATTCCTTTTTGTGTATTTTTGGTTGTCCCCTCAATGACGGTATTTTCGGGTTCATGTTTATTAGTTTTGATTTTTCGGCTTTGGTCAGTATGTATTCTGTTTCTTTTAGCGCACTTTTTATTTGTTTTTGGAATTTGTTGGTGGGGTCTTTTGTTAATTCCTTGATTTCGTTGTTGTTTAGGAATTCGACTGTTTTTTCAATGTATTCTGTTTTGTTCAAAATTACTGTAGTGTTTCCCTTATCTGCTTTTGTGATGATTAAGTCATGTTCTTTTATTTTTTGTTTCAACGACTTTATTTCTTTGATTTGTTTGTTGTTTTGAATGTTATTGCTATCGCCCTCTCGTTTGAGGATTTTTTTGGCTTCGTTGGTGGCGAGATTTTTGGTTAATTCCCTGTCTTCTGCTGGGAGCTTGTGACTGGCTATTTACAGCAGAGTAAACAACAGAACGAACGTAACCTTTTCTCAAGGTGAAATGAATATGTTAGACAAAGGTTTGAAATACAACTGCACAGACGCACACACGAACCACAATATAAAACAGTTAATCACAGATATTGAGATAGCCAGTCACAAGCTCCCAGCAGAAGACAGGGAATTAACCAAAAATCTCGCCACCAACGAAGCCAAAAAAATCCTCAAACGAGAGGGCGATAGCAATAACATTCAAAACAACAAACAAATCAAAGAAATAAAGTCGTTGAAACAAAAAATAAAAGAACATGACTTAATCATCACAAAAGCAGATAAGGGAAACACTACAGTAATTTTGAACAAAACAGAATACATTGAAAAAACAGTCGAATTCCTAAACAACAACGAAATCAAGGAATTAACAAAAGACCCCACCAACAAATTCCAAAAACAAATAAAAAGTGCGCTAAAAGAAACAGAATACATACTGACCAAAGCCGAAAAATCAAAACTAATAAACATGAACCCGAAAATACCGTCATTGAGGGGACAACCAAAAATACACAAAAAGGAATGCCCAATGAGACCAATAGTCAATTGTAGGAATGCCCCTAATTACAAAATCAGCAAAGAGTTACTAAAAATCTTAAAATGCCGTCTTACCAACGACAAAAACAACTCTGTAAAGAACACAACAGAACTAGTAACAGCATTGAACACCCTACAAATGAAACCTAGCTTCAGGCTAGTATCCTTCGACGTAACTAACATGTACACCAATATTCCGATTATTGAAGCAATCAACACTATCGAAAACAACTTAAAATCCAACAATTCGGCAAAAGAAATTGAAGAGATTGTGAGATTACTGAGGGTCGTTCTCACCCAAAACGTGTTTCAATTCGACAATAAAATATACACACAGAGAGAAGGCCTAGCAATGGGATCGCCACTAAGTGGGTTAATCGCTGACATCTTCATCAATGCACTAGAAAATGCGTTCTTAGAAAAGACTTCAACAAAGGGAATAGTATTATGGAAAAGATACGTAGATGATGTAATTTGCATCTACGATACTGAACTAACTAGCGAAGAAACAATTCTCCAATCCATTAATAGCCTTCACCATTCTATCAAATTCACTAAGGAATCCGAAATAGACCGGAAAATAAATTATCTCGATATAACTATTGAACGTAAAGACAACGACCTTTCATATTCCATATTCCGGAAAGCAACACAAACCTCGCATGCAATCGACAATCAGTCTAATCACCCCAGTACGCACAAACTAGCGGGTTTCAATTCAATGGTGCACAGGGCTTTAAACATACCCATGTCAAAAGACAACTATAATAAGGAAATAAGAACTATTATGCAAATAGCAAGGGAAAACAACTTCTCGCCAAGCAAAATAAATCAAATTATAGCCAAACATAAAAATAAAGATAAAACGATTCCCAAACCGGACAGTAATGAGAAAAAATTTGCGCGTTTCAACTATGTGAATGCGAATACATATAAAATCACTAACCTATTCAAAAAGCAAGGCATAAAGATAGCTTTCACAACGAAAAACACAACCGCTAGGCACCTCCTAAATAGTAATCTAAATAAACGTGACCCGTATTCAAGGTCAGGGGTATATTCTATAACGTGCCAAGACACCGATTGTCAAGCTAATTACATCGGGCAGAGTGGAAGGCGAGTAGACACACGTTATAATGAACATAGAAATGCGATAAGATACGGAACACATTCAGCCGTGTGCGAACATATGTGTGACGCAGGGCATAGCTTTACCAACATAGAGTCGGACCTTAAAATAATCCATCACGAATCGAAAGGCAGAGCTCTTGACATAAAGGAAGCAATCGAGATACACCTAGCCAAACGAAACAATCCCAATAATCTAAATGAACACACGTTCATGGAGAGCTCACCCCTCTTCACGCTACTAAAAAACACACCCTGTCGGAAACAAAACTCAATTTAGCGACACAGCCAAGCTAGATAAAAAAAGGGGGGAAATTAGGGGGTTTTTAATAGGTAAATGTTATCTGGATCAGGTGTACGATGTACTTTTTCTTCTGCAATAAACCAAGGCCCATATTAGAGGCAGTATTAAAGGTGCCGGGACGTCCTCATAAGACCGTCAACGCTTAGTTCGAATGGGTTATGCTCCACGCGTGGCGAGGACTAATCCACGGTCTTTAATAGTTGTAGATCCACCTCATTCAATAACATACATCTTATCTAGGTTGGCAACACCTCACATAAACACATCGCGATCACTCCCCACAGCACGTAGGGACAGGGGGGGAAGGCAGGGAAAAACCAGTCGTTAAGATAACCACCGCAGTCGGCCGCACAGCGAGTTCAAGTGAGCACGGAAACTGCGAATAGCTGTAGTACGGAAGACAATCAGATAAGTAGTTAGCCTAAAATTGTATAGTTTAACCATAGTTTACAACCATATAATCTCTCTAAAGTACAATCTCCGGATAGCCATCACCATTTAGCATTTCACCTAACATATATACTGCATTTAGCATACACTGACAGTTGCAGTACCAATACTGCAACTAAATAATTGTACATATTGTAAATATTTTCACCTGTATTTCAAACATAGATTTTATAGCCTAAGTGTATTGGATCTGATGATGATCGCTTGACGATCGAAACTGGTCATCCTAGTGTTTTATTAATCTCATGTAATTTATTTCAGGATTAGGGCATAACCCATCTCTTTTGGGTACATTCGTGTTGACCGACTGAAAAGCACTAAACTCTTGCTTCCTGTCAAACAGAAAGAAAATAAAAGGGAAAACTATAGGAGGTTTTTTGTTTTCTTTTGTTTTTTTAGCGTATGGCTTTTAGTGCCGGGAGAGTCCGAGGACATGTTCGGCTTGCCAGTTTTGTAGCTGCTTCGAGACGGACACCCAATGTGTGAGCTACAAGTACCGTTGTGGAGGAAAGTTGGAATGGAAGGGCGAGGAGTGGGAAGGTAGCGGCTGTGGCCTATAGTTAGGGACCAACCCCGGCATTTGCCTGGAAGGAAGATGGGAAACCACAGAAGACCATCTTCATGGTTGCCGGCGGGGGGATTCGAACCACCTCACCTCCCGGATGTGAGCGACTGCCAACAGTCATGCCGTAACGACCACGGCTAACTCACCCGGTACTATAGAAGTTAACAAGAGACATGACCTAAAAAGGGGGCCAGTAACTGACAGGGGTCCAGTCCTGCAGCACTTTATAAGAAAGGTAATATGTAAGCAGTTGTCAAGATGCAGCAAAGCAATAATGTAATGGCAGAAACAAAATATTTGAGCTGCATACAAAATTTACTGAAACTGTGCAATGGCAGAAGCAGTTGGGCAAGTAGCCTTTTGCCTGATCGTAAATCATTAAAGTTATGGTGCACAGACAAAGTGCAAAGAAAGTTACAGATATGCATAAACAATGCTTAGATGGTTCTCACAAAAACCATAAAATAGCTAAAGCAAGCTGGTATGTAATTCCGCCTAGTGGAGAATGGAGAGAAGTTCACACAGACATTAAGATTGAGGAATCTTCTAAACCATGTTTGCTTAAGATTAACAGAAAGAACATAGGTAGTGCACAAAGACAATGCAATCGCAGAATCAGGTCTGCTGTAGAATACACAGGAAAAAGCATTAAATACCTTATACATTTGGGTACTTAACTTGTTTCTTTGTTGCTGGCGATAATCCCGTTTTGCGTAGAACAAGAGAGACATAGGTTATGTCCTGTTTGAAATGGCGTAGCACAAATTATTTCACCTAAGAGAGTGTTGTACCAAATTCCACACGTGTGCGTAGATCCAAAGTTGAGGTTACTTTCACAAAGTATTTGACGGAGCTGAAGCACTAGTAGAATAGTAAGGTAGTCCCTAGCTATTATAAAGACGAAGTGACGATGTTCACTCAAGTCTAAGTAGATTTTCATTGTACATGAAGATGTACCCTCGAATTTGTGTCGCAGGAACACTTGTAACTTATTACCAGCCCTCCTTGGGCGACTGATTTAAAACTTCCCAAAATCATCCTCCTATTTTTGATCGGAAGTACTTCGTCATATACCACACAATTGAAATGGCAGGGTCGTGGAGTGTTGGACACACATTTGGTCAACCTAACTGGTATCATTTGGGCGTTCAACTATTAGGTGTAATTCCCTATAAAGAAAACTAATTATAACCTTCAAAATATATGTATTAATATCAACTTGAAACATATGGCGGGGACTCTCGTCGAACAGACTATGGTTTCCTCTCTTCAATTCTCCTCGGCAATGACGAAAACATGTGACCCAAAATGAATGTTGGAATATAAAGATGTTTGTTACTCACTCATCGACGGTCTTGCAGATAATCTACGAGACATGCTCGATAGATCAGTTCTCCCCAGCATTTCTAAGATTTTCCACACGTGGTTTGAGGTTAGAGATGTTTACTGGTTTACATAGCCACATCTCGGCGAGAGAAATGAATGTGCTTCCGTACCCAACTTGAATTGTGCTAACAGAGATAACATCGTTGTGATTTGTAGCCGTTTCGAGTACTTTCGAAAGCCATGCTTTCAACAAAACTGTTTCTCCAAATAGGCCTACGCCAAATTACGAGAACGCGACCTTTCCAATCAGACGCTACAATAGAAGTGCTGCCCCGCTCCACACGAAAAACCCACCTCTCATCTTGTAAACACATGTTTTCGTCTTTCTCCGCCAGGGTCATGATACCCTCCAACCCATACAAAATACACCAATAATCTCGAACCCATGTATATTTCTTACAACTCATGGCGCGAAACTCTTCTCTGACGTCAGAGTCTTACACAATTTACACAAAGCTTTCTTCAAGACAAGGGAAGTTATTCTCGGCCCAATCTAAATTTGGCCTAGAGTTTCCTGCTGTTGCAACATCTTGTAGCTTGCCTACACAATCCGCTGTCTTGTATACTGACATCTCCCATACAAATTAAATGCAATATTCCTGACTGAGTCCCCGAGATACACAAGATATATATACACTAAATAAAATGAAATCCTACAACCTAAATGATGATGATGAACAAGAAAAGAAATGGTATGAACAAATTACCCTAACCTGACTTTTCTTGCAGTCAACCAAATAAGGGTTTGGGAACATTGTGACCGGAACAGTCACAATACGCCCCCATGTGATTCACACGGGTGAAACAAGTGTGGATCACAAACACTCAAACAAGCAACGCACTGAAAACACAAAGAACACACTATTACATAAATAACCCCTGGAAGACATATATACACACACACTTGTCAAATTTTCACCCATTCTCACTCTCTCGAATGTCTTATTGTGTCCATTTCCTAGCCTCACTGATTTCTCTCAAGTGTCTTAGGTCTACCACTTCATTTTCTTCGTCTCATCATGAGACCCTATCGCTTCACAAGCCATGGTATTTGCCTGCACAGGCCTTATCATACCATCTATCCATCTAACACTCGATGCCACTTTGCTGGTTAGCATTCTTCGTCACATCTCTTGAGTTTTGTCATGCCATCACGTTATGTTGACTAATTCTCTAAGAGTCCATGCCATATTATTTTACAGAGTGATATCTACGGAGATTCCTAATATTATGTGTACTGACAGACTTACCATCCTGGTCCGTTAAACTATAGGCACACTCACCAATACGTTTAACCACCTTAAAAGGCCCCTGAAATAGATGAAAAAACTTCCCTATCTCCTTATCTACAGCTGAAGACGGATATGGAACCCTCAGAAGCACCTGATCGCCTACTTCAAAAGAATCAAACTTTACCCGCTTCTGCTGGCGCCTACGCTTATTCCCTGCCTTGATTAAGTTGTCCCTAGCCAGCTGGATACAAACATCCTTCCCAATCTCCTCACCCGTGACCAAACCTAGCATTCTAGCAAGCTCATTGGTAGGCTTCCTACCATACTGAATTTCATAGGGAGTGCATTTTACACTCTCATGGAACGTACTATTGAACCATCGTTCAATATCTCCTAACTTGGAGAACCACGCATTGTGGCGATTGCTCACATAGGTGCGAAATACTCTCCCTAATTCCCTCATAACTCTTTCGGACAAATTCCCTTGAGGATATCGAATAGATGAGAATATGTGCTTGATACCCAATTCACTCAACTTGGTTTTCCAGATCTTTGAGGTGAATTGACTACCGTGGTCTGATAGTATCCTGAGAGGCACCCCAAACTCAGGTACATACTTATCAGTGATCTGTAGGACACAACCCTTCCCGGTCGCTTTTCTCAGGGGATACAGTTTGACGAGTTTACTGAATGCGTCAACAACCACGAAGATATACTGATATCCAAACTGAGCTTTAACCAATGGACCATACAGATCGACACAGAGTAAATCCCTTGGTTTTTCTGTGATCACCATTTGCCGAGGTCCCTCAAGAAACCTCGTTGGGCATTTACACCGTTGACACGAGTCACAACTTGCCAGAACTTTCCTAATCTGCCTTCCCATGTTCTTCCAAATGAAATGCTGCTGAACAGCAAAAAGAACCTTGCTTGATCCAAAATGCCCTAAAGCCTTGTGATGATACCAAATCATCGTTACCTGCAATGAGCTTGGCACACACACTCTCCAGGCACCTTCATGGCACAGCCTAGCCAAGAAATCACACTCCAACTTGTACCAATACTTTCCAACCTTAATTCTACTATCCACATCCATACCTCTCAACTGAGTCAAGATATCACCTAAGACCTCATCCTTCTCCTGCTCTACAAGCAGATTCCTTAAGCAGCGTATCTCATCATCACACTCGCTTACCTTGGTTACGCAGATAACAACACCTTCCTGTACCTCCAGTACCTGATGACCCTCATCACCCCCAATGTTTCTACTCATGAAGTCAGCCACAATGTTCTCAGTACCCTTAATATGCCTTACCTCAAAGTTATATTCGCTTATAGCCAATATCCACCTTGACATCCTGTTCGAAGTGAGCTTGCAGGATCCAATAAAAAGTAATGCATGATGGTCAGTCAGTATCTGCAACTTACTGCCCAACACATAACTCCTAAACTTCCCTAGAGAGTATACGATTGCTAACATCTCTATTTCAGTAATTGTATATCTCTTCTCCGCCATGCTTAGCCCTCTGCTTGCTAATGAGACAATCCCTAGATTGCCCTCACTATCCTCCTGACACAAAATGCCTGAGATGCCTTGCATGCTCGCATCAGTCATCAAAATGAAGGGACAATCCAGACGAGGATACCTAAGCATGACAGTCTCTACAAAGCCTCTCTTCAACTCCTTAAAAGCCTCATCGTGCACCTGGGTCCATACCCACTTAGTACCCTGCTTCAGCAATTCCCTAAACGGTTCTACAAGACAGGAATATTTAACTACGAATCTACGAAAATAATTGAAAACCCCTAATATTGACCTCAATTGTTTGGCGTTACGTGGTGTAGCAGTGTTGTGAATCTTGTCTAATCGTGACTGTTCGGGATACACCCCTTGTGTTGTGATGGTATGCCCTAAAAATGTGATTGATATTGTGCAAAACAGAGACTTCATAAGTTTAATTGTAAATCCCCCGTCCCTTAATTTCCCCAAAACAATGTCTAAGTGATCCAGGTGTTCCTTTAATGTGTAAGATGCAACAATTAAATCATCTATGTACATTGTCACAAACTCGTGTGTGTCCCTCCCTAACACTAGATTTAAGGCCCTAATCAACGCTGAACTGCTGGTCTTTGTTCCGAAAGGAACGACCCTGAATTGGTACAAACCACTCTTAAAGCTAAACGCAGTCAACTTCCTGTCCTGTCCTCTCAACGGTACCTGCCAAAATGATGCACTCAGATCCATAGTGGAAAACCATTGCTTACCATTGAATTTCTGAACCAGTTCCTCAACACATTCTGGCCTCTGTTGGTCCCCAGATATCCTACAATTGAGCTGCCTGGCATCAATACACAACCTGACCGAGCCATCACTCTTCCCAACCACAACTAAGGGATTCAGATATGCACTAGTTGAAGGCTCAATAATACCCTGATTCAGCATAATGCCTATTTCTTTCTCCACAGCATTAGCAAATTTGTGAGGTATCGGGTACTTGGGTCCTGTAAATGGAGAATGATCTACAATTTCGAACTGATGCGTATAGACATGTGTTAGCCCTGGCTTGTCACTGAAAACTTCTTGGTTTAGCTCTAAAACCTCTAACAACTTATCCCTCTCCTCAACACTTAAACCACTCTTATCCACAGCCTGCTGGAGTTGATCACACTTATCACCCTCCACAGCAATGTGACATAAATCCACAACTTCCTCCTCATCGTCAGCCTTACCTTCTGCCATATCCCCTACAGTGACCTCAGTAACACATGCCTTTACTGTCTTATCTACACTCCTGCATTTCATTCTCATCTCCTGGCTTATATTCCCCCTCACAAAGTTGATGACACCCCGGTCAAAATCAATAACAGCACTATGCTCGTTAAGCCAGTCTATCCCCAAAATCATTTCATAAATTAGGTTAGGAATTACCAAGCAAGTCTTGTGGTCAACTTCATTACCAAACCTCATGGGCAACAATACCTGCTTTCCCACTCTTTGGGATTTATTACCAACAGCAGTTACCACATATGTCGACTTAACTGGAATTTCTTCCCACTTACCACCGTCCTTGATTAAAGTATCATAAAATCCCTTACTGATGACACTTCTCTCACTCCCCGAATCCACCAATGCCTGCACTCTCTTACCTAGTATGCTCAACTCAACAGTTGACATAAAAGCCTCCTTCTCCCCGATACATGAGAACTCCTGCTGGTCAGCTAGCAGATCCTCCCGACTCATAGGCATAAAATCCTCCTCACCCACAATAACACACTGCTTGACTTCATTTCTTACGGACTGCCTGACTGACCTCCCTGCACAGCCCGTTCGGAGTTTAAAGCTCCTTGACCACCTTGTTCTTGTCTCCTCTGGTTCACCTGTACTCTTTCGTTACCACCTTCCTGACGCCCCCCACCTCTCTGATAGTTACCTTCCTGTCGCTGTGAATTATCCTGACGCCCCCCACCTCTCTGATAGTTTTCCTGCCTCTGCTGATAATCTCTTTGCTCCTGATTAAATCTACCCCTATTAAACTCCTGATTATTCCCCCTATTGCCCCCAAATTCCTGTTTGACCTCTGGCCTCTCCATGTGCTGCTTGCCTAAAACGTCAAAGCTCGTAAGAAGCTCTTCCAACTCTTCTACCGTCCTAACCTTCTGCATACAAACTGCCTCCTGAATTCTAGGTGGGAAGTGCTTCAACATGACCCTAACCACATCACTGTCAGAGGTCAGCCCATCCAAATTCTTCCAAATAAGTACATGTGCCAAAAAATATTCTGTCAGGGATACCCCTTCTCTCTCCTTATATTTCCCAAAAGTTAATTTTTCCCTTTCCCTGGACTGTACCCCCCTCCCCCCAGAACTTAGCTTTGAATTTATCCCTGAATTCCCTTAAACTATTCATGTTAGGCCTGTTTATTTGGAACCATGCTTTCACATCCCCTTGAAATGAGTTAGACAATATCTCCAACACTGTTTCCCATTCGACAACCCCGTCGTCTAGATCCTTGCTGAATTTCTTCTCAATGGTTTTTAAAAACTCCATAGGATTGAACTGCCTTGAGTTAAATTGTGGCAGACCAGGGTCCCTGAGTAGCAAACTAGATGGCATCACAACCCTTTGACTCATCGGTCGCTCTTTCAACTCTCTCCTGACCTTTATCAGCTCTTCCTGCAGCTTTTCGTTTTTCTCGGTCAATGCCACCTGCTTCCCTCTCAGACCCTCAATCTCTCCCAACTTATTTTCAACGGCACCTACTCTATCTAAATATTCCCTCTTATTCCCACTTACAGTGTTGCATATCTCATCACACTTTCCCGTTACATTCTGTACTTCTGCCCTTGAACTAGCTATCTCTGACTTAATTTTCGTTATTTCCACATCTTGCTGGTTCTGATGGCCTTCCATTCCTTCTAGCCTACTTGTGATCCCAGCCTCATTCCCCTGCATTTCTGCCCTGATTTCCTCTCCCTGCTTGCTAATTTTCCCACTTAATTCCAGGTTCATACTCTCCATTCTATTATTAAGAACAGACTTATGGTCCTGTATTTCTTTGCTAAGACACTCTATCCTTGTGTTCGTGGCCCTGTTGCTCTCCTGAATTTCCTTACTTACAAATTCCTTCACTTCTACTATCTGTTTGGTCACTGACTCTACCTTCTCATTTACAGAGCCTACCTGCTCCTTAATTTCCTTACTCATAGACTCTCCTTGCTTCTTAATCTCTCCTTTTATTTCACTCAGTAGCATTTGGATCAAACTATCGTTCATAACCCCCCCCCATTTACATTTAAGTTACTACCTTCAGCGATCAGCTGCGACTCAGTGGTAACAATGGTAACATATGTTCCCACTGTCTTTTCCACATCTTCCTCACTGCCACTTCCCCCAGTTTCCTGATTACCTGACATTTTACTGTTTGATTTACACACAACCCTTGACCTTAATTCTAAATTGTCTGATGTGGACATACCCCTTAAAACAAAACAAATTACTGTGAACCCTAATACTCCTAAGGTGTCTATCGGCTGTGTGCATATGTGCCCTAATGATACCTGCTAGGTTTCCCTACTCTTTCCCCACGTTGAGGTGCTATGTTGTAACTTATTACCAGCCTTCCTTGGGCGACTGATTTAAAACTTCCCAAAATCATCCTCCTATTTTTGATCGGAAGTACTTCGTCATATACCACACAATTGAAATGGCAGGGTCGTGGAGTGTTGGACACACATTTGGTCAACCTAACTGGTATCATTTGGGCGTTCAACTATTAGGTGTAATTCCCTATAAAGAAAACTAATTATAACCTTCAAAATATATGTATTAATATCAACTTGAAACATATGGCGGGGACTCTCGTCGAACAGACTATGGTTTCCTCTCTTCAATTCTCCTCGGCAATGACGAAAACATGTGACCCAAAATGAATGTTGGAATATAAAGATGTTTGTTACTCACTCATCGACGGTCTTGCAGATAATCTACGAGGCATGCTCGATAGATCAGTTCTCCCCAGCATTTCTAAGATTTTCCACACGTGGTTTGAGGTTAGAGATGTTTACTGGTTTACATAGCCACATCTCGGCGAGAGAAATGAATGTGCTTCCGTACCCAACTTGAATTGTGCTAACAGAGATAACATCGTTGTGATTTGTAGCCGTTTCGAGTACTTTCGAAAGCCATGCTTTCAACAAAACTGTTTCTCCAAATAGGCCTACGCCAAATTACGAGAACGCGACCTTTCCAATCAGACGCTACAATAGAAGTGCTGCCCCGCTCCACACGAAAAACCCACCTCTCATCTTGTAAACACATGTTTTCGTCTTTCTCCGCCAGGGTCATGATACCCTCCAACCCATACAAAATACACCAATAATCTCGAACCCATGTATATTTCTTACAACTCATGGCGCGAAACTCTTCTCTGACGTCAGAGTCTTACACAATTTACACAAAGCTTTCTTCAAGACAAGGGAAGTTATTCTCGGCCCAATCTAAATTTGGCCTAGAGTTTCCTGCTGTTGCAACATCTTGTAGCTTGCCTACACAATCCGCTGCCTTGTATACTGACATCTCCCATACAAATTAAATGCAATATTCCTGACTGAGTCCCCGAGATACACAAGATATATATACACTAAATAAAATGAAATCCTACAACCTAAATGATGATGATGAACAAGAAAAGAAATGGTATGAACAAATTACCCTAACCTGACTTCTCTTGCAGTCAACCAAATAAGGGTTTGGGAACATTGTGACCGGAACAGTCACACACTTTAAAGTTCAATCCAAGTTGGATTAGTTGAAACATGTCTAGACGACATGGCGAAGGTTGAAGTATCACTTCTTGATTCAGAATTACGATGCGAAGTTTGCAATGATGAAGTTTTTCGTCCGGTTTCTTCAAGACGGGTGGTTGGTGCCATACCAACAGGGAAATCACAAGGAATATGTGTCGGTCTGCATGTTAAACAGCAGACAGCACTGAAGTCTGGAATATTCCATGTCCGGCCATTGGCGAGCTCCAAACATGTGGCGGGAAGAAGCGTGATTAATGGCTGGAGAGCAGTGACGTCATAGAGACGGCCAATGAGGGCGTAGCAAACTGAGACCCGGTAGACGAACCAAGAATGCCACGAGGAAAAGTAGTGACCTAATTAACACTTAGAGAAATGTCTTAGAGGCGAGATAGATAATATAATGTAACAGGTGAGTACAAAATAACTTTAAATATAACTGAATTAAACAATAAAGTGAAACAAAAATGATTTGTCACAAACACGTGGTGACGAAAAATGATGTTATAATTCAAATACTCGTCTGACTTTTGCCGTGACAAAAAACCTACAAAATTTAACCAGTTAAATATTCGCAAATGCGAACATACTGCCAGAGGGGCGACAAAAAAAAAACAAGAAAGAGAACACAAAAAACAAACTAGAGTGCTAAGGGGCAAGCGAGCTGCCAATTCCCTCTCCTCTGAAGCAAGTTCAAATACTCCAGCCTCCACCGTTTCCGAAATCTGTCCCTGAGTGCTTCGACTCTTTTCCATAGAATGGGCTAAGAACTATCGAGCCTGCGGTCGATGAGAGGTGGCGGAGCATTTAAGGAGCTACCTATTAAGAAGTGACCAGGGTTCAAAGGAAGCAAATCGGAGGGGTCGTTAGACACAGGAGACAAAGGACGGGAGTTGACAGTGCCTTCGACAAGAATGATGAAAGAATAAATTCTTCAAACGACAAGATAGAGTTTCTTATATTTCATTTGAGCTGAGCTTTAGTTAATTTGACACAAGCTTCCCATCTACCTCCATGATGAGGAGCGTAAGGGGGGATGAAATGCCATTTAAAGCCTTTTAATGATCGTAGTTAAAAAGTTGCTCGTTGGCAGAACGAGAGCAGAGTGCCTTTTGCCATTGTTGAGAAGCGCCAAGAAAGTTTCTGGCGTTGTCAGAGAAAACCTCAGAGGGGATTCCTCTTCTAGCAACAAAGCGAGAAAAAGCAGAAAGAAAGTATGAAGTGGATGTATTGGTGACCATTTCGAGATGAATGGCACCAGTGACCATACAGACAAATAGCGCTATGTAAAGCTTGGCAAGAATTTTGCGTTTAGCTTTTAGAATTTTTGTTTGATATAGGAACGGACCAGCGTAATCAAAACCAGTTATAAGAAATGGTCTACTGGGAGCGGAGCGGAACGAAGGAAGGTCAGCCATAAGTTGCTGAGAAAACTTGGGTTTGGTCTTGAAGCAAAGAATACACTTTCTAACAACGGAGATGACCTCGTGCATGCCATTGATGGGCCAGTAATGTTCACGAAGTAGACACAAGAGAGTGCGAGTACCAACATGTAAGTGCTGATAATTGAATTGACGCATGATCAATTTGGTAACGTGATGTTTTGAAGGAAGAATGATGGGGTGCTTCTTATCCTCAGGATAATCGGAAAAAGATAATCTACCACCTACTCTTAACAATCCGTTATCATCAAGAAAGGGGCATAAAGCGAATAGTCTATTACGCTTTTTAAGGGGTAGACCCTTAGATAGAGAGTTAATTTCATCTGAAAAAACTTCTTGCTGCGTGAGCAATAAGAATGTGCTAGTAGCAGACTGTAATTCAACAGCTGAAAGAAATGCTTGAGGAAACAATGGTTTATCTAACACAAAGAATTTCCAACGAAGCAAGTAGGCAACAACACGAACTAGTTTTTGAAAAGAAGAATATCTTTCAAGCAATGAAGGGGTAACCGTGGTTACAAGAGAAGAGGCGACTTAACGAGTTTCAGGAACATTCGTTAAAGCAGAAGAAAATAGAGCTGGCCGAGAGGAAGGTTCTTGCAACAACCAAGTTGGACCATGCCAGAAAAGACTAGATTTGACTAGCTGGTGTGGAAGGCATCCACGAGAAATTATGTCTGCTGGGTTCTCCTTACCCGAGACATGTTTCCAATGCGAAGATGCGGATAGAGTTTGGATTTTTTTCACCCTATTGGCGACAAAAGATTGCCAATGCGTGGGGGGCTTAGAGATCCAAGCTAAAGTAATGGCGGAGTCAGTCCAGTAGTAGATATGACTGAAATGACAGTTACGATTGGAGACAAGATTTTGAGATAATTCGGCTGCGAGCAGGGCAGCGCATAACTCTAAGCGAGGCAACGATACCGTTTTCAAAGGAGCTACCTTTGACTTGGTACAAATTAAATTAGAGAAAGAAGGAGTGTCACGACTGACCACATAAGCGCAACATCCATAAGCTTTCACAGAGCTATCTGCAAACAGATGCAGCTCTAGATTAGCAGAAAATGACGTAGGGATAAGAACCCTGGGTATGTCTATGACAGACAGATCAAGAAGATGAGTGCGGAAGGAAAGCCATCTTTCCAAGAGAGAAGGAGGAATAGGATCATCCCAATCCGTTTTGAGAGACCATAATTCCTGCATAAACATCTTAGCTTTGACTATGATCGGAGCTAGAAATTGAAGGGGGTCGTAGATTTTGGCGATCTCTGAAAGAACTTGTCGCTTAGTTTGAGGAAGAATAGGAGACAAGCTGACTTGATAGAAGAAAGAATCAGACACGGGATACCAATGAAGTCCTAAAACTTTAGTAGAATCAGCGGTAGGTAAGAGCTCGACTGGTGTATCAGTGTTTCCTTTGGATAAGAGCTTAGATAGCACTTCTGGAGAATTAGAATTCCATTTGTGAAGTAAGAAACCTCCTCCTTGAAGCAACGCATGGAGATCAAGTGAGTGTTCGAGTGCTTCAGAAGGGGAGCTAAAGGAATGAAGAAAATCATCTACATAAAAAGATTTTTTGAGGAGATTTGAGGTATCAGCAGAAAAGAGATTAGAGTCTTGGTCAGCGAGATGCTTTAAAGTGCGGATGGCCAAAAAAGCAGATGGTTTTAAACCATATGTGACCGTTTTTAATTTGAAGATCTTATTGGGTTTGGCGGAGCTATCACGCCAAAGAATTTGTTGCAGATTTTGATGTTCAGACTTGATCAAAATTTGCCTGTACATTTGTTTACTATCGGCGATCACACCAACAAGGAACATGCGAAAGTTTAACAGAACGGAAGAAAGATCAGACTGAATGGCGGGACCGGCAAGTAAGGTATCGTTTAATGAAATACCATTAGAATCGGGAGCGGAACAATTGAAAACGACTCGAATGTTTTCTCTTGTGGAAGGGTTCTTCCAAACAGGGTGATGATTCAGATAAACACTATCTTCAGAGATATTTTGTTTATGAAGGGCTTCCATGTGACCAGAGGCTTCGTATTCTTCCATAAAGTCAATATATTGAGCTTTGGCTGACGAATCTTGTTTCACCTGATTTTCCACAGCAAACAAAACCTTAAGGGGGCGAGGATGTGAATCCTATAAAACTGGGGGAGAATAAATACGAGGCATAGTAACCACATATCTACCATCTGGGTTGCGAGTGGTAGTGGAGAGATAAAGCTGTTCGCAAAAGTCATCTTCAGTGAAAGAAGAAGGAGTGGAATCGATATACTAAATTTTCCAAAACTTTTCCAAATTGTTGTCCAACTCAACGTGAGTGAAATGACATAAAGATGATGACAGCACAGTGGCAAGAGGGATATGACCCGTGACCAACAAACCGAACCTGGTATGTTGGGCGTAGATGCTAGAAGTTATATTAATTCTAGAGGGTAGCAAATTTTGCCAAAAGACATTAGCACCTAGCAAAATGTCAACTGGAGCACTCTGATGAAAGTAAGGATCAGCTAATTTCAAATCAGAGGGGAAATACCAAGTATCAATAGAAAATGGATGACTAGGAGTCGGGGCTCCAATAACAGGGATTGTCAAACAATTTAAACTAAGGTTAGTGCCAGATTGCACCGAATCCTTAATATTGAGCTTTACGAACTGTAAGGAAGTAGACTTACCGTTATTGATACCAGATACTTCTATCGAAGTAGTATGGGGCTTTAAGTTTAATTTCTTAACCAAATAAGAAGTTATGAAATCGTGTTGGCAGCATTGTCAAGAAGAGCTCGGACAGAATGCCATTTGCCCTTAGAGTCTTGGACCTGAAGTCTCACCGTGGATAACAAAACCTGAGTATTTCGCCAAGAATTAGCAGTCTGACTATACGACTGAGCGCTCTAGTCAGCATGAGTGCCAGAAGTAAGGTACGACTTACTACTGGATGTCACGTTGGATTGAGAAGTCGTAGAAACAACACTTTCCAAAGGCTTATTTTGGGATACTTAAATTTGGATTTTTCAAATCGGTGTAACGAAGAATGGTGGCGTAGTTTGGAATGTGTGCAGACACCTTTAGACGAACAGTTTGAAACAGCATGTTTGGTAGACAAACAATTATAGCAACATTTGTGCTCGGCAACAGCTTTCCTACGTTCATCGACAGTCATAGCTTTGAACACAGAACAAGTGTAGAGCGGATGCAAATTGTTGCAGAGAAAGCAGGTTTGTACAGTGCACTGAACTGTAAGTACCTGAGAGCCAACAGATTTCTTATTAGAAGAAATCTTAGAGAAAGCACCTTTGCTCGAGCTAGGTAGCTCGGCTTGTTGAGCAACGGCTGAAAGGATTTGGCAACGATTTTATAAACGTGACCAAAGTTTGAAAGGTGGGATCAGGCTGATCTATTAACTCTGATTCCCAGGCCTTTAAAGTTTGAGAATCGAACTTGGAAGTAGTTAGCTATATAAGAAACAAGTCCCAATGCTGGACGGGTTGCTTTAAGTTCTCGAGAGCTTGGTGTATTCTTTGAATACACGGTACCTGAGATATAACTTTTACTGCTCTTTGCATGTTCATTTCTTCCTTCCTCTTTGTCAAACACCAACAGTGATCATCTGTTTTCTTCTTGTTGGGCATATCTCTTATGTCTTCGTAAGTATGTTTCAGATATATAACTTCTGTGACCCACCTAGCGTCATATAACAACAAATCTCTGAAGCTCTTCAACTCTTCCTCGCGCAAGAGGAATTCCATATCCATTTGGCTACCAGATACTGTTGTCAACTCTTTGAAGACCAGCTCAGCAAAAGAAGATTATTTTGTTGTATTTAAGTTGGTTATGCTGATATGTATACCTTTTGTTTCCTACCCCCACTCTTTCCCCTTCCGTGGTCTCTCCGTGCTTCGTTGAGCTGCTCTCACTTCTTAGTCGGCAGTCGTAGTGATCAGTTAAGGCTCAACCAGAGTCAGCCTCCTGACCTAACGAGGCATTTTTTAAATTCCACGCCATGTTGGAACTTTAAGCATCAGTGAGGAACTTCACCTTCGCCATGCAACAAAGATAAGTACCTGATTCAAGTTTTAACCTCATCTTCATGATTTTACTTACCACGTGCTTTTAACTATCTTTTATAGGCAGTGTGAAATTACTTATTTTGGGGCAAAATCATCCTCCGCGGGATTTTCCATGTTGAGCTTTTGTTTAATCAAGCTAATCTTAGTGAAAAGCAGCCTTTCTTATGCTTGCCAAATGAGAAATCTTCTCACTACGTGGGATATTATCTAATACCCACTGCCTATAATTTTAAAACTATTTCCTCCGTTGGATTTTCTCAATCCCATTTTCTGCTAAGGTCGTTCTGGAACCTTCTAGAACTTGTTCTCTATCTACGAGTCTTGTCGTCAAGTATTGTTAACGCACTGTGAAAATGCTAGTTAAAATGAGGAATCTTCCTTATAAATTTTTGCAATAGCTAACTTTCTTCCGCCGCTGGAACCTCTGGAAAATTCTATGGCGCATTTAATTGTAAATCACAACTGTTTCAAGAAATAGACTCTCACCTATATAGTGCAATCAGTTCTTCCTATAATTGCAATAACTTTCTTTTCCACAAACTTTGTGTCTCCACAGTGAACATTTCATATGTTTCAATGAACTATAGTGAAAACCAGTGCTTGCTCAACTTTTCTACCGCGTCGCGATCGTCCGCTTATATTCAAATAAGGCCATGAACATTTTCCTTAATTCCCATTTCTCTTTCCTAAACCTCTCACTAACAATCTGCAATAAACTTTTAATCTAGGTCTGTTCCAATAAGGTGTCATTCTAAGAAGTGCCCTTCCATTTTTGTTGGTTTATCATTAAGTATTTCTGTATAATCTTTGTGATACGTGTCTAGCACACGTCTCAAATTTACATTGTTCCTCCCTTCAAAATCAGGGAAAACAATTCTCTAAACTCTTGAGCGAGTCATGTTCAGGTTTCACGAAATGGAAACTGCCCCATTTCTCGTGATTCCTAATTAAACATAGGAAGTCTAGAAACTTCCTTTTCACTTTCTCCAGGTTTCACAGTAAGTGACCTGCCCTCTTTGCATAATTCTCATATATTAACTCTGTATAAATATAAGAAGTTGTAGGAACTTCTATTTTATTTTTCACGTTGTTATTATTGTCCTTTTCAAAATTGTCATTCTCTTTAGAACATTCTCTCAAGAATTTCTTAAGGTACACTTTTTGTGCTCCAATTCACGCTCAAGCTTTAATTATTTCATTGTTTATTGGGTTAACTCTTATAAAGATTTTAGAAACATGTAAGGTTTGAAACCTTGTAAATTGTCAATTGCCTGGAGCAACCGTTTAATGTTCAGAGGTCTGCGACCCCATTTGTTAAAAAGTTCAAATGAACTATGTTTATTAAACTTATATTGCATAATTGTTAATTTCCTCAAACTTCCTGCATTGTTAAATAAATTAAATATTTGTTTTTGGATTCATCATTTCTTTGATAATACAGTTAGGCAGGATCCTGGCTTTCCTAGCTCTTCCTAGGTTTATGCCCTCGTTCATGCTCAATAAAGCTTTTACTATCTGTCTGGCCAGACCATCACCCTTCCCTATAGTACTTTCATTCGTGCTTGGGAGGAAACACACTAAAGCCTCTCTCTGGCAAACTGCCCAAGCCTTAGCTGCGGTTCCCGTCAGCTTCGACCAAGCTCGTAGCCACTTTAGGTATCCGAGCACATATTTGCGGTGGCAACCGCTTCCAAATGGATTAAAAGTCAAATTAATAACTTTTGTGGGGCTCTCCTCCTATTTTTCTATCCTTTTTCTCCAATCCCAAATCTACTTCCTTCTCTTAATCATCTTCCCTTGGTGGGTGGGTTATTCCCTAGCCTATAATCTACCCAAAATTTGGTACCAGAAACCCGGGAGAGTCCATTTGTTATTTCTATTGTTTGTCAAGTGTCATTTGACAATACTTGGCAAAGTATTAACATCTGCTTTGGATTTTTCAGCTATATCTACGTCATGCAAAGCCTGTGAACGGGAAAGAGGCCGCTCCTGTCTCCTATGGTGTGTCCCGTTCTTTCTTCCCATTCGCTGCTGCAAACTTGACAGCATCTCCAAGGTTCTACAGTTTCGTGAGTTGTATTTCAATTTATTCTTTTTGTCATGGCTCCTGCTGAAAAAGATGAAACTCTCATTGCTAGACGTTCTTCCTATAAAGGGCAACTCACTAGATTCCGAAATTTTATCAACAAATTAGATCCCGCCGAGTGTGATTTAGATATCTTAACACATCGTCTTAAGTTGTACGAACGGTCTTATGATTATTATGACCAAATTCAAACCGAGATTGAATCCGCTTGTCCAGACCTGCAATCGGATCGGGACGAGGTCGAACCCTTGTACTTTGAAGGAATTGCAAAGGCCCACCAACTGATCCGCAATATCTCAGAACCGGACACTAGGGTCATCAATCCGGCCCAGCTAGCACCCGCTTCAGTTCACAAGAACAAACCGAAACCGTTACTTCCCAAGATAAGCCTACCGCACTTCTCAGGCAAGGAAGGTGAATTGTATTCTTTTTACGAACTTTACTGCTCCCTAATTCATGAAAATATCGAGATCCCAGACATACATAAATTTTATTTCCTCCGTACGTCTTTGGAATCTGAGGCCTTGACCTTGGTGGAGTCACTGCCTTTAAGCGCAGACAACTACCACATCGCCTTTAATCTCCTTAAAGAGAGATATGGCAATTTACGTTTGAGTGTAGCTCGTCATATCCGTTGTCTCTTCAACTTACCTGCCGTCAAACCTAATGACGTCACATCTTTAAGAGACCTCTTAGATTCTATGCAGTTAAATGTCAGAGCGTTATACCAGCTAAAACAGCCTGTCCAAACATGGGACACCATACTTATTCACCTAGCTACATCAAGATTCGATTTTTCGACACTGAAAGCCTGGGAGATCGAACTCGCCTGCAACAAGGAACATTCGTTCGAACACCTTATCTCGTTTCTCAACAGTCGATGTCAATTCCTTACAGCACTCGCATTTCAGTGCGAAAAAGTCGAAACGAATCCTCAGTGTCAAATTTTTGAAAAAGAACTTGCTTCTTCAAAGGGACATCAGCCCCCATTTGTCGAAGACAAACAAACCCGTTCTTCTTTCAATCATTCAAGAGAAGATATCAGGCCGCTTAACAAATCGTTAAAATGCACGCTCTGTAAAAAGCTTCACACCTTGTATTTGTGCAAATCCTTTAAAGAATTGTCTGTCGAAGATCGAAGAAAGTTTGTCTTGAATAGCAAACATTGTTTCAACTGCTTATCACCTAAGCATTCTTCTTCGAACTGTACGTCATCAAATCTCTGTTTTCATTGCAAAAAACCGCATCATTCTTTATTGCACGTTCACGATAAATCGAGGTCATCAGTACCTGCCTCTTTAAGCTCCTTGCAGAGCCGCTCCGAACAAACTAATGCTTCTTCCTGCATTTCCAACGCCGACACTTTTCACAGTGCGCAAACCCTGTTGACCACTGTACAATTTGAAATCCAAGATAGATTTGGAAATTGGTTCAAAACCCGTGGTCTTCTCGATTCCGCTTCAACGCACAACTTTGTTTCGCAATCGTTGATTTAAAAACTAGGTCTTTCGTCATCGCCTACTTCTATCAATGTGACCGGCATTGACAATTTGAAAACTCAAGTTTTGCAGTCTTCAAAATTGAAAATCAGAGACGTTTGCCAAAGAAACACCAATCTTAATTTAAACTGTCTCATTCTTACCAGTATTGGCAAGGACACTCCAAGTCACTCTATCAATACCTCCGGATTAAAGATTCCTTCGCAATTAAGGTTAGCCGATCCTCAGTTTAATGCTCAAGGTCCCATTGATGTGCTTTTCAGTGCCAATGTTTTTTGGAATTGCATTCGCAAACAAACACGCAAGTTATCTTCAACCGTGGTCGCTAGAGACACCGATTTTGGTTGGGTTATTACTGGTGAAATCAAACATACCAGTGTTCAAACCAAAACGCAATGTCATTTCGTCACAGCTGACATAAATCCCATTTCTGAAAAAGAGAACGCTCATGTTTCAGATTTCAATATTTTTGAAAACCACTTGTCGAAACGATGTCTTACCGTGAACAACTGCGCTACCCCTGTAAGTTGTTTAAATGGTTTTTCTTTCTTCCCGCACAAAATGGCAATTCAAGTTCGCCGTGCTTTGTGTTATTTCGTCTATCTTCTTATGTCATTTTTTATAGCAGTTAATTGCTTAAACTATTCCTCGAAAGCTATCTTCCCCTTGTGTAAAACCATGGCTATCAGTCACCATCACTTTACTGTACGCTATGTTTCACTTCTTTCGTTATGTAGAAGGATGGCCACGGCCGGCTCCTCCCCCCTTCCTCGCAATTGGAAGTCGCTCATGAAACCGATTGAAACTCTGAATTCTATAGCACCTAGAATAACTATTCTTATGCATAACCTTCTTCTCAATGTCCCAGCTTGTCTTCTTTGCTCGGAAGAATTAAGCTTCTTTTTGTTGAAAATTGTCCGATTTCGTGATCCTCTCAATTATGCGAAATTGATTTCCTACTTTATTTCATATAGCTTTAAATTGCTTTTTCACGTCCAAGTTACGATTGACTGCATGTCGTGTTACTCGTTCCGCTTTAAGTTACAGCTGATTCAGCTAGTGTGTGTGTACTCCGAACTGCTTGTTTTTCAAACCTGTTTGTTTACAAGCCTGAATAACGCCAAGTTGTTGTTTATTTCCTGTATGATTGCCAAAGGTCAAAACAAGTTTCTCTTATCTCAACTTTGGCTGATTGCCAAGCATTGTCTGACGAGTTGCTACTATAAGTACAGAAGCCGTTTACCTACTTCCCAAAATAAACTCGTTCCGCTTAAGGACTCTGTCAGCTATTTATATGTCTTATCTCGTTGTACTATGTGTGTCAAGGCCGTACTTGTTTACGTCCCTCACTTACTCATGCTCGTATTCCATAACTGCTTTGATCCCTGTTTCAAAACTTCGTTGCGTATTTCTCACGCGCTCATGTATTGCAATTTGCTTACATATTTTGCGATCTTAATGTTCATTGATGAACAAACTTGTTTTTTCTCGTCGTCACATTCGATGTGTTTTTGTATTCATACTTGTCCTGTCACGTTTTTCGCTGACTTAAGTATTTTTCTGAGTAAACCCTTTGATACTCATTATAACTTGAGGTTATTGTTTATGGCTACTCGTTTGTTACCTATGGCGTTCTTGCTTTCTACTCGCATAGTTCCTTTGTTTATTTGGTATATTCTTGTCCTGAATAGATGTACTTGTTTCAATACGCTTTGTTTAAACTTGTTAATTCTCCTTTTGCATTGTATCGTAATCTTTACTAGTGCTTTATTTCCCTCAGCTTCCAGCTATTTCGTGATTGAAAGTGTCGTTAATTCTCGCCTTTCAACTCCGCTTTCCAATGGCCCTGATGACCTCCTTCCACTCACACCTGGTCACTGTCTTACACGCCCTTCTCTCTCTGCCCCTCCTCCCCTTTCCATTTCTTTCAGGGATTCTGATTTACCTATTGTTTGGTGTAAACTTGAAGCCCTCCGTAATTCCTTTTGGAAGAGGTGGAACTTGGAATATTTAACTTCCTTGCAGGGGAGACAGAAGTGGTTTCTTTCCAGTCCCGACATTCAAGTGGGAGACTTGGTCTTGGTTAGGGATGTTTCACCCCCCCTAGTCTGGCCTTTTCGAAAGGTGACTAAGTGTTACCCTGGAAGAGATAGGAGAGTCAGGGTATTCAGAGTCTTGATCAATAATGGTCAGATCACAAGACTACTTTTCGACAATTGTTCATTACTGTACTTGTTTTTCTTGCTCGCTGTTGGTGTCTGTCCCCCAGTATGGTGTATTCTTTGAATACACGGTACCTGAGATATAACTTTTACTGCTCTTTGCATGTTCATTTCTTCCTTCCTCTTTGTCAAACACCAACAGTGATCATCTGTTTTCTTCTTGTTGGGCATATCTCTTATGTCTTCGTAAGTATGTTTCAGATATATAACTTCTGTGACCCACCTAGCGTCATATAACAACAAATCTCTGAAGCTCTTCAACTCTTCCTCGCGCAAGAGGAATTCCATATCCATTTGGCTACCAGATACTGTTGTCAACTCTTTGAAGACCAGCTCAGCAAAAGAAGATTATTTTGTTGTATTTAAGTTGGTTATGCTGATATGTATACCTTTTGTTTCCTACCCCCACTCTTTCCCCTTCCGTGGTCTCTCCGTGCTTCGTTGAGCTGCTCTCACTTCTTAGTCGGCAGTCGTAGTGATCAGTTAAGCCTCAACCAGAGTCAGCCTCCTGACCTAACGAGGCATTTTTTAAATTCCACGCCATGTTGGAACTTTAAGCATCAGTGAGGAACTTCACCTTCGCCATGCAACAAAGATAAGTACCTGATTCAAGTTTTAACCTCATCTTCATGATTTTACTTACCACGTGCTTTTAACTATCTTTTATAGGCAGTGTGAAATTACTTATTTTGGGGCAAAATCATCCTCCGCGGGATTTTCCATGTTGAGCTTTTGTTTAATCAAGCTAATCTTAGTGAAAAGCAGCCTTTCTTATGCTTGCCAAATGAGAAATCTTCTCACTACGTGGGATATTATCTAATACCCACTGCCTATAATTTTAAAACTATTTCCTCCGTTGGATTTTCTCAATCCCATTTTCTGCTAAGGTCGTTCTGGAACCTTCTAGAACTTGTTCTCTATCTACGAGTCTTGTCGTCAAGTATTGTTAACGCACTGTGAAAATGCTAGTTAAAATGAGGAATCTTCCTTATAAATTTTTGCAATAGCTAACTTTCTTCCGCCGCTGGAACCTCTGGAAAATTCTATGGCGCATTTAATTGTAAATCACAACTGTTTCAAGAAATAGACTCTCACCTATATAGTGCAATCAGTTCTTCCTATAATTGCAATAACTTTCTTTTCCACAAACTTTGTGTCTCCACAGTGAACATTTCATATGTTTCAATGAACTATAGTGAAAACCAGTGCTTGCTCAACTTTTCTACCGCGTCGCGATCGTCCGCTTATATTCAAATAAGGCCATGAACATTTTCCTTAATTCCCATTTCTCTTTCCTAAACCTCTCACTAACAATCTGCAATAAACTTTTAATCTAGGTCTGTTCCAATAAGGTGTCATTCTAAGAAGTGCCCTTCCATTTTTGTTGGTTTATCATTAAGTATTTCTGTATAATCTTTGTGATACGTGTCTAGCACACGTCTCAAATTTACATTGTTCCTCCCTTCAAAATCAGGGAAAACAATTCTCTAAACTCTTGAGCGAGTCATGTTCAGGTTTCACGAAATGGAAACTGCCCCATTTCTCGTGATTCCTAATTAAACATAGGAAGTCTAGAAACTTCCGTTTCACTTTCTCCAGGTTTCACAGTAAGTGACCTGCCCTCTTTGCATAATTCTCATATATTAACTCTGTATAAATATAAGAAGTTGTAGGAACTTCTATTTTATTTTTCACGTTGTTATTATTGTCCTTTTCAAAATTGTCATTCTCTTTAGAACATTCTCTCAAGAATTTCTTAAGGTACACTTTTTGTGCTCCAATTCACGCTCAAGCTTTAATTATTTCATTGTTTATTGGGTTAACTCTTATAAAGATTTTAGAAACATGTAAGGTTTGAAACCTTGTAAATTGTCAATTGCCTGGAGCAACCGTTTAATGTTCAGAGGTCTGCGACCCCATTTGTTAAAAAGTTCAAATGAACTATGTTTATTAAACTTATATTGCATAATTGTTAATTTCCTCAAACTTCCTGCATTGTTAAATAAATTAAATATTTGTTTTTGGATTCATCATTTCTTTGATAATACAGTTAGGCAGGATCCTGGCTTTCCTAGCTCTTCCTAGGTTTATGCCCTCGTTCATGCTCAATAAAGCTTTTACTATCTGTCTGGCCAGACCATCACCCTTCCCTATAGTACTTTCATTCGTGCTTGGGAGGAAACACACTAAAGCCTCTCTCTGGCAAACTGCCCAAGCCTTAGCTGCGGTTCCCGTCAGCTTCGACCAAGCTCGTAGCCACTTTAGGTATCCGAGCACATATTTGCGGTGGCAACCGCTTCCAAATGGATTAAAAGTCAAATTAATAACTTTTGTGGGGCTCTCCTCCTATTTTTCTATCCTTTTTCTCCAATCCCAAATCTACTTCCTTCTCTTAATCATCTTCCCTTGGTGGGTGGGTTATTCCCTAGCCTATAATCTACCCAGAGCTCGAACATGAAGCTCGACAGTATCACCTAACTGACGTATAGAGAAAAGATTGTTGGGGCGACAAGAAGGGAGATTAAATAAAGCAGTAATATGTCTGCGGATGCGAAGCTTGAGGTTACCAAAACGTTGTTGAAGCAGATTGAAAGCAACGGAGTAATTATCTGCTGTGAGAGGAAGTGCCTCTATCATCTTAAGCGGGGGGCCATGCAATGCAGATTTTAAATAATGAAACTTCTGAATATCGGGTATTGCAGAATTACTATGCACTAATGAAATGTACAGTTCCTCGAAGGAATCCCATTCCTTCTCGTTGCCAGAAAAGGTTGGCAAGGAAATCCGGGGTAAGATAGGTTTCGAGGGAGTGACAGGTGGGTCCCTATGCTTTATGGTTAACGTACTGATTAAATTCTCGGCTTTAGGAAAGCCTTCATAATAACTTTCCTCCACCTCATCTCGATCTTGCTCCTGAGTTGATTTGAGAAGCTCAAGTTCAATTTGTACAGTGTCGTACGACATGAAATTGGATTGATAAGTTTTAAATTTTTCATTGAGGATGCCTAAGTTGTGATCATCCAAACTTTTTTCAGTAAGGTAAGAGCGAAACTTGGATAACTTCTTTTCTAAAAGGGCACGAGTGCCTAATAACTTGTCAGCTTTGGCCATGATGGAGACTGAAGCACTAAACCCAACCTCAAGAGAACCTGCTTGTGGCAAGACAACGTCATACTTGACAGCAGAGGGCTGCGGCTGCGCGTCAGGATCCTGCACCTATTAGCTGCGAAAAGTCAGACAGAGATTTAGACAAGGTATTACCATGAAGCAACGTGCTCTCCAGAATAAGTTAAGTTTGAATGAAATGAAACTATTTCCAAGGGTTTCTTGCACCACAAGAATGTGGTGTAAAGTATACACCACTGGCTCAACCAATTAAAGGTCTCCATTATCTGAGGGAATTCTGAGTGTGTTCAGAATTAATAAAGTTTGAGCGTTAAAGTATGTAGGGTGGAACATGATAAGAGCAAACACAAAAAAACAAAGAAAAAGATAGAGAGGAAGTAGCTTTAACATAAATATGTATTTTCACACAATAATTGTACAAGTTTAGTTACAGAGAAAAACAAGGTTAATTTCTAGAAAATAAATAAACCAAAGTTATAAATCTTGGGCATATGTAAATGCCGGAAAGCATGAATAGAGTTGCTTTTGACTGGCTGACAGGGAGCAAATCCTGTCAAACCGAAAGGAAAGAAAAGGGAAAGCTATAGAAGTTAACAAGAGACATGACCTATAAAGGGGGCCAATAACTGACAGGGGTCCAGTCCTGCAGCACTCTATAAGAAAGGTAATATGTAAGCAGTTGCCAAGATGCAACAAAAGCAATAATGTAATGGCAGAAACAAAATATTTGAGCTGCATACAAAATTTACTGAAACTGTGCAATGGCAGAAGCAGTTGGGCAAGTAGACTTTTGCCTAAACGTAAATCATTAAAATTATGGTGCACAGACAAAGTGCAAAGAAAGTTACAGAAATGCATAAACAATGCTTAGATGGTTCTCACAAAAACCATAAAATAGCTAAAGCAAGCTGGTATGTAATTCCGCCTAGTGGGGAATGGAGAGAAGTTCACACAGACCTTAAGATTGAGGAATCTTCCAAACCATGTTTGCTTAAGATTAACAGAAAGAAAATAGGTAGTGCACAAAGACAGTGCAATGGCAGAATCAGGTCTGCTGTAGAATACACAGGAAAAAGCATTAAATACCTTATACATTTGGGTACTTAACTTGTTTCTTTGTTGCTGGCGATTATCCCGATTTGCGTAGAACAAGAGAAACATAGGCTATGTCCAGTTTGAAATGGCGTAGCACAAAGTATTTCACCTAAGAGAGTGTGGTACTGAACTCGAATTCTAAATGATTCAGGATGGACAGGATGCTATTTAGGACGTTTTGGTGAAATTTGGAGAAGATTGCGATATTTTTGGAGGAATTACGATATTTTTAAAATTTTAATACGAGAGGAAGCTTCAGATTGTGTTTGACAACAACAAAATTGCGAGCGAAGCCGCCCTTGGGCAATGCTGCGTAGTATTTTCTCTAGGCCGCCGATAGCAACTTGTAGAGTTCGAAGAGAAATGCGTTGATTGGCTAATCCAATTGCCAGAATCAGTAAGGGTAGGAGAAATGAGCGCGCTTTATGAGAAGCTTCGTCGATTTATAAACTGCCATTTATTAAAGAAGAGAGAATCTGCACATTTAATATTGAGAAAGGATCTAAATTAAAAGGATTTATGATAGTCACCCAGAGATGGAAGTTTGATAATCCTGTAAAAAGATATAAGTAATGATTGGTTTGCCGCTTTTTTTCATGACGCGCCATTCGATTGGTTTTGAGGTGCGTGGTGACGCGCTGCCGATCGAGGTCTTTTGTGCGGAGGTGACGAGAGGGACGGACCTGCGACAGAGGAGTTCCTGAAACTAGCGTGTGCGAGATAGGGGTCTCACGCGAACATAGTTTGTCGGCGAGGGAGGCAGTCCCGTCGGTCAGAAATTAAAATGGGAAGTCCGGTGAAGAAGTGGGAAACAGAATATCGTCATAATATCAGTTCTCGTGTGAAACTAGTACTGAGAGTTTGACTAAACTAAAGAGAAACGTCGTGTGCACATTACATGAAAGTTTCAAGACGACATTCGAAAGAATAAGATAGTTTTCTTTGTTGAAAGCACTTTCGTTAAAGAAGCACGTTTCGCTTGGTGCGTGTCAGCTATACAGGCGTGAAGGAAAGGCCCGTTATCTGCCTGTGCTAACATTTGTATGACAGTAGCACTCATTTATAGCAAGTCTCTGTTTAGTGACAAGCTTTTTATCGAAATGTTCGACATGCAAGCGTTAAGGGGAACAGTTAACATTGTGTTTAACGCAGTTGTGATCATGTTCTAAGCCAAGTTATGCGCAGGGAACGTGATGTTACACTGTTGGACTGGGATACCGGGCAACCGACATTAATCTTAAAATTATAAGATGTGGTGTAACGATTACAAGGCTACAATCCAACGTTACGAGATGGAACTTGATTACCGCGTCATGGCTAGATATTATCAGACCCGAAGCGAAGCAGTTCATCATACTTCGAGACTGGGGGATTCTTGCGGTATCGCTGATCGAGGCGAGCTCCGTGTTCGAAGCCAGCCAGGGAGATTGACGATCGGGGAGCAGGGTTCGAGTCGTGACAAGGCAGTCTTCCGAAGAAAGAGGATGAAGATTAGTAAGTGTGGAATTGCTGGTGTCGTTAGAAATTCCCTCCATACTTCTTCTACAAGATGTCATCGCAAGGTAGAAACAGATATCCTCATTAGTAGCTGTTGGTTCTTTTTGTAGTTAGTTGTAGAATAGAATATCAGAGAGCATGGCACCATTTCAACGCTAAATTATTTTGTTGTGAGTGAAATAGTTTAAGCCCAGAAATTATTTTTCAGCGTTGGACATTTAAACATTAATTTTCTTTTAGTGAGATTTTCGGATAGTAACATTTGGATTTTTGATTTATAGGTTTTGAGATTTAAGCTCATTTTATTAATAATTTCGTTTATCGAATTTCTTTCGATCCACGTATCTTTGGGAATTTTATTGTATATTATTGAATTTTATTGGGAATTTTATTGAAGTTTATTGAACATTATTGGAATATTATTGGAATTTTATTGGATATTATTCAATATTTTAGAAAATGGTATTACTTTACCCAAGCAACTTAGACTTTGAAAAGAATGTTTATTTGGAAATGAATTATTATTTGGACATTTCCAAGACTTTATAGTTATCTTCGAGTCTGACTTCGCTCAAGTAATTATTTAATCAAACATTTTGAATTGGTGGAAGGATGAAACATTATTTGGACATTCCACTTTAGCCAGTTATAACTAATAATAATTCATCTGTGGATAAATTATTTTATTTTATTTGAGAGATCTTATCTGCTCGGACAAATTAGCACATTTGAGTATTCTACGAAAGTTTGCAACACTCTTGGAGATTGTTATTGACTTTAATTGCATTAACGCAATATTTTGGAAAGACCAGAGAGAAGTAACGAATGTTTATATTTATTAAATGTTAACAACAATTATTTGAAATCTAAAGTAACTTATACTAGTAAACCATTACGTCATCACTGTTTATTAGAGTCGACTATTATGTATTTTCACAACATCTGAAAGAGCTATACGCTGTAATTATTATAAGTAAATATATTATGAAAGCAAGGCATTATATGCAATTTAAATAAGTTGTTATGGCAGAATACTGTATTAAGAGATTGAAGTGAAGAATTATAGCAGCTATATTTGTTTAATATCAAGCTGAGGAAAATGTTATACGGAATTTACCTATGTAATTGAGAGAAGTCGTTGTTTAAGTATTCTGTGGATATTTGTTCAGTCTATTAGAGAAGGGAAGGTCATTATACGCGTTGTGAGCGTTTAATTGGAAATAATAAGTAAATATATTACAGTAAAGAATTAAGTAAGACCTTAGTTGTCCAGTATTATTGTAAAACGACTCTCAGTTGAATTGATTAGTTCTATTGGCGGAAAATATTTGGGAAACGGATTGAAAGTGAAAATGTTGTTAATTATTATTAAGATATTATCAAGGATAAGACATTAATTATATAAGCTTAACTTAACCGTTCGGCGATGTATGTATGCCCAATTATGAAACGAAACATCTTTATTATGATGATAGCGATATGAAATTGTAACAGTGACACTGTATTTAAGAGCATAAAAATTTGGGATTGTCAGTAGTTGACCAGAGGAGGAAGGTTGGATGATTGAGAATCATCACGAATTATGTAAATAACATAAGACATTTGTTAACAATATTTAAATATAATACTATTAATAACTAGGAGAATTAAACGATATAATAAAGTTAACTGAATAACTTTCTTAATAAACATCTGATCCTAAAACAATAATAACAATATGGTTTATTATTTGGATTAACATGATTAATAATTATTTCTAATAATTAATAAACATTTAAATAACGAACATTTTACAAACTTAATTAATAATTTGGAAATATTAATAGTCTTTAATTAAATTATTTAATAATAATTTCTACCATTAATCATTAAATAATTTTGGGAACCTTAGTTGACAATTAAACGAAAGTTTAATATACTTTAATGTTTTTAAACGTTTAAACCATAAATTGGAGTGACGTTTAAAAACGTGACGACGTTCTTTAAATACAGTAAGGTTGTTTACTGTTGTGTAAAGGTGATCTTATGGAAGATCAGTATAAAATTAATTTCTATTAATTTTACCAATGGATGACATTGGAATAGTAAGTAGAAATGTCATGGGAAGACATTGGATGTATTAAAACCGATCTTTGTTCATACTGTATATTACTAGGGAACAAGATAAAAATTTAAGAGCTGTTGTGCAAACAGCTGATTGATAATTTGTTTATTTAATTTTAACTTCTAACGTCCATGGGACGATGATTTAATTTCATAATCTTATTATAGGAATTTTCGCAGAATCATTTGCGGATTACACGTAATTGTTATAGGAATATTTGTTAATTCAATATTTATTTATTATCACTTCGTTAATAAATTTATTTGTTAGTTTTGTAACTGCGTTTTGATGATTTATTTAAGTTATGAAGGAGGATTATGTTTTGGTGCATTTGAGGTTTTATTGAACCACTAATTTCGCCCACTTAACCGAGAATAGTAAGTATCTCGAGCTCTTCGTTTATTTAGTTGATATACCCATTTTGCTTTACCAAAACATGATCTTAGAAAGTGTGCACCCCCCATTTAGCTATTGTTGGTAGGATTTCCAGGTTTTTGAGCCAGGGACCTCGAGATTCTGCAATCCAGCTGATCTTCGGATTCGACAAGCAGCTCAAATGGTTTAAACGGGTACACATTAAATGGCGCCCAACGTGGGGCTCGAACTGTGGATCGTAGCGACGTATTTCGTGATGTCAGGCACGATTAGGCTTGTTGAGGCTTAATTGGGCGTGATTGGGTGCAATTGTTTTAATTTTGGAAGATTAGATTGAAAGAAATCCTGTGTAAGGAAGAATAAGTCGAGAAACAGAAAGCTGACTTATAATCTAAATCTGATGGTTGGATAATCCGGTTGTTGACATTTCAGTCACAGTTATGTAACGTAAATGATCAAAATTAATTAATAATAATAGAATTAGGACTTCGTGATTTAAGTGAATCATTAACAGAATTACTCTAGGGTTTAGCATAAGTCTGGTAAACAATAAAATTCCCAAATATTAAGTTGAAAATGGTTGCTCTTTGGTGTTCTAGTTCTGCAGTGTATGTCATGTTCCCGTAGCAGTTGAAATATTTGTAATTGTTGCAATGGCAATGAAGATTGAAGAGGTATATAAGATGTTTTCAGATGTCCAAAATAAGATGGACAATCTGACAAAAGATGTGGAAGGTGTTCGCACGTACACTCAGAAAGGTTTTAAGAGTGTTAAAGAGGACGCTGAAAAGAAATTTAAGTCTGTTAGGGAAGAAGCAGAAAGAAATAGGGACACTATTAAAGAATCTGTAATTGAAAGCGTTAAAACAGAGGTAGATGCTGTTAAAGAAAGTGTTAGGGACACTATAGTAGAAAACATTGCTGACACAGTAAAGGAAAGTGTTAAAGACAGTATTAAACAAGATCTAGGTGAATTACAAGAGTCTTTGGAGAAATTACAAAGCAGTGCTACTTCCGTTAGCAGCGATGTTAATAAATTGCAAGTTAGTTCTACACAAGTCACGAACACAGTCGACAAGATACAGGGTAATGTTGACAAGATGCAGGAAAACGTTGACAAGATACAGAGTAACGATGACAAGATACAGGGAAATGTTAGAAAGGCCCAAGATGAGTCTACATTACTCAAATAAAGAGTCATTAAAATTCAGAACAACACCGTCGATTTACAAACTAGACTAGGTAGTGTAGAGTCTAACACAGAACAAGTTCAATCAAGATTAAGTATGATAGAGTCTAACACAGAACAAGTTCAATCAAGATTAAGTATGATAGAGTCTAACACAGAACAAGTTCAATCAAGATTAGGTGGAATTGAGTCCAACATGCAACACAAGTTTAAAGAATTAGAAACAAGTAATGAGAATTTCCAGACTGAAATCAGAAAAGAATGGGAATCCAATAAACAACAAGCTGAGGGAAACACATCACAAACTAACATGAGGTTAACAGAACTTAAAATAGTTGTTGACAGTTTGAAAACACAAGTACAGGATCACAGTAAATTGTTGAAAGATGGAATTGATGTCGACGTGGAAAATATTGTCAAAAAAAGTTTGGAAGCATTGAAGGATGATTGGAAGAAACTCAGTTCCGATCATGTTTCAAGCATCAAACGTGATATGGTAACCAAGATAGTTTCAACTGAAGCTAGATTAAACAAGGATATTTCTGATGCAAGGGAGGATTTAATTAAAAGAATCAATCTTGTACAGAAAACTCAAAGTGATGATATGTCAGGAGTAAGAGCAGATCTCGATAGAGAAATGAATGAAACTAAGTCTTTAGGGGATAAAGTGAATCGAATGGATAATGACTTGACGGACGATAGGGAAAGGAGGTTAATTGAGCTTGAGGAAATTAAAAGGGGCATTCAAAATATTAACTTAGGCGATGCATTAACGGCAGAAGCTATTAAGATTTCATTAAAGGACGAACTTAGGAAGGAGATTCAGGAATGCATAGGAAATCAGGTCGAGACCGAAAACGAAGTAAAGGAAACAGATCAAGCTAGGATGACACGATTAGAAGATGAAATTAGAGATGTTAGAGCGAAACAAACTCCGATAGGACTTTCGATGCAACAAGATATAGATATAGGAGAGAATGATTTCGGGATAGGAAGTCTAAGACAGGTACACCCTTCGAACAGAGCATCTAAGGTCACTATCATTAGAAATTTTGAAGAAAAACCACGAAAATTTAATGACAAAGATGGTCTTACACCAATTGAGTTCGTTAAGCATCTCCGTGATTATTTTTATGAAAATCGTATATCTCAAGATCGAGAAATGCGTATCGTGGAACGCTATCTCGAGGGATCACCTTTGGAGTGGTATCGTGCATTCAGGTATACGTTCGGAGACTTTGAGGAATTTGCCGAAGCTCTAGTCAAAAGATATTGGAGTGTGGAAAGACAGCAAGATTTGTGAGCGGAGGTTTATTCTAAGAAATACTTAGGTACTCTCCCAACTAAGTACGCTGATTTCTTTAATATGCAATTAGCGAAACTACGTTACCTTCAACCCCCTTTGACACAAACAGAATTGATAGAAGATATTTCTAGGCAGCTTCCGGTCGATGTCAGACGTAATTTAATATCGTCAGGAGTCAATGATCTTGCCAAGATGGATGAACTACTTCGTAGACTTGACTACACAAGCTCCATGCCTAATGTAATTCCTAGAAACAGGCAGGATAGTAGAGAGGTGAATACGATAGTCATTGATCAGACCCAACAAACGGAAGAAGTAACGAGTCAAGTTCAAACTAAATCAGGTCCTGATAGGAACAATTACTTTAGGGACAGACGGTATGAACCAAGGTACCGCCGATTCAGAGAAGGTAGACCTTACCAGCAAGAGGAGCGTAGAAATGGAGAAAATAACAGAAGGACAGGTTATTTCCGCAATAACAATAACTATAATAATAACAATTACAGGAACTACAACTCCAACCAACGAAATGATCTGAATAATCGAAACAATAGAGGTTATAGCCGCTATAAAAACTATAACGATGATGTATTCTCTAGACAGCAGTATAATGAGAGGTATCGTGAAGGTCAGGAGTACATTAGAAACGCTAACCAGGGGAATACATCTCGAGATTCCAGAAATAACAACAGGAGTGAAGTTGACCCTAAACCAGGCACTAGTCAACAGGGAAGAGCTGAAGAAACTGCCCCTGAACAAAAAAAAACTCCAATCACGAAGCGCAATTAAATGAAGGTCACTTGTCATATCACAATGTCACGATTAATGAGATTTACCAGGTCACTGACGAAGACTTACTCTTTGAGGAAGAAATTATAAGAGAGGAAAGGAAAACAGAATTACCCATTATCAATATTCATGTGGAAGAGGAGAAATGCAAATCTTTGGTTGATACTGGGGCAGTAGTTTTGATTTTGTCCGAGGAATGTTATTTGAGACTTTTGAAAGGCAACAGTATGACGATTTTGCCAGCTTCAACGGTGAAGGTGAGGGGTATCTTTCAGGATAAGACGGTCAAATGTAAAGTACAAGTATTGTTAAATTTCAAGATCAATGAGAAAGAGTATGAACATGTCTTTATCGTGGTACAGAAAATCAACTTTGATATGATTATGGGAATAGATTTTATTGGAAAAGTAGGAGCAGTTATCGATTTGAAGAATCGAGTGATGAAACTATACGAGAATAATTTGGAAGCGAAGAATTTGGAAGGACAGGAAATAAGTACAGATCTAGATACAGATTATAGGGAGGATGTTTTAGAAAACATTGTGAGTGAAGTGGAAAGAGAAAGAGAATATCATACTCAATCGATTGAAGGGTTCGAAGAAATCCAAGAAGAATTTGAAGATTTGATAATCGAATTCAAAGACATTTTTGATGAGAAACCAGGTCTAATTAAAGATTTCCAGTATCGTATTCGATTGACCAATGAAATGCCTTACCAGAAAAAGATATACCCTATTCCTGAAAAATATTACGAAGAAGTGAAAGGAATTATTAGAAAAATGGAAGAGGATGAAATAATTAGAAAGCAAGCATCATCCTATATCAATCCTATAACTGTTTTGAAGAAAAGCAATGGACAATTACGTTTATGCCTCGATGCAAGAAGTATCAACGCGTTGATTTTGCCGGAGACAGATAGACCACCGAGGATTCGAGATTTATTAAGAAGATTTAAAGGAAAGTCATGTTTCAGTGTACTGGATCTCACAGCCTCCTTTTATCAGATAGAACTCTCAGAAGATAGTAGACAGTATACCGGGTTTTTATTCGACCAATCGAGCTACGTATTTTTGAGATTACCTTTTGGTATTGTCAACAGTGGTCCAGCTTTAATAAGAGCTTTGGACAGTAAGCTTAGTGACGAGGTGAAGGAAAACACAATGTGTTATATTGATGATCTCATCTTTTCATCTGAGAATGAAAGGGAACATTTGGAACATTTAAAGAAGTTGTTTTTGGATTTGAGAGAAGCAAATATTAAGGTAAATTTTGGCAAGTGCCATTTTTTTGAAGGAAAGAATAGATTTCTTGGGTCACACCATTGATCAGTTTGGCTACCATCCGAATGAGAAGAAAGTAGAAGCTATTGTTCGATTCCCAAGACCTACTAAAGTGAAACAAGTTCGAGAATTTGTAGGCATGTGCCAATTCTTGAGTAATCACTGTAGCCGATATTCAGAGGTCATGGCACCATTGTATGATCTTCTTAAAAAGAATAATAGATGGAAATGGGGTCCCGCAGCAGAAGAGGCATTTGAAAAAGCAAAGGAAATGCTTAGAAATAATATTAAATTGGAGTATCCAGAGTTCGACCGTATATTCTATTTAGAATCGGATGCGTCGAGAGTGGGAATCAGTGCTGTGTTATATCAGAAGGATGAGAGTGGAAATAAGCATTATATTGGATTTTGCAGTAGGAAACTGAGGAAACACGAGGAAAATTATTTTACCACTGAGTTGGAGGCGCTAGCTTTTGTAACGGCGTTGCAGCAATGGAAGAAAGTCCTGCTGGGACATCAAATTGTTATTTTAACTGACCATAAAGCTCTCCAGTTCATGATGCAGTCGGATTTATCCAGCGATCGATTAACAAGATGGACTTTGTTTGTTCAGCAGTTTAATGCGACCATAATCCATCAACCTGGTAAGGATAATCTTTTAGCTGATGCTTTATCGCGTAATCCTGTAGAGAATATCCAGATAAATGCGATACAATTGGAGCCGAAAGATCAAGAGACTTTGGTGAAACTTGAGAGGATCAATGTATCACAGAAAAGATGCACTCCAATAAGGATCATGTATCGGTTTTTGAAAGGTTATATGGATAATGCTGATTCAGACTATGAGAATATCCGAAGACGCTCGAATCGATATGTTTTGTCAGGAGACATTGTTTGCAAGTATGTCGATAAGGAGAAGACAAGAGTCAGAGTTATGGTTCCTCCCAATTTAGTAAAACCTTTGGTTTGGTTGACACACCACAGTATAGGCCACGGTGGTTTGGATAAGACTGTCAATACTTTACAGGAAATGTTTTATTGGAAGAAGTTGAGGAATTCGGTGGCTGAGATCATTCGAACTTGTGAGAAATGTCAGAAAGGGAAATATACATCGGAGCTTCTTAAGGAAAGACCTGGGTCCATTATACCATCTAAACCCCTTGAACTATTCGCCTGCGACATTTTGGTCCATGTCCCAAGGGACATAGAGGAAATCAGTTTGTATTAGTAACGATAGACGTATTTTCAAAATTGGTATCTTTGGATCCGATCCAGAAAGCTACAACAAGGCAAGTTTTGAATAGGATTGAGAGATCAGTAATTCCGAAGGCAGGAAAGCCGGAATTTATTTTAACTGACCATGGGCCTCAGTTTACGTCTATGGGATTTCAGGAAGCCATGGAAAGGCTAGACATTAAGCATATATTTTCTAGTGTGCGATGTCCGGAGACGAATCCCAGTGAAAGAATTATGTCAGAATTTGCAAAATTATGTAGGATTTTTTGTCCTAATGATCATCGAAGTTGGGTTAGATTCGTTCCCATCATTGAAGAATGCCTTAATACAACGTTTCACGAGAGTTCGGCGGATGTTCCGTTGATGCTCCATTTTGATAGGAAGCCAGAGAGGCCTTGGAAGAATTTGTTTGATTCCATACCTAAAGATCCAGAAATTCCGAGAAGAGAAAGGATCGAGAAAGCCAAGGATAATTTAAGAAAGGCAGCAGACAAACGTATGAAGAGGATTCGGGGAAAACGATTCAGTGCACAATTTAACGTCGGAGATTTAGTCCTGATTAGGAAACCAACGAAAGCTGATGTAGCTCAGAAGATATACACAAAATTTTCGATCGTGTACATGGGTCCGTTTAGAGTGGGCACTGTTTTTGGAAACAACTGTTATGAAATTTTGGAGATTGATAGCGATAATTCTGTGGGAAGATTCAATGCTAAGAATCTGAAGAAGTTTTATGAGAGAGTGGATTAACAAACGAATTTAGAATTCTATTTCAAGGTTTGTTTTATGAAACCCGAATAAAAGCATTAGTCACGCTTTGATTCAAGCGTTAAGGGGAAAATGAACTCGAATTCTAAATGATTCAGGATGGACAGGATGCTATTTAGGACGTTTTGGTGAAATTTCGAGAAGATTGCGATATTTTTGGAGGAATTACGATATTTTTAAAATTTTAATAGGAGAGGAAGCTTCAGATTGTGTTTGACAACAACAAAATGGCGAGCGAAGCCGCCCTTGGGCAATTCTGCGTAGTATTTTCGCTAGGCCGCCGATAGCAACTTGTAGAGTTCGAAGAGAAATGCGTTGATTGGCTAATCCAATTGCCAGAATCAGTAAGGGTAGGAGAAATGAGCGCGCTTTATGAGAAGCTTCGTCGATTTATAAACTGCCATTTATTAAAGAAGAGAGAATCTGCACATTTAAAACTATTGAGAAAGGATCTAAATTAAAAGGATTTATGATAGTCACCCAGAGATGGAAGTTTGATAATCCTGTAAGAAGATATAAGTAATGATTGGTTTGTCGCTTTTTTTTTTTCATGACGCGCCATTCGATTGGTTTTGAGGTGCGTGGTGACGCGCTGCCGATCGAGGTCTTTTGTGCGGAGGTGACGAGAGGGACGGACCTGCGACAGAGGCGTTCCTGAAACTAGCGTGTGCGAGATAGGGGTCTCACGCGAACATAGTTTGTCGGCGAGGGAGGCAGTCCCGTCGGTCAGAAATTAACATGGGAAGTCCGGTAAAGATGTGGGAAACAGAATATCGTCATAATATCAGTTCTCGTGTGAAACTGGTATTGAGAGTTTGACTAAACTAAAGAGAAACGTCGTGTGCACATTACATGAAAGTTTCAAGACGACATTCGAAAGAATAAGATAGTTTTCTTTGTTGAAAGCACTTTCGTTAAAGAAGCACGTTTCGCTTGGTGCGTGTCAGCTATACAGGCGTGAAGGAAAGGCCCGTTATCTGCCTGTGCTAACATTTGTATGACAGCAGCACTCATTTATAGCAAGTCTCTGTTTAGTGACAAGCTTTTTATCGAAATGTTCGACATGCAAGCGTTAAGGGGAACAGTTAACATTGTGTTTAACGCAGTTGTGATCATGTTCTAAGCCAAGTTATGCGCAGGGAACGTGATGTTACACTGTTGGACTGGGATACCGGGCAACCGACATTAATCTTAAAATTATAAGATGTGGTGTAACGATTACAAGGCTACAATCCAACGTTACGAGATGGAACTTGATTACCGCGTCATGGCTAGATATTATCAGACCCGAAGCGAAGCAGTTCATCATACTTCGAGACTGGGGGATTCTTGCGGTATCGCTGATCGAGGCGAGCTCCGTGTTCGAAGCCAGCCAGGGAGATTGACGATCGGGGAGCAGGGTTCGAGTCGTGACAAGGCAGTCTTCCGAAGAAAGAGGATGAAGATTAGTAAGTGTGGAATTGCTGGTGTCGTTAGAAATTCCCTCCATACTTCTTCTACAAGATGTCATCGCAAGGTAGAAGCAGATATCCTCATTAGTAGCTGTTGGTTCTTTTTGTAGTTAGTTGTAGAATAGAATATCAGAGAGCATGGCACCATTTCAACGCTAAATTATTTTGTTGTGTGTGAAATAGTTTAAGCCCAGAAATTATTTTTCAGCGTTGGACATTTAAACATTAATTTTCTTTCAGTGAGATTTTCGGATAGTAACATTTGGATTTTTGACTTATAGGTTTTGAGATTTAAGCTCATTTTACTAATAATTTCGTTTATCGAATTTCTTTCGATCCACGTATCTTTGGGAATTTTACTGTATATTATTGAATTTTAGTGGGAATTTTATTGAAGTTTATTGAATATTATTGGAATATTATTGGAATTTTATTGGATATTATTCAATATTTTAGAAAATGGTATTACTTTACCCAAGCAACTTAGACTTTGAAAAGAATGTTTATTTGGAAATGAATTATTATTTGGACATTTCCAAGACTTTATAGTTATCTTCGAGTCTGACTTCGCTCAAGTAATTATTTAATCAAACATTTTGAATTGGTGGAAGGATGAAACATTATTTGGACATTCCACTTTAGCCAGTTATAACTAATAATAATTTATCTGTGGATAAATTATTTTCTTTTATTTGAGAGATCTTATCTGCTCGGACAAATTAGCACATTTGAGTATTCTACGAAAGTTTGCAACACTCTTGGAGATTGTTATTGACTTTAATTGCATTAACGCAATATTTTGGAAAGACCAGAGAGAAGTAACGAATGTTTATATTTATTAAATGTTAACAACAATTATTTGAAATCTAAAGTAACTTATACTAGTAAACCATTACGTCATCACTGTTTATTAGAGTCGACTATTATGTATTTTCACAACATCTGAAAGAGCTATACGCTGTAATTATTATAAGTAAATATATTATGAAAGCAAGGCATTATATGCAATTTAAATAAGTTGTTATGGCAGAATACTGTATTAAGAGATTGAAGTGAAGAATTATAGCAGCTATATTTGTTTAATATCAAGCTGAGGAAAATGTTATACGGAATTTACCTATGTAATTGAGAGAAGTCGTTGTTTAAGTATTCTGTGGATATTTGTTCAGTCTATTAGAGAAGGGAAGGTCATTATACGCGTTGTGAGCGTTTAATTGGAAATAATAAGTAAATATATTACAGTAAAGAATTAAGTAAGACCTTAGTTGTCCAGTATTATTGTAAAACGACTCTCAGTTGAATTGATTAGTTCTATTGGCGGAAAATATTTGGGAAACGGATTGAAAGTGAAAATGTTGTTAATTATTATTAAGATATTATCAAGGATAAGACATTAATTATATAAGCTTAACTTAACCGTTCGGCGATGTATGTATGCCCAATTATGAAACGAAACATCTTTATTATGATGATAGCGATATGAAATTGTAACAGTGACACTGTATTTAAGAGCATAAAAATTTGGGATTGTCAGTAGTTGACCAGAGGAGGAAGGTTGGATGATTGAGAATCATCACGAATTATGTAAATAACATAAGACATTTGTTAACAATATTTAAATATAATACTATTAATAACTAGGAGAATTTAACGATATAATAAAGTTAACTGAATAACTTTCTTAATAAACATCTGATCCTAAAACAATAATAACAATATAGTTTATTATTTGGATTAACATGATTAATAATTATTTCTAATAATTAATAAACATTTAAATAACGAACATTTTACAAACTTAATTAATAATTTGGAAATATTAATAGTCTTTAATTAAATTATTTAATAATAATTTCTACCATTAATCATTAAATAATTTTGGGAACCTTAGTTGACAATTAAACGAAAGTTTAATATACTTTAATGTTTTTAAACGTTTAAACCATAAATTGGAGTGACGTTTAAAAACGTGACGACGTTCTTTAAATACAGTAAGGTTGTTTACTGTTGTGTAAAGGTGATCTTATGGAAGAGCAGTATAAAATTAATTTCTATTAATTTTACCAATGGATGACATTGGAATAGTAAGTAGAAATGTCATGGGAAGACATTGGGTGTATTAAAACCGATCTTTGTTCATATATTACTAGGGAACAAGAGTAAAATTTAAGAGCTGTTGTGCAAACAGCTGATTGATAATTTGTTTATTTAATTTTATTTAAGAAGTGGATTACTTCTAACGTCCATGGGACGATGATTTAATTTCATAATCTTATTATAGGAATTTTCGCAGAATCATTTGCGGATTACACGTAATTGTTATAGGAATATTTGTTAATTCAATATTTATTTATTATCACTTCGTTAATAAATTTATTTGTAAGTTTTGTAACTGCGTTTTGATGATTTATTTAAGTTATGAAGGAGGATTATGTTTTGGTGCATTTGAGGTTTTATTGAACCACTAATTTCGCCCACTTAACCGAGAATAGTAAGTATCTCGAGCTCTTCGTTTATTTAGTTGATATACCCATTTTGCTTTACCAAAACATGATCTTAGAAAGTGTGCACCCCCCATTTAGCTATTGTTGGTAGGATTTCCAGGTTTTTGAGCCGGGGACCTCGAGATTCTGCAATCCAGCTGATCTTCGGATTCGACAAGCAGCTCAAATGGTTTAAACGGGTACAGTACCAAATTCCACACGTGTGCGTAGAACCAAAGTTGAGGTTACTTTCACAAAATATGTGACGGAGCTGAAGCACTAGTAGAATAGTAAGGTAGTCCTTCGCTATTATAAAGACGAAGTGACGATTTTCACTTAAGTCCAAGTAGATTTTCTTGGTACATGAAGATGTACCCTCGAATTTGTGTCGCAGGAACACTTTAAAGTTCAATCCAAGTTGGATTAGTTGAAACATGTCTAGACGACATGGCGAAGGTTGAAGTAACACTTCTTGATTCAGAATTACGATGCGAAGTTTGCAATGATGAAGTTTTTCGTCCGGTTTCTTCAAGACGGGTGGTTGGTGCCTTACCAACAGGGAAATCACAAGGAATATGTGTCGGTCTGCTTGTTAAATAGCAGACAGCACTGAAGTCTGGAATATTCCATGTCCGGCCATTGGCGAGCTCCAAACATGTGGCGGGAAGAAGCGTGCTGAATGGCTGGAGAGCAGTGACGTCAAAGAGACGGCCAATGAGCGTGTAGCAAACTGAGACCCGGTGGACGAACCAAGAATGCCACGAGGAATAGTAGTGACCTTATTAACACTTAGAGAAATGTCTTAGAGGCGAGATAGATAATATAATGTAACAGGTGAGTACAAAATAACTTTAAATATAACTGAATTAAACAATAAAGTGAAACCAAGATGATTTGTCACAAACAAGTGGTGACGAAAAATGAGGTTATAAGTCACATACTCGTCTGACTTTTGCCGTGACAAAAAACCTACAAAATTTAACCAGTTAAATATTCGCAAATGCGAACATACAGTATTCCTAAACATGTAATTGAGATAATATGTTGAAATCTATGATGGCTCCGTACGGTAATCACTAGGCGGTCGTATTTCATGTCCAATCAACCGCATCAAATATAAAACTGTTGGCTTTTGCAGCCTGAACCGGACGAAGAATTCCTCATTCGACCAAATTTCACTATGCTCCAGCCGATCTCTGTTCCATCTTGGACGTGTGACTGCGTCTTCTTCTACGTCGACAAAAAGTTATACATTTCCAGGACGTCAATTAGCTCTTCCATAGCCTAAAAATAAAATATGCTCAGTAACTGTTACATCCCTTATAATTAATTAATAATTGTAATTATATCATTATGTGACAACAAAATTACCAAATGATTCTAATTGTATTATTAGTAATTTATGAAGAGGTTATGTACAGCGTAGATGATGCAAAGAAACCCTTACGCACGGCTCGAATCTGGCTGGTAATGCTTTATCGGCCTCTCGAAGCTCCCGAAAATTTCCACTCCGGGTAGACGAAGTTTATACCGCCGATAGCGCTACCCGATGATGGTCGAACGGAAATTCTTACTTATTCCGACGGGCAAGTTATCGACCCCTTTGCCCGGATGTGGTAGAACAGGCCCTTATAAAAATAATTTTTCTATGGAGTTTGAATTGTCATATTATGACAAGTTGTTATATCTCTTCATTGGCACGAAAATAAGTCCTATTGATGTAATCTTGTTGAGTCTTATTTACACTATTAGTAGTCCGCAAATGGACATGGAAAGCTCCGAATGGGAAACTCAAAAACGAAATAGACTTCATCCTAACCAATAGACTAACAGAGGTGAAAAACATACAATGATAAATGGTCTGAAGTTTGACACAGACCACAGAATGGTACAATTGAAAGTGAGAATAAAGAAGAAAAGGAGACACTACTTCAACAACAAAACTACACACCCAGGATGCGTAGACAGGGCGGAATATGCAGAAGCACTACAACAAAACCTACAAGACTTCAACCAACAAACGGAGCAAAAAGTCCAACAACACTATACAGAGCTCCTAAATTGCATATCCCGCGCAGCCAAACAATCGTCAACACCTGGAAACAGTATGAAAAATAGAATAAAACTAAAGAATAGCACCAAATGTTTGATCGAAGAAAGAGAACGTCTAAAATTACAAGCCATAGAAAACGAACACAAAAAGCTGGAATATGCGGAAGTCAATAAACAATCAAAAAGGGAAATCTGAAGAGACATCAGAGAACACTACACTAAAGTGGTCAAAGAAATCATGGATACCACAAAATCAATAAAGGAGATTAGAAAAGAATTAACTCCAGGCAAACATTGGATGCTGGGAGTAAAAGACAACAAAGAAAAAAGACAAGCCTCAAGAGAAGAGATAATGACGCAAGCGACAGAGTTCTATAGAACACTATACTCAAGTAACTCTCAAAAATCCAACTCGCATCAGGACCAGAAAACATCAGAAGAAAACCTAGAGGAAGAAACACCTTCAATACTACCCAGTGAAGTAAGAGCAGCCATTAGACAAACAAAAACTGCAAAATGCCCAGATGAAGATGGAATTTACAATGAATTTCTGAAATGGGGTGAAGGAGACCTAATCCCAGTCATCACAGCATTATTTAATACAATACTCACATCAGAAGACATACCAATGGAGTGGAAACAAATCATTATCATACTTCTACAAAAAAAAGGGAGCCAAGGACGACATAAACAACTACAGACCAATCAACCTAATTGTAAACCTCTACAAGCTATTTATGAAAATCCTAACCAATAGAATGACTGGGCGAACAGCAACCGATAGAGCAAGCAGGATTCAGAAAGAGTTTCAGTACATCAGACCACTTGCAAACAATAAATCAGCTCATGGAGAAAGTTCAGGAATTTAATCTAGAGGTGTATATAGCATTTGTGGATTACAACAAAGCATTTGACTCCGTAGAACAGGAAATCATCTTAGAAGCACTGGAAAAACAAGGCATCCCGAACAAATTTGTTAGACTCCTCGGCAAACTCTACGACGGTAACCAAGCCAGAATAAAGACAGAAAGAGAATGATGTAACATCATGATAGAAAGGGGATTTAAACAGGGAGACCCCCTCTCACCAAAATTATTCACCTGTTTGCTGGAAAATCAGTTTAGAAAACTAGACTGGGAAGAAAAATATGGCATCAGAATCGATGGAACAAGACTAACACATTTACGGTTCGCAGACGACATTGTTTTGGCGGCTGAATCAGCGAAAGAGCTGGAACAAATGATAAAAGAATTGGACAAAACTAGTAAAGAAGTGGGCCTTACAATGAACCCGAAGAAAACGAAGCTGATGACCAATGCGTTAGAAGCCCCAATTAATGTGAACGGAGAAACACTGGAATATGTGGAAGAATATGTATAACTCGGTCAGAACATGTCATTTTCAAGTCGTTCAGAGAAAGAGGTCAAACGAAGAATAGGACAAGCATGGAAGAGCTTTTGGTCCCTAAAGATTATACTGGCTGACAAGACCCAAAAACTCACTTTAAAAACTGAATTTCTGGAAAAATGCGTGATACCGGTGTTACTATATGCTTGCCAAACTTAGGCATTAACTTCGAAACAAAGACAAATGATCCAGAGATGTCAACGGAAAATGGAAAGGATGATACTTCATGTCTCATTGAGAGATAGAATACGGAACGAAGATATAAGAAGGAGAACCAGCATGAAAGACGCTATGACATCAGCAGACCAGCACAAATGGAAATGGGGTGGACATGTAGCGAGATTTGATCCTAACCGATGGACGTACAAAATGACGATGTGGGACCAAGAACAGGAAGACGAAACGTTGGGAGACAAAGAATCAGATGGGCAGACTGGTTCGTAAAATGGGGAGGAAAATAATGGACAAGAACAGCAAAGATGAGGCAGGAGTGGAAAGACCTAGGGAGACTCGCATGCTGTGTCCAATAAAACAATGCATCAATTAGAAAGACACCGTTCAGTGCACATGCAACAAAGCGGTACATATCTCTGGTGCGCAATAAAGGCTCCTCACAGAGCGGTGACCTCAAGAAGCACAACGTTGTTCATACTGGAGTGAAGGAATACATTTGAAGCACTTGTGAGAAGTCATTTGCACGGCGAACATAGCTAATGGAACATTTTGTCGTTCACTCAGGGAAGAGACCACATTGTCTGTTTGTTGCACCCAAAGCGATACAGCTCGCGCTCTAATTTGAGGAAACATCATCGTGTTCACTAGGGAAGAAATATCCTTACTGCATCACCTGTTACATGGAATTCAAAAGGTTCGACTATCTTGCGAAACACTTGTTAATTCGTTCCAGGACCACATGTGCACAACATAGTGAATGATTTGTGGGATGTTAAAGAAAGTGTATAGGTATCTGCATCTAAACTACAGTAGATGATAAAACTCCACCGGTAAGGTTTTGTATTGCATTTTAAAAAAACTTATATTTGAAACGGTTCAATTTACTTCGATTTCACTGAAGAGTTAAGACTTGGCAGTTTCTGTCATTGTACAAGTGCGTAGACAGGGTAAGCTTTGTGCTCAGTGGCAATGGGAAGCTCCCAGATATTGGTTGAGGGCTATTATGATTTTTGTAATACTAATGGATATTTGTTGGCCTGTTTGCCATCTCTTGATGAATACAGTTCATTTGCATTTGTCAGTTGGCACAGGCTAGAGTAAAAGGTGGCTTTTCACCGATGTCTCAGTCTCACTCATGGCTGTGATTATATGGAAGCTACTGAGGTATGGGTGGTGCTTAGTAATGGCATTCAGGGCACAGTCAGTGCCTGTGAGTGCTGTGAAAGGTTCTACTCATAGGGTTAGGACTACTGTTCTGACTCAGTGAGGAAAGCAATGGCAAACTACCTCACTCCTCTTCTTGCCTAGAACGCCTCAATACAGCACTGCCTTGGGTTTTTGTGGGTATCTACTCACATAACGTAACGGCGGTGCTTTCGAGGATCCAACCAGCCTTCGGGCTGACTACCTAACAGACAGGCAATGGATATTTGAGGCCTTGATATCGCCAGACTCAGAAATGAAGATTGTTGTAGCGAATGTTATACCAGCGTAATATAATTTACTTAATCTTTAATCAGCTGCACATCTATATAGAAGGCCCAATCAGAAAGAATAACCTCGAATGCTCCTCAGGATTTGCTCATATGATGAGTTAAAACTGAGCAATTCCCTGCAAAGCAGGAGGCCATAGCCCTTATGGGATTTGTAAGGCTATTTATTATTATTATTATTATTATTATTACAGTAGTCATGCGATCCAGTCAATAGATACTATATTGGAATAGATTGTCCATAACAAGACTGTACATCAGTTGAATAATAGGTCAACAAATGGATAAAGATTTTTTAATGAATTTTTATGTATGACTACTATTAGAATAGTGTAAATAAGACTCAACAAGATTATACCAATAGGACTTAGTTTCATGTCAATGAAGAGATATAACAACTTGTCATAATATGACAATTGAAATTCCATAGAAAAATGATTTTTAATTAAAGTGATATTTTAATATTTACGAGAAAAGGGTGTATTTTATATATAAGAAGTTTTATGTTTTGATCCATGTTTTTAATAATATATAGTGATAATTCTTTAGTAGGAGCTGAAGAGGGATCATATAGGATCCCGAAACATGTACAGTGAAACCTCTCAATTGCGAACACTAATTGGACGAAAGAATTTGTCCGTATCTGGGAGGTGTCCTTAAATGGGAGGGGCCACATTTTAAAAACGAAATTGGGTCAAGACAGAAATAAAAAGATATGTACATTACATACTGAACAAAATACAAAACTATACTACAGTTAGGTTATACATATCTCCAATTACTGTAAATAAAAACAGTAATGCAGTACAATACAGTACAGTGCTTAAAATTTTATGATGATTTCTTAAATCAATCAGGCAGGTTGGTTTGTCGAGTGAACTTTGCATGAATAAATCCCTGTTTAAGGAGATGTAAACAGCAACAGTCAACCAACCCTTATCAATTGTTCTTGCAGCTTACTACCTGGGAGGTACTACTGTATGCAGTCTTTAGCCTATTCTTAAAAATATGTTCGGCAGTACAGTACAGTCTTCAAAGTAGAGATTTTCTCATTTTTCTCATTTTACGTTTGAAACCATGAAAAACGGAGGTAATGCAGACTTTCTGGCCTTAAAGTGCTGTCTGTGTCCGTAAAAGAGTGTTCATTTTATAAGTAGTTAGATATAATTTAATTCGGGAAATAAAATTCTGTCCCTATCTAGTGAGTATCCGCATCAGAGAAGTGTTCGTAAAGAGAGGTTTCACTGTACCTGTAAATTTTGTATAAATAAGTATTCAATAGATGGAACTATTGATTGTCCCCTTGCATTTGCGCACCCTCAAATGCCAACTGGCTGCACCAGGATTTGATTCAGCAACTTTGGTCACAGCAGGCGAGAACATTACCCCTGAGCCATGCAGCCAGCCCAAGAAAGAATAAGAATAAGTGTTTGAATTGTAATTTTATTTACTGAAGTGCCGTTGGATAAACAATATTCTTTGTTTTTCTGTCTGGTGCGTATATAAATAAATCCAAAGGTTTTCCGACGCGTGAGCACGCCACACCCAGCTGACCATGTGAGCATTTGTTGAAACTACTCGTGTGCCATCTAATGTAAAATGGATTTACTTATTCAGAAAAATTGGTGGGAGTGTGCACAACAACTCACCAACGTTTCATCGCAATTGGTGGAATTGTATATGAACGCTTACAGGACTCTCCTGAAACGATTCGCTGGCCGACAATCATTTGTTGAAACTACTCGTATGCTACCTACTACCAAATGGTTTTTCTAATTCAGAAACCTTTGCGGCAGTGTGCACACAGGTGCAGTGTCACCATCTTTTTTAAACAACACAGGAGGATTCCATAAGTCGTACGTAAAGTGCAGATGTTACTGTCACAGTTTTGGCCTTCTCTTCAGAATGGTAAGGGCCTACAATTCTAAAATCAAGGACAGCGCACCAAACAGTCACATGTTTGCTGTGGAGGTTTTGTCTAGGATTGGTTGCGGACCAGTACCGAAAATTTTGTTTACTTACGTAGCCCGACAATTGAAAGTGCGCTTCATCACTTTCCAGGAGCCTGGAGTCAGCTGCCACAGCTCCCAGGATAGTCTCAGAACATGCTCTGCGGTTGGCCCAATCACATTCACCGAGTTCCTGCACACCTACCCTTTTATACGGAACTTCATAGCGGTGTGTAAAAGTCTCCGTACGGTGCGATCTGAGAGTCGCATAGCACGTGCGTGCCTACGTTGAGTAAGGAATTCCTCACTGCACGGATGTTCTCTTACCCCACGAGGCCTACCACATGGATTCGCTTTAACACTTGAACCAGTTCCTTTCAAACACGCCATGCTAGCGACTGACGAGACGAGGCGATGCACGTGTTCTCCAAGGCCACACGCACATCGACGTGGCCAATACGGGTGCTAGATATCATAAATGGCAAACATTCCTCTTTTAAACTGCGCAATAAATTTGTAAATTTCATGTTGCGTTGCTGTATTATTTATGTTCGAAATTAGAGATTGGTTGGATCTTAAGTTTAGGGGCTGCGACAACGCGGTCCTATAGCCCCGTGTACTTTGGGTGTGTGTAGAATCTGTCTGATAACCGGTGTTAATTGTGATGACTGTATTAGTGTGTGTTATCTGTTTTTTAAATTAAGTACTGCAACTTAGAATTTTTCTAATAATTCCTACTTTAGCCGCCAAGCGCCACCGTCAACGACTACTAGGCCAAGTTCAGAACTTGGCTACTAGACGCCACCGCAGTCGGCTCTTGGCAACGAACGTAGAAACCTAAGAGCGTTGTTTACATTCTTAACCTATCCAATTTAGCTTCACACAGGTGCAATTAGTGGAAGGTTCTTTAACAAGCCATAAATCTATGAAATGGGACCGCCGGCTTTACTTCCCCTCCGAAGGAAGGCATACCGAGGGATTTTAAACGCTCTTAAAAAATCCGACGGCTTCGGCCGGGATTGAACCCGCTTTCTTGGGCATAGAAGCTCAGCATGCTTCCGACTACGCCACCGAAGCAACTTGAAATTAGAGAGTTATTTCTGCTGCACCCTGTACTTGAGCTCTGGCTCATTGGGACCTATGTAAATAAGTGATTAACCCTACAATCATATGTAAAATGTACGTTTATAGATAATTTAACTGCTTAGAATTCCCTCTATATCTGTCCCCACTCTACCATCTTCCAGCAGTGCTTCTGCTGGCCTATGGTGGTGATGCAAATGCTTTTGTTATTAATGACAATCAGTTCTAGAGGCATAATCACGGGGCAAGGAATTGCCTTGAAATTATCCTTGAATTTAACAACATATTGGTTTCTCCATGACAATAACAAAGAGGTAGGGAATTTCATGTAGATATGTCACATCACTTCAGAGGGATTATAAAAACCACCTCATAAAAACCAGACAAGTATAAGAGGCTGGAGAGATTACATAATGCTTTTTACGTCAAAGTAAACGACTTCTGTATTTCTTGTATTTAAGAACTTGGCATATTAAACTTCAAAGACCACAGAGGATTCAGTGTATGTAAATAGTGTTACATACGAAATATATATTAATTTCAACCATTTAACAAATTGGTGCCTTAGCACAAAGTTCGTAATGTACCATATGTAAATTAAATGTATTATTAGTATTAAACATTAATTCAATGATGTTAGTATTCTAGGGATAAATACATTTAAAAAAGCCTGTCCCATTCATACAGGTTAAGTTGGCTCTCAGAGTACTTCACCGGACTATTCTAATAATAATCTAGCTAAAAGCTATATTGAATAATTAAGAATACTGCAACGGAATGAAATAATAAAACTCATGAGTATCAAAATCAGCTAATAAACACAAGCACACATGACCATAAGCACAACATGTTCTTCTGCCATATGACATGTCGGACAGTAAAAGCGACGGGGAGATTTCTTTTATATTACAAGCGTGTAATATAAAAGAAATCTACAAGTTACAAGTTGAGAATTTATCACCATGGACGTTTACAACAGAAACAGAAATCAGTTGGTGACATTGGTATTTTCCTCTCTCTCAGATCTCAACAGTAGAAGCATAATAAGAAGACAAATCTATTTTTAGTGATATAAGCAAGGAGCATATAATAAGAGAGACGACACTCAATGCTAATTTTCTGGACGCTTATATTGGCTAGAATTTCGTAGAATTTCAGGTCCACGTGGCAATGTTTGGGCTACAATGGCTACCAATCTCGCATATAAAGTAACTACGATTGACTGTGATCATTACGAACGCACATTACTACGTTCGGAACCGATTTTTAGTGTCTGACATTGAATCAAAAGCATTAGTTATTGCACCTCAGGAGGCGATATCGTTCCAAAAATGAAATACCAATGATGAGTTTTGGTGTGATATGTTGGTATGATTTCCAAATCTACGAGAACTTTTTTTCCATTTATTTGCCTATTTGAAAGCCTACCGGTGCTTTTAATACAATATAAATGTTCTTAATAATGACTAAAAGCTGTTAAAAATGGTATTATCGAGAGTAATTAGAGTTAGCTTCATTATACCATCATAACCTCAAAACATTCGTAACCCCTCCTCGCCCCCAACCATGCTGCACTTTATTCACCAGTAACGTAGCTGCAATGAAATGCAATGTTCATATATTTCATTCTCCCATAAATTCTACCCCCACCCTCCTCTACCGCATGAGATCAATATAACCTCAATATTCTATACAGTAATGTGGATTTAGGATGAGGAGTAGGTTTCAAGGAATGATAATTACTTAGTGAAAGACAGATTTCATTTATTTGAATACCGCTTTCTGCATGTTTACATTTTGTCTTTTACATTTGATTGTGCAGCTGAAAACAACCTTCAGAGATGTGAATACCAATGGTTAAGCTCGTTGAGAACACAGAAACACATGAGATCTTGAACGTGGTCAGTAGGCTACTTGGATGGTTGATGGCACACTAAGCCACCCGACCGCCAACTCCAGCCTCGGAAACCCTCTTTGGAAAACTGGACCAGCCCCGGGTGGAAGATATACTGCAAATGTCCGAAGCAAAAGTCGAAGCAAAAATTAAATTTCAATGTAGGCCTACACAGATAAATGCAATGCATGTAGTAGTAATATTGCAAATCAACACCACATATATGCAAATGGTCGATAATCCGCCTTTCAATATAACAGAGGCAGAGTGGGGGAATGTTTGTTTGCAGTAGGACTGTGAAGAGGAGCAGCACACATGAGTTGCTCTTCTGCCCAGTCCTAGTGTAGGCTGGGCGCCTCATACTTGTTTCATTTATTACCCCTTATCTTCATGAAGCTAGAGAAGGTCTCAAATGACGAATGTGATAAAGCTGAAACAGATTTGTGAACAGAAAAGTTTGGCCAGGGGTCTCTTATAGTTCAGAAGTTTTCAACACTGTAGCACGACCACTTTTAACACAAGTTGTTTTGTTGTTGCTTTTATCATTCGAGGGGCTTGGACATGGTGGTCATTGAGACCCATGTACTTAGGTGTGTGTATTTTTTTACGATAACATGTTGTAATATGGTGACTGTATTAATAATATATTTATTACAGCCAATGGCCAAAGCAAACAAAATAAGAAATATAACTACATAACTAGTCACAACAAATTTCCTTCAAGGACTTATTCCCCTTCATGCAAGTAGCAAGGTGATAACGCTCACATGTTTTCTCGCAGAGAGAACAAACACAGTTTATATCAGGTGTGTGAAACTGTAATGTGCGGCAAACTCTGTGGTGAAAACCGTGTACCGCATATCGGGTAACAAGAAGACGCAATTCGTAATTGGCAACTGACCACTCTCTGTTTATCATAGCGTCAGTAGAGTAAAAATCGCTCCAAATCTCAGCTTTCTTCTGATGATGCTCTCGCAATAGTTCTTGATATGGTGAATGTATTAGTGTGTCTTTGTACTTTAGGTGAGGATTGGGAGGGAGGCAGCCGTGGCCATAAATAAGGAACCATCTTGGTATTTGCCTGCAGTAGACGTGGTAAACCACTTCCAAGATGGCCTAATTGGGAATCGAATCCACCTCGCCTCAGGATTGCCACATGAGGCTTAGCATACCCCGTTTCAGACCTCAGATCAGAATTACTTTTATGGGCAGGGCCAGGAAACGAACCCAGACCTCTGGGGAAAGAACCGAGAATGCTGGCCACTACACGAGGTGGTCAAACAAGAATTGTGTCCAGGCATGTATCTAGGCCAAATGGGTAAGACTAGGGAGTTGTGTGTCTACAAGGTATAGGGGAGCTGAAAACATGGTAGCCTTTCTTCCTGGAACTACAAACTGTCATTCACTCATTGAGAACAGTTTCCAGCTAGACTGCAAAGAACCCATTACAGATTTGGGTGCTATTCAGCACCTAAAACAAATACTAGATACTGAACTCCATTGTCATGCACAGGAATACAATGCTAACTTTCTTACATATTTCGAGTGATCAAGCCTTAGCCTTACACCCTCAGTGTAAGAAAAATGTCCCTACGATGCCAGAACAACCCTTGTTCTCTCAGCTATAAAATGCATGTTAGCAGGCTCCACCATCAAATAGGGAGGTACAATTTGACATGCTGCATACATAAAATGATGATTACTAACACAGTAAGACTGAAACCTACAATGAAGCAGCACTCAAAAGGAGCTACGGGCTAACGTACACTACTGAATGAAGCCCTACTGTACTCCTAGGCTTTTACATCCAACAATGTAGTAGGCCTACACCTTGCAGGCTCTAGGCTAATAATAGAGGACCAGAGGGAAGATAACAAAGTAGCCAATAAAGCCTACTATTATTTTGCTGGAGGGTATCTGTATTAATATCTTCTAGCAAGTACACAAACAAACAATATTAACATATATTTCTAGAGCCAACAAACATTCTTTGTCGACTTCATCGCCCATGCCTAGGATTGTATCAATCCTTGCCTTATTCCCTGGTGCATAGGACACCAGAAGTCACAGCCATGCAGAGTGTATGTCAAAATAGGACCAGGGTCCAAACCTGGGTGCTTCCATCACAAGCCACTTTGTATCTTCAATACTGTACTTGTAGTATTTGATTAAGACAGCTGCATGCATGCAAGTATTAGCATAGATAGACCCTACCGCATATCAAACTACTTAAGTAGCCTACCATTAACTAAACTAAAGCTGATCCTGCACAAAGACTTGACAGAAGTCTTCAGCAAGATGAAAACAATTGTTTGGTACATTTGGCAGGAATAAATTACATATTGTCCAATATGTACAAGACTATCGTACCTATATTCGGATTTTACGGTACGCGAAAAACAAACAAATAAAAGTAAATCCATAAATTCTGATTAGTATAATTATACCGACAGAAACTATGACAAAGGTTTACATCTTAGCAATTAAAACCTACCCTACATATCAATTATGCTGTCCCAGGTTTAGAGCGAACGTAGTTGTCGCCATTTCTAATAACACCGCTAGTCACTTGTTATTCAATTTAGTATTGGATCCAACATAATACAGATTAAGTCACTAAAAATGGAGTATACTGCAACAGCTGTCGGCATGCGGGCCCAAACAGTAAACAAAACGCACATGGGGTCTTTGTTTTGATTCGAATCGCCCATAACAGTGTCCCGCGCCTGGATATAAGTACATCGCATATACAACATTCTTTTATACACACCAAAACAAAAACAAAAGAGTAACATATCTCTATGGACCAGGTTTATAATTAACAGTGTGACCAACACAAACCATGGTCACATATTTCAACACACCTCCTTAAACCTGTGGGAGTAGAGGACATGATTTAAGACCCAAGTCTTTACAAAAATAAATATGCTTAGGCTTAGGAAGAGGCTTTGTTAGGATGTCTGCACACATTTTTGAAGTCTCCTCATATTTGATGCATATGACTTTAGAATCCAAAGCATCTCTAACATAGTGATATTCAGTGTCAATATGTTTGGTCCTATTATGGTGGACTGGATTTTTTGCCAGTTTTTGAGCTGATTGACTATCACTCAATAATATGATGGGTGACTTGAGATCTATAAAGTTAGACAAAACACATTTCAACCAAACAGCTTCTCTTACACCTTCACTCAGTGCAACATATTCTGCTTCAGTAGATGATAAGGAAATGCATTTTTGCTTTTGAGCCCCCCATGATACAGCACCACCTGCCATTTTGAACACAAAACCACTGTATGATTTTCGGTCAGTGCTATCATTTGCCCAGTCAGCATCAACAAATCCCATGAATTGGCCTCCATTCCTGACATACTTAAGTGACAAGTCTTTTGTGCAATTTAAATAACGCAGCACTCGCTTTGCAGCAGACCAGTGAAATTCATTGTAACAATGATTAAATTGACGGAGATATGATATCGCATAGCTTATATCTGGACGCGTGCAAACACTTAAATACATGAGCGAACCAATGAGTTCCCTATAAGGAAGATCACTAGTTTCTGTACCAGAAACACCAAGATTTGGTTTGGTTTCCAAAGGAGTACCAATGGGACGTGCATCGTGCATACCACATTTCTTTGCAATCTCACTGATGTACTGCTCTTGGCTAAGATACATTGTACCATTCTTCTTATCATGCCTTACTTTAATACCTAAAATATAAGAAATTGGTCCAAGATCTCGTACCTTAAATTCTTTATCAATCCAGGTCTTCAATGACTTGATCTCAGACTCATCATTATAAGCCACAATGAAATCATCCACATATAATGCAATAATTAACATACCTTGGGCTTGTTTCTTAAAGTACGCACAGGGTTCATCAGCACAATTTTTGTAACCCAATTTGACAAGAACAGTGAGCTCGCTCATTCCACAAACGAGAAGATTGTTTTAAGCCATAAATATATTTTTTAACTTGCAAACTTTATGCTCTGAACCTTTCTTGACAAAACTTTCTGGCTGATACATGTAGATCTCTTCATCTAACTTTCCATTGAGGAAAGCAGATTCAGCATCCCAATGTACCACCTTCAGATCTGTTTGGACAACCAAGGCAAGCAGCATCCTTAACGTGCTGTGTCGAACAACAGGAGAGAAATTTTCTGTAAAATCTACTCCGTACCTTTGGGTGAAGCCCCTAGCCACAAGTCTGGCTTTATACCTTTGAATGTTACCATTAGAGTCTCTTTTTACTTTGAAAACCCACTTACTACTGACAACATTCTTGCCCTGGGGTTTATCAACTAGATCCCAGGTGTCATTTAACTGAAGTATCTCCATTTCCCTTTTCATAGCCTGCTCCCACTTAACCCTATCAGGCATGGACAGTGCCTCCTTAACTGTACTAGGTTCAGAGTCATCAGTGAGAGTCAAGTATGTCACATAGTCTGACATGTCTACAGGCTTTTGTTGGCGCCTAGGATACCTTTGATTACCTTCGGCATCCCCCTCCATTGGCTCATTGACGATGGTGGCAGAGCCCACAGAATCACTGCAGTCTGAGTCTGTTCCACTAGGGACATAGCTTAAATCAGCTGAGTCAACAGTCTCAGCCACACCAGCACTGCTAATGGGCTTTCAAGTTCCGAAATGCACTCTGCCCCATCCCCTGAGTTGTCGGGTTCTGCCTCACTGTCAGTGGGAACTAAGATCTGCAACATTGCAGGTTCATTAATCTGCAAGGATGGACCAACATTACCTGGAGACACATCAGACACCTCCTGGAACACATCTTCAAAGAACTGTGCATCCCTGGACTTAACAAGTTGATGAGTAACAGGATGCATGATTCTATAGGCTTTACTGTCCACACAATAACCACAGAAAATGTGTTTTTCACTTTTAGGATCCAACTTGTTTCTCCTTTGATCAGGGACATGAACTTGTGATACACAACCAAAAATTCTTAGATGCTCCATATTGACCTTGTTACCAGTCCAGATCTTCTCTGGAACTTCACCTGGAATTTTTATGGTTGGGGACCTGTTAACAAGATAGGCTGCTTGATGTGTATTTACATGAACATTCTAGAAAATGCTATGTTAACATGAATATTTTAGTCAGTGTTGTGTATTTAGGCTCCTTGAGTTAACACGAACATTCTAGTCACTATGCCCAGAACATTCCAATCTGGAACATTCGATTCTGGAACTTTCCAACTACTATGTATATATGCACCCGCGGACTGTAGACGATAGTTCCGCTCAAGTTAGTTCACATTGTGTGTCGTTGTGTATCGACTGGTGTTTAATAAACCGTTGTGTTATATTAACAAGTGTATGTTATTTATCTTGTATCTCCCACGATATAACAGTGGTGCCAGAAGTGGGATAAGATAAATAACGTTGTGAAACCGAGTGACTTTCTAACCTCGACGCAAGTGTTGCACCGAACTAAGTTCATCGCAAGTGCGTGTTAGATATACTGTTCTCCACTCATCTTCACCATGCCGGACTTAACCTCTAAGCAACTCCAACAATTCTCGGCAATCATCGCCGACGCTATCCGACAGACAAGTTCAACAACGTCATCATCACAGCCTCGACCGCCACAATTCACAATGCAACCGTATCGTACAACCGACGGGACGACTGTAGCCGACTATTTCACTCGCTTTACCTGGGCGCTCAATTTGAGCAAGGTACCCGCGGATCAACACGCACATTTTTCACGGGTTTACATGGGATCTGAACTCAATAAGCCCTGAAGATCCTGGTGAGTCCTAATGATCCGGAAACTCTGTCATACAACGAGATTCAATCTAAGCTGAAAGGCCACTTTGACGCCACATGCAACAAGTTTGCTGAGAGCATCAAATTTCGCAGTGTAATGCAGAAGCAAAGAGAAACCATCGCTAGCTTCACCTTAAGACTGCGGCAGGCCGCAACGTTTTGTGAGTATGGCACATTTCTTGATCGCATGTTAATTGAACAAATGCTCGGAGGTTTGGAATCACGAGAAATGTGCGACGAGATTATTGCAAAACAACCAGAGAACTTCACCGCAGCATATGAAATCGCGCACGCACTCGAAGCTACTCGCATTACCACCGACGAGGTCAAAACAGCTGCCGCTAAGTCTGAATCAACCAATCGGATTGGATACGAGAAGCCTCAGTCCAGGAAGAACATCAACCAGCAGTCGCCACGCAGCAAGTCAGCTCATCGAAATCAAGGGTCTTACAACCTAACAAGACAGCACCAATGGCCACACCAGGCAAACCAGGGTGCATCCCAGGACAACCAATCAACATGTGCAGGGTGCGGTGAAGCTCACCCTCGTAGTCAGTGTAGGTTCCTGAACGCAGAGTGCCTGAAGTGCGGCAAGAAAGGTCACATCAGAAAAGTTTGCTGATCGAAATCGAGGAAACATCGAACAACAAACCATGTGACCGAAGAAGAGCTTCCAGCAGAAAACCTCGACGTTGTGGACTACCTCAGCAAAATCGAGGTCATGGGATCGGTCAACGCTGCACCTAAGCCACTGGTTGATGTCAACATAGAGGGAACCACCGTCAAAATGGAAATCGACACCGGCGCCCCCTGCTCAAACATGAGCAAATCAAAGCTAAGTATGATCAAACCAGGTTTTGTGTTGCAGAGAAACGATCGTAACTTCGTCAGCTACACTGGCCATCCGATTAAATGCATTGGAAAAACGTCAGTGAGCACCACCATCGGAACCACAACCAGGAACCTGAATCTCTACGTGGTTGACGATGAAGTCGAATCGCTCTTTGGCCTAGAGTGGATTTCAGAGTTTGTACGGGAGATCGACTTTGGTCACCTCTTCGCAAAACCCGACCCAATCCACAAGCTCTCAGACAAGCAGGCTCTGACCTCGGAACAACAGAAGCAGCTCGACAACATTCTATCTCGCTACCAGAATGTGTTCAGCGACACCCCCGGGAAGATCTCAGGTCCTCTAGCGAAGATGCACAGGAAGGCTGTAGCCACACCTGTTTTCGCCAGAGCTCGAGACGTACCAGTTGCCCTCCGCGATGCATATGCCAAGGAAATCGACAAGAAAATTGCATCTGGCTTCTTCAAAAGAGTGGACTACTCTGAGTGGGCATCGACAACGCACGTCGTCGCCAAGAAGAATGGCAAACTGAGGATCACAGGCAACTACAAGCCTACTCTCAACCCGCGGATCATCATCGATGAACATCCGATTCCCAAGGAGGAACATCTGTTCAACGGAATGCGCGGCGCCACTCTCTTCTGCCATCTGGATATCTCCGACGCGTACACTCATCTCGAGGTCGACGATGAGTTCAGCCATGCTCTTACGCTTAACACGCCAACTCACGGTCTGATCCGCCCAACGCGAGCAGTATATGGAGCAGCTAACATCCCCGTATCTGGCAGCGGCGAATGGACACAGTCCTGCATGGTCTCCCAAACGTCGTAAGTTTTTTCGATAACAGTATAGTTTTTGCTGATAGCTTTGAAAATCTGATGCAGGCCCTCAGCGCCACTCTGGAACGGTTTCGGCAACACAACCTCAAGCTCAACCGAGCCAAATGCGTCTTCGCTCAAACTTCTCTGGAAGCCCTTGGCCACAAAATCGTTGCGTCAGGCATCCACAAGTCGGATGCACACATCCGAGCTGTGCGTGATGCACCGAAACCAACTACACCAGAAGAACTCCAACTGTTTCTTGGTAAAGCAACCTACTACAGTTCGTTCATCCCCGATTTTTTCCACCAGAGACAGACCACTCAGAGACATGCTGCTCAAGGACCCTCTCATCTGGACACCAGAAGGCGACAGGGCATACAAAGACATCAAGAACGCCCTAACCTCGCCCCAGGTACTCATGCAGTATGACCCAGCGTTACCACTCCTGTTGGCCACGGACGCCAGCAAAACCGGCCTGGGCGCAGTATTGTCACATCGGCTCAGCAACGGGCAAGAACGTCCAATTGCTTACACCAGTCGAACAATAACAGCAACGGAACAAAGGTACCCTTAGATCGATAAGGAAGCACTGGCCATTGTTTGGGCTGCACAGAAGTTCCTTAATTATCTCTATGCTCGCCACTTTACTCTCATCACTGATCACAAGCCTCTCACACAGATCCTGCACCCTGAGAAGTTTTTACCGGTCCTGTGCATCAGTCGCATGGCCAATTATGCCGACTACCTAGCACACTTCGACTACGACGTCATCTTCAAGACATCCAAAGCCAACGCCAACGCTGACTACTGCTCCCGAGCTCACCTACCAACAACAGTTAACCTCATCAGAAACTTATCTCCTCCACTGGAGGAAGAGACGGACAGTTTTGATGATTTTGACTTTTTTGCAGTCACTCAGATCCAACTGCTACCAGTTAGGGCAGAAGCAATCGCACGCGAGACCAGGAAAGATCCACATCTGGGCAAAATTGTCCAGATCATCGAAGCAGGGCAAGACCTCACCCGCCTGCATTACAAGGCACCAGAAGGGAAGTACACCCTCGCCGCAAACTGTCTGATGTTCGAGCATCGAGTTGTTGTCCCTCCTTCACTGCGAGACGCTATCCTCAACGACCTGCACGTGGCTCACCTGGGGATAGTCAAGATGAAAGGCATGGCACGTACCTTTGTGTTCTGGCCTGGAATCGACAACGACATTGAGTCTCTCGCCAAGGCTTGCGCCGTGTGTGCAGCTCATGCGCATGCGCCACCCAAGTTCCGAGATCACCACTGGGAATACCCAAAGGCACCATGGGAACGGATCCACATTGACTACGCGGGCCCAGTGGCTGGCACCATGCTGCTCATTGTTGTCGACGCATACAGCAAGTGGCTCGAGGTCAAACCCATAACATCAACAACATCAGCCGCAACAATTTCCATCATGGATGACCTGTTCACGGCGTATGGCGTGCCAGTCACTGTCGTCTCCGACAATGGCCGACAATTTGTCTCAGACGAGTTCAAGACCTTCCTAAGAAACATTGGTGTGAAATATCACAAGTTGTCAGCGCCATACCATCCCTCAACCAATGGCCAATCTGAACGTTATGTTCAAACGGTGAAGGACGCCCTCTATGCGATGAAGACAACTAAGGGAACGCTCCGCGCTAACCTGAACGAGTCCCTCCGTCAATTCCGCAAGGCCCCACACTCCACCACTGGCCAATCTCCAGCCCAGTTTTTCTTGGGACGAGATCTCCGCACGAGACTCAACTTGACCAGACCTGATGACGTCCATACGAAGGTTACAGAAAAACAACGAGCTGAAATGAACTGAACATTCCGCACTCTGGAACCTGGCCAGAAAGTCTACTTCCTGTCTGGCAATATCAAGCTGGACAAGTGGCTCCCTGGAACAATTGTGAAACGCACTGGTGACCTTCACTACGAGATCAACTACCAGGGAAAACGATTCAAGCGCCACATTGATCAGATCAGATCGTTTGCTGACACCAACAAAGGCAAAACCAACTTGGACAACGATCAAGGATCGACCAACGATCGAGAGTCAACCAATGATCAAGAACCAGCCATTGAGCAACCGAGCCTGAGACGAGTTCGCTTCACCGAGACACCAGCAACAGCTCAAACACCACCAGCCACACCAGCTACACCTGTAGACAAGGCACCGCCTATTTCGCAAACCACTTTTATTCCCCGCAGGAGTACTCGCCAGCGCCGACCACCGTTGAGATTCTCTCCTGATTCCTAAATCATCCATTTAAAAGAGGGAGGAAATGTTGTGTATTTACATGGACATTCTAGAAAATGCTATGTTAACATGAACATTCTAGTCAGTGTTGTGTATTTAGGCTACTTGAGTTAACACGAACATTCTAGTCACTATGCCCAGAACATTCCAATCTGGAACATTCGATTCTGGAACTTTCCAGCTACTATGTATATATGCACCCGCGGACTGTAGACGATAGTTCCGCTCAAGTTAGTTCACATTGTGTATCGTTGTGTATCGACTGGTGTTTAATAAACCGTTGTGTTAAATTAACAAGTGTATGTTATTTATCTTGTATCTCCCACGATATAACACTGCTGTATTTATTGCTTCAGCCCACATGCGTTTATCTACTTTAGACTCGCTCATCATGGCTCTACATTTATCAAGCAATGTTCTATTCATGCGTTCAGCTACACCATTCTTCTGTGGAGAATAGCTAGTTGTAGTTTGATGCTGAATACCTTCTGATTTAAGTAGCCTCTCAAAAGCTTTGCTACAAAATTCACCACCATTATCAGTGCGTAGGACTTTAATAGATCTTTCACACTGATTCACGACCTGTGCCTTGAAATCAATAAAGCAATCCAAAACATCACTTTTCTTAGCAAGGAAATACACAAAAACCTTTCTAGAATG